>JAYKKI010000075.1:5402500-5952500 GCA_039881145.1 Druceiella hillmani | reverse complement strand
AATGTTTTTAAGGACCGAAATGTTTGGGGAACCCTCGTAGTGCGAAGTCTATTCGTGTTTGACTGGTATATATTATTAGTCTATTAATCATCTAAACCTTGAAAATTCTTAAAACCTCCTGGTATATTCGAATCCGCCTCAACCTTTATAAGATCTATGTGTTCCAAAATAAATTTATTACAGAGAACATATTAACTTTTTTATTTTAAATGCATATACATGAAATTGATAATATGTAATAAAGATTTAAAGACTATAAGTAAAAGTGAATATACCAGTTAATTGTTCGTTCAGCAAGACAATGCTCAATTTAATGAACTTTCGAAGAAGCGACAGGTAATCAATCAGGCTCATTTTAAAGTGTTGCTATTAATTATTCCCTGGGGATCGTAAATAAGGGGGTAATTTGTAGTGACATACTTTATGTTGGATTAGAAAATATATTAACACGACAAAAATAATGAGAAGGTATTTTAAGGAAACTTTTTTAAGACAAAGCTTTTCCATTATGTGATAAATTTAGGCATACATACGCAATATGTTTAAACTTTGCGTTGAATATTTGTCGTGTACAATAATTAAGATACAAATTTTCAAACTTTTTGGAATTATTTTACATTTCAAAAATTCATCAATTATGGGAATAGGAAACACAAACTTTATTATTAGGGACAAATATCATAGCTAGATGTAAATAGTGAAATACATACTGATACCTATGTTCCATAATGATTACTAACCTACACATGTACCGAATTGTAACGAGATAGGGGAGCTGCAAAATAAGTTATGTATGAATACAACACAGAGTACAAGGATTAAGTACATAGATCCATTAACATGTGAAGATACATCCGTGAGTGGCTTTTAACCCAGCAAATGCAAACGGAATAAAAGGAAAATATCGGCTCTTCGAAATCATTTGATTTAAATTATATTTATTATTAGTATCTTCTTTTCTTTGTGCTATGTTACCTCTATGGGTAATAATGTGTATGTAGTTATATGTCTATATATAATACCTGTATTAAAAATAATTATTAGTATTATTATATGTGTATATGTATGTATGTGTGTATGTGTGTATGTGTATTAACTGTACATGTGTATGTGTGTGAATATGTATGTGTGCGTATGTATATATGTATTTCTTTTGTGTATATATGTATGTATTAGTATATATTTGTATATGTATGTATATTAACAAGTGCTAGCTGTAAACTGGCCGTGCCGGTTTTGCTTATAGCATAACTGCACAAGTCGAGCTAGTAACCATTTTGTGGTTAAAATATTAAAAAAATTAAGGTTGAGGGGTGTGATTTAATTTTGTCATCAACCCTAAGAATTTTTTTTACATGTCTATTACTGTACCTGTTTTATTTTATATCCACAAATAAATGATATTATTATTATTATATTACTATTAAATTTTAATATTTTTCGCCACGTAAATATATTATTATCTAACATTATATTCTATTTTTCACATGCATAAAAATATTTGTATTTATAAATCAGCTATGGCATTTAAATTGATAACCATAATCTTCTATTAAACTTAGACGAACTCCTAATGATGTTTCCCACTTTACAATTTTCAGTGGTACCGAACACTAAAAATGATGCTAATTCTTAAGTATTTATATTTATAAATACATTTTTTTTTAAATGTGTCCGGACGCATAAATATGACTGAATAAAAATATTGAGACCCTGTTTCCGTATTATTGACATGCCTTTCGAACAAAAACCGCAAGAAACCTATTACTTCGTCCTACAAACTACGCATATTAAAAATTTGGTGGCAATTCGTTACTCCATTGGAGAGTTATTAGATAAATAACTAACCTACAAACTGACAAATAAAGCAACTTTCGGATTTAAAACATTACGAATTTAGCTACTAAGCTTCTCAAACCGTGACCAAAAACGATACGGATTCGAATTGAAAATTAAATCATATTATTATAGATATTGACACTTTTTTGATAGACCGCAAAAATAAATATCTTAATGTCAAGTGTAAGTTATAGATCAGCTGCGGAAGAATATGAAGGGAGGAGGAAGTCTGGATCCAAGTGGAGGATGAAATGAATGAAAATAAAATCGCGTCTTCTTCCGAAATGTTTTATCATGATCTGATAAAATATTTCTTTCCTCAATTTGTTCTTTCACTTTGATTAATAATTTTCTGGTTTTATCACGAAGATAATTTCAAAATTATAATTTTTTTTTACATAAAATAAGAAACAAATTTTATTTTATATGCAAACATGTATATATAAATATATACGTTAAGATTACATGTAATTTCCTGAAGTCTTACGATAGTCTACACACTTATAACAAACATAATCGAAATTTATCATGAAGATTAAAATAAAAGGAACTTCATCCGTTACTAATCCTTTAAAATATTACCGGTGTTTTCCTTAAAACTATTAATGAAAAAAATGTAATAGGTGTCTCACAGTCACGGGCAACTCGAGTTCTTGCTGACTAGTTGGTGACCTTTGTTGGTTGGCAAAAGTTCTTATTAAATTGTCTCTGTAAATAATTTACATGAAACCAAATAATTACTTATACTGAATACTTATGTAATCATTTTGCTTTTTCAATAACATGTTTCAAAGGCGTAAAATTATCTTAAATTGTTGAATCAGCTATGAGACATAATTAATCTGTTATTCTGTTAATATTCTGTTACACATATAGGTTAGATGAACTTCTAGTAAAGTTTCTCTTTTCACAATTTTAATTTTAGTAATTTCTGAGATATCTTATTTTGAATATATTTGATATGCTTCTAAATCGATTTTATTTATTATAAACCTCTTTTCATGCAATATAATGTGAGAAGCAAAAAATAGTGAATATTTTTAAAAATTAACTCGATCGCTAAAATATTTTCATACGAATATTTTGGAGTGTAAACTATTGACATATATCAGGGTTAATATTTATCACGATGCCAAGAACATTTTACGTCAAACTGTTGCTGAGAAAAATGCCTATTACAGAATGCAGGAAGTGATTTATTAAGGAATATGTTTTCCTCGATTTGAAATACGGAAACTTAAATAAATATTTCGAGGCGTAGAAATGCCCTCAATTGAAGGGAAAAAAAGATTTGGGTGGGTAATAGTGAAATAAAACATTTAACTACACCACGGTAAATACGTGTTTTAATTTACTTACGATTGGTGAAATAGTTGCTAAGTTATTGCAATATATAAACGAAATGAAAAACTAATAAATTTGTATACTTATAATATTGGTTTGAATTTTAGAGCATTTGCTACCTCGATTACTTCTCACTTATTTACTTATAATATAAGTTGGAATTTTAGAGAATTTGCAAGCTCGATTTCTTCTCAGTAATTCCCAGCATGACTGCTTCAAAACATTAATTAGCCACTACTCTTACTTTGTTTGAAGATGGTATAGTATTTACGTCAATTTGGCTTTTGTTAGCTAGTCTAGTTACTTAGCTAGTCTTTTCGTAGCTTTCGTTACGTTAGTAATATTTAATAAGATCGGTTTGAATACAGATTTAATATTTCAACGCCAGCAACAGCTTATCTAGATTATTGCGCCATTCGTTAACAATTTATAGCGTTAGATATTTATTATTTCATACTTTAAGTCATGTTATTTTTTAGGTTAAGTTAAAAAAACTGTTAATCGAGAGCAGAATTCTCGCTACACAGGTCCTGTATATATTGAGATACTTATAAGTGTTTTAGTGAACAAAATATTTCTATTAAACTATTTATAAATATTAATTTTTCACAACGTAAATATATTGTATTCTATGTGGTTCACAAGAATAAAGTCGTATTGTTTATCCCAAAAATTTTTAGTTAGATTTTTGCAACGTAATTTTTTATGATTTTTATTAAGAAATTTCGGTTGGGTTTAGGGGAATGTTCTATTTTCGCATATTCTTTGAAATATCTTTGTATAAATATTTTATATTCCTCATAATAAGGCCTTCTAAATAATACCCCGCATACTACATAGATTAACAGAAATAAATAATATGAATATTTCGAAGATATTAACTAACCAAAAATAGATGAGTTAATAAGGTATATTACTATATCTAATTTAAATTTTCTACGTCGCATGATTTCTGAGTAAACCGGCTGTGAATATAGAAGAACGCAAATACTGTACCTTTTACAGGCCTAAAATATGGAGTATTTTTAAATTGTATAATGTCTAAATAATATTTCTACATCTCATTATTAACTTTTTAAACGATATATCATTAACATAGACAGAAAAGATCTAGCAAAGTTCACGCACAAGCATATTTCATAAAAACAAAAGAAATTACGAGAATCTCAACCTGCATGGCCACATAGTGAAAGATAGAAATTTATAGTAAAAAAAAAATAAAGGATAGGCAAAAAACTTGCCTAAGTGCAAATTAATATATTTTTAACCCAGGCCAGGTTTTGTTAGATATTTAATCTAACAAAACCTTTTAATTTCAATAGTAATAAAAGTGTATATTTTTGGAATCCATATTTACAAATAGATTGGCGTTAGGAAAGATTATTTTCCTTGATTATATTTTTCTTTCCTATTTATGATTTGAGAAATTTGAGAATGATCCTTCGTTTTTGTTCTAAGTATACAATAGATATACTTAGAACAAATATTACGTTTATCACTTTTATTGACTTTTCTTGTTCACTTTGATTTTATTTATTTTCTGACTTAGTATGTCCATGAATAAATATTGTAATCTTTCGAATGTGTAAATGAAAGATTATACCTAACCTTACAAAATTAAAGAAAAGAGATTCCAGTTTGAACAGAAAAATAACAGGGGTAGTATCGTTGCCTCTACCAGTAAATTACAGCTTCCTAAATAATGATGTTTTAGAGATGAAGCTTGTAAAGAGAAATAAAAATTTGTTGTCCTCTTCTCTTTTGTAGTCCTCCTGCATCATTATTTATTAATTTAAATCAAATTTAAAAATATCTGTTCTATATTCAGAAACAGGGTTTTGCACAAATAGGTTTAAAACGCGGTATTTTATTTATACCAGTTCCATTAATTAAGAAGATGGCTTAAAATATAAAAAGATTCCAATTAAGAAATTCACTTGCATCGAAAGAAAAATTCCGATTTCTGAAGGCTTTCAGGTGCCAGTTTTGGTTACGCTTCCCGTCCGATTGAGCCTTTAGCGAAGTGATACTGTGGGGGGTGGCTAGCTTATTACGACTCCAATTTGTTTTGCAAATTTAAATGCAATCATAGGGTAAATAGATTTAAAAAAGTTATTACTAGTATAGTGCGCCTTTTTATTACGTAATATTATCGGTAATTTTTTACATTCGATTTAAACATTAACTAAAAATATAAATGGTTGATAACTTTTCCCTCCCTAATCTTTATTTGTAAATACTTTACGTGCTACTCTTATTTGTTTTTATATCGTCTAATTTTTCCTTACGCTTTTATTATTTCCTAAGGATGATAGCAATTTCTTAACTTAGGTAAATAATATTCTTACTATCGGAAAGATAAAGTTACTTTACAATCATTTTAATGCAAAACCAAGGAGAATATTTTCCCATGCTTCATTTACATGAAGCGTAATTAATTTTTTAGTGTATGTTATTCGATTAATATAATCCAATTTATTCTATAGGTGTTATAACCTTCATTCTAATAAAATTTTGCTGGAGTCTTCCAAGCATTATTTTAAATTCAATGCTCAATGCTCGGTTTTATTAATTTTCTAAATATATTTTTATTTTATTATTATGTTTGTATAATAAAAACTCGTAACATGGCGAATATTATTTCTTGATATCATTATAAAATTTACACTTTCTTCAGATCATTGTTTTATGTATCTTGTATTTTCGAATGTTTATTACCTCTCTTTGCTTTGAATCTAGCCCTTCAAATTAGTTATTTGACGACTCGTGATATATTTTTATCGATAGAGTTGATTAAACACGGACTTGAAAAGGAATGAACAAAGAATAAGAAGACAAGTTTGTAAGAAAATAAAAGCGTTATCCGTATACTTGACTACAAAGCGTATGCTCTTTATTTTCTCCGGCATAAGTTCTCACTCTTGAAAATATATCAAACTCACGAATTCCATTACGAGTCATATTAATTTAACTTAAGTTTGAACTTCGAAAGTTAGATTTGAGTTTACATTCCATCTGATGATCGTATTATTCCAAAATCTAGTCGAGCGTAATTTATTTAATGGCAGCATTTTGGATGATATGCACGGCGATAATGACAGCACTTAAAGTGAATAAATGTTTGTTGGCGGTAGCTGAGGAAATAGTTCGTGAATAGTAAGTTGTAATATTTAGAGCGCAGTACGAAAACGCGCTACTGCTGAAACGCGCGGATAATATTATTAAAATTCTAGGTTTGGTCTAGGTCTTAAACTTGGGTTTCCTTTTACACTCAACTCTCCATTTTTTGTGTAATAATCTTAACAAATTTTCTTTAACAGTATTAGATTTTTCGTTCATAACGTTTCACTCGATACTTAAATTTGGTTATTAATTTTACTATTTTCTTAGCATTTTAAAAAGTTTCCTTTCTTTAGCCATGTACGTTTTCAGCTTCATTTTCCAATTAAAAAAAAATTTTGTAAAGATTTGCGCGAAACTACTAATACAGTTGTGCACCTTTTCATTATTTCTAAAGAGAAACATATTAACTTAATATATTACCTTTATAATGGAAGACGTTTTGTTTATTTTTTCCCCTTTTTTAATATTTGGTATGAATGGTTTAGCAGAATTGGATTAAACTTTCACCATCTTATAGTAGGTAACATAGACTGAGTATATAATATATTTTAAGAGCATGTGGGTGACAATAACTATATAAATGGATTGAGTTAAAGTGAGCGTAACTAAATCTTATGAAGGATCGAGTTTTATTTTTATATTTCATATAATGTTTGAAGTCCAGCATAATTCATAATTTTTCATTATTCCTTACACTTTTATCCTCGAATAAATGAAAATATAATATTATTCATGAACATTATATATTAAATCATAAAATTTTCACTCATTTCACTTAAAGCGTATTAACAAGCGTTGTCACTCTCAATTTGAGAGTAATAACACACGATCCGATTCCCTCCGATAAGGTATAAAACGATCTTTGCGACTAAGGTGGATCACCCTGTCTCTAATCATATTTTATTTTCATTTGTTGGGGAGCATTTTTCTTTTCGCCTTTATTCTTACGTCGTCGCTTCTAGCTAACTCCGTCTAATTTTAGGATATAGTTCTTTTTATATTACGATATAAAAAGATTTGTGGCTCCCTTTTTATTTCAAGCTTTTAGTTTCAAGTCATGACTTGAAGAAGATATAATTTTGTTAGGTAAAATATAGTTGCGTAATTTAGTTCCCGAGTTCTAGGTGTAATGTTAGGGACAAAAATTAAGCTTATTCTTTGCAAATCTTAAAACCAATATATGCATGGTGCATAGTTGATCGAGTATCGGTAGTTTTCTAAAAAATACTTAACGGTGTGTACATCTTTTGTGGATCGGTTTTATAAAACTATTTCAGGCAATTAATTCAAGCAAAAAAAAAATAAACACCAAACATATTGGAAATTAAGTATTTAATAATTCAAGGGAGGGAAACATCATTTCATTTTAAATATTAAATTACCTAATTCCGCTAGAAGGGTGTTCTTGTTTCGCTGCGTGCTTATAAGTATACACACAACAATTAGTTTAGAATTTAGTTTATTACGTGTTCCAAAAAATTGGTTTATGCTTATCTAAATGACTATCGATTGTATACATTCCTCATATTAAAAAATATTATTTATATTAATACCAACACAAATAGCGTGTAGGTCATGTGTGTACGTTTAAATAAAATCTAATTTAGGAAATTCATGCAAATGCACATAATTAGGCAATTATTGTTTACTCCCATTTTATATAAATAAAACATGAATCCAATATCAAATTTACGGGATATTGCCTGAAATCCTTATTAAGTAAAATACAATGACAATAAATACAATACAAAACTTTCTGCAATTCTCTTCACAAATATATTTTTCAGTTAGTTGATTGTCTTTTTTAAAAACAAAAAAGCTTAAAGATTTTAAATAAAAATTTCCTTTTGCATTTGCAAACAAATTTGATTATCTCAGAGACTTCGAGAGGAAAATTCCTGACGTGAATTCTAATTCAGATAATCTTAAACGAGATGATATAAAATAATTTTTGGAAAATTTCGGTAATGCTCTGCCATAAATGAACTGTAGAGATCAGATGTAACATCCATATTGTACATGTACCGATACACGCTGGGATTTCGTCAATTTGGCTGATGACTATGTGTATGCAAGGAATTACTGTCCAATGAGGTAAATCCAACTTTGAAATAAATGTCGGAGCGTCTTTGGGAAGCATTTAAAATCTTCGCCATATATTCTCGTTCAAAATATTCCACTGTTTAAAGACGAAAGCCTTAAACTAGTGTGCATTGCCAGCGATAACATAGAGAAGTGAAGCATGGCGTTTTACTGCTGACTTCGTAAAAACCCCTAAAGTCACTCAGCAATAAATATAAAAGTCTACTTGAGATAGATCCCTAGAAAAACTAACAGAAGGAACTATTTTAAGTCTCTGTTTTAATGGAAAATCACGTTGAATTGGTGTGGACAATTATTTTTAAATAACGGGAAAATTTTAAAAAAATTTTGCCATCAAATAACTGTATCAAATCATCAAATAAGCATTGGATTTAAACGATTAAAGTTTTCAATATCTAGAATAGTTATTGGATTAGAAATTCTAGGATTTAAAATCGTGCTTTGTCGTGAGTTAATAAAATAAAGTAGTGTCAATAAAATAAAGGGGCATACAAAGAAAAAAACAATTCAACGTCGAGTAAAATTCGTGAGAGTCCAGTACAAATTTAGGCACTTATAAACATTTAAAGATACACAGTATGTCTATTAAACTATTTACAAATATTAGTATTTCACAACATTTATACACATTAAGCAAGATATAGGAGCTAATAATATGTGTTACTTTGTCAATTTTTAAGTCTCTCTACTTAGCACATTTTCTGAAAATATTGATTTTGATTATAGAAAAAGGTAAGTATATTTCCTACTAAACATTTCATGGGTTTAACAACGTGGTGCATATTTAAAAAGAAATATGATATATAGGATATTAGCTGTGGTTATGTTAACAATCTTTACGTAGGCTTCTAGAAACCCTTGGTTTTTCACGTAGTAGTTAGGTCTAGGTTACCCTCCTAAGCAATATATTTTTCTGCGCATTTTTCCATATATCTTTAATGATACGATATATGGAATCATAAAAGAAATACTTTCGCGACACTTATCAACAATTGCATCCTATAATCACTGGAATTAGAAAAATATTTATATAGTCCTTAATTTAGCTCCCCAAAAATGCAAAATATTTGAATCGTTTCTCTTTAGATAAATATCAATATAATATGTTTTATAGGGATAATATGTTTTATAACCATGTCAAATTTCAAATCACTAAGTGATGGACGATCGGTCAGACAAGGGTTAGTTTTTATCTCTTCAGGTAAGAATTGTAAAAAAGACGGCCAAATAGGAGAAAAACCTTGGTTTACGCATAATTAAAATTTAATAAGTAGATGTTTCCAAATATGAAAACCAAAGAAAAAAAAAATAGCTTGTCACGTAATTATTCGACATAGAATGATATATTATTAGGACAGAATTTATGGTGACAAAGTGAGAAGAAAGACAATTTGGAAAATTATTTTAATAAATGTTTCTCATCCTATACCTCCTAACTAGACACACTTTAGGGACTCTCAGTTTTCTATCCATAAAAAGAAATCTTTCACTAAAGGGAATCTTTCACTAATGTGATTTAATCGTACATAATCAACGGAAAAATGTGAAAGCGCCTTAACGTCTTGGGACTTGCGGCATTTGCAAAATTGCGGGTATCTGGGTAGCAGATAAATAAAAGCAATTGTTTACAAATATTATATTGTCTTTATTATGTTTTAATGGAAGTTCATATTTATAATTCGCCAATTATCTGGAATACTTTGCTCGCTTTTAACAATAAATGTTTATTAATGTCTTAACATATGAAATATGAATATAGTGACGAGGATTTGGTGTTCAAATAATAAAAAGAAATATTTAATTTTCTATACTAGGTAACTAAGCCATATCTTCCTTGATAATTATGTTTTCCCTAATGTATTTGGTAAGACCGTTTGGATATTCGTTGTTTTTTTCATTGTGTTGTCTCACATAAATCAATTCTGTATAGTATTTCTTATAGGGCGTACTATATTAGGATAAAACAAAAGAAAAACTTTGTGTGTCGCTCATTAGGAAGAAAAAGAAATAGTAATATTTTTATATATTTTTTATATATTTTTTGATATATTACTGGTTTTTCTTCTTATAAATCATTTCATATATCTCCATAGTCCATATAATTATTGTAAGAATTGGTCATGTGGTTTAACAGTAAAAAGAATTTTACAGAATTTTGATGTGATTGGTTTTTCCGAAGTCTTCAATTTTTTAAAGTTGAAATATTGCACACTAGTAACAAAAGTTACAGTAAAAAAAAATTCAAAAATTAAATTAAAGAAATTTGGGCCAATAGTGACATTTCAAGATTTTCTTTTCAAGAACTAACAGTTATTCCCTACGGGATGCACGGTTAATTGTTTTGATAAGTAAGCCGGACTGAATTGGAAGCTTGAATTTTCACTATGGGCCTATAAATCTTAGCACAAATTTCAACTTTATACCTCTGGCTTTTACTGTGAAAAAGGGTCTTGGAAAATAGACATAGGTTTAACAAAGTACTCTTGTAAATGTTCCATTTGTTTATTCAATCTGATATATGGAACCCTATAAACAAGACTACCCTAAATTTGTAAAGAAGAAATATTAACACTTCCTGTCAATTTTAGGTTAAAATTAAATAGAGGGATTAATTAAAAACACAAACTAAATAAAGGGAATTTTTCTAACAAATAAAAACATACTTTTCACGTTTCTTACGTTTCTTTGGAAAAAGAAACTTGTCTCACCTGACCAAAAATTTTATATACAAAAAATATACTTTAAAAAAAATTGCAACTTTGAAATAAATATGACATGTGAAAATGCACTGTCGATATAATCCTAACGTAACAATTTAACTCGCTTTCGCCTTTCCTACTTTTAATGGAAAACCATCATTTAGTGCTGCTTATTTTCTGCCAATATCGTTAATTGAATTGTATTTCTCTCTATTTTTAATGAAAGTTGAGGTTCATATCCATAAAATTTCAGGTCTTTCATGAAAATAAATAAACGTTGATAAAAAATGGATAATTTTAAGGAAACCTTATTGACAAAGTGGTCAATTTAAAATAATCTATTTTTATTTTACCTATCCTAAATGTGGTGTAGAATCCGGTCAAATCTTTAGTATTTCTCAAGAAACCGTAACCATTCAAAGATAATAGACACATCAGTTATCATCCGTGTCTATCATCAATAACATAGTCATCCAAGTAATGGAACTGTGGTGATTGTGTTGATACAATTTATCGCGATATTTACATGAAAATAGATTTTGTTGCTTAAGTACATTTTATAAATTTAAGAAGACAGCTTTTAGGCACTTGAATATAATATTATTATTTCAACTGGGGGAATTATAATTTTTCAATGTACTCTAATTTAAAAATTAAAAATATGCAGTCAAATATTTCTAACTTACTAACTAATATACGTACTATGCGTTAGAAAAAAATTGAAACGAAATTAAATAATAATTTGCCTAACACAGCTTAAACATTTACTAACGCGTCGACTGATCTTGGCTCCAAGCACGAAGGACGGTCTTGCAATAATTGTAAATTTTTAATCGAATAATTTGTCAAAACTTTTCGTTACCAAAGTTATGACGATTGTTCGCAGTTGGTAAGACATTCAGTTAGAAAAAATTGTAATATACCATAAGCTTTTAGAGTAAAATTAATATTCGTGCGGATTTGATTTTTGTTATTTGACATTTGCATTAGTAACAAATTGTATCATGGATATTCTAATTAATTATCATAGATATTCTAATAATAAAAGATCATATCTCTAAAACTATTAGGCCTAGGATAACAAAATTTATTGTTTCGCCTACCGATATTTTGTTGGCCCACTTCTTACGGGACATCTGCATATTTAAAAAATTATTACATTTTTTCTAATTCGTTCAGTCTTAACGAATAAAATATCTTTTTAATAATTTTTTTGAACATATTTAAGTTACACGACAACTTTATTTATACAAGCGAAAGTCAGTAATACTTAAGGTCCCGAAACTCAAAATAACCAAACTTATTTATGTGTCTGTTTATAGATTTGTACAAATTTGTACTGAAATAAGTTTTATTAAGTAGCTAATTATAAAAAACTAGCCGTGATAATTATTTTTAAGTAAAATTAAACAAAAATTTTGTACGTACAATATTAATACCAACTGAAGCTGATCACAATTTGCACAATAATTATTTTAAAAATGTTTGCTCCACCTTATCATTACTCTATTTATTCCGTTACTCCTTTTACATTACCCTTTTACATTATTACTATTTCTACTGCAGATAAGATTCTACTCTCCGCCATATAATGTACTTGCTGAAATATAAACAAACACCAATCGCATGTGAGCAGCTACCAAGTTGAAACTCCGATTCCAATAAAAGAAAAACGATATGAGAAAATGGCTTGTTGGTAATAAGCGCGATTCGCTCATTAACATCAGAAATAAAGCATCGATAAGCAGCTGAGTTACAAGGTCCGCAACAGTAATTACAGTCAACAACAAAGTTCGTCATGAACAAAGATCGCAATGAGCAAAGTTCCCGTTGCGCAATCAGCCAGTTGGTTTTCATTTGTTTCTACCGATTTCGCTCCGTATTGTATAGTGTGCTGACAGGGAAATTGCTTTTTACAAATGGTATACAAGCTTTATTACAGACACGGAATTTTTTAGTACTAGTGGGGGCATTTATAAGATAGCACCATGTGGACAATTTGTCTAAAAATAATATTTAACTTATCTGATTTAAGAAATTATAATATTTCGGTTCAAGTAATTTAATAATAGTGTGTTTATTGATCATTAAAAGAGGTGTATTCAAACATTAATAATTCCCTCAAGAGTAAAAAAAATATCATCTATATGAAATCAATCTATATACACTGACCTAGAAACCTTGAACATCAAAACGGATCATGCAAACTCTTGGGGCCCCTCTAAAATGCTGACTGGAAATCTGCGACGTATGCGGAATTTTATTGCATTAGCAAGTTACCTTATAATCAGAAAGCGGTCAGTACGATAAATAGTCCTCACCAGCAGGATTAGTCTGGGTTCAGTTATTTTATTTTCAATCAATTAATGTTAGGCTCGATTCATCAGTCTAATGAAATAAAAAGCAAACCGCTTGGAATCAGTGACCGGTTTGTCAAGCCTTGTACGATCAATTTCATAAAATATTCGTCATTACGTCATTTGCCGCCACGAAAATTACAAAAAATACTCCATTGATTGTCTATAATTATTACCATTGCTTCTTGACAAATCACAAAGGAATATTTCGAGCCAGAATGGATACATAATATTTCGACTTCTCTATTACTCACTGTAAACTCTTCTCGACATGAATTAACAGTTAATTAACAGATGAATTAACTTGTTAATTAGAGAAAACTTCATGGTAAAAATGTACATTTAATATTTTTGCCATTTCGAGAACTTATTAAAGACTTCACAGCAACAATGTGTACTTATCATTCTTTCCATTTCAAAAGCTTATCAGGGTCTGAATATAAGACGGAATAAAATATGACGAAATCTATCAAGAAAAAATAATTTACAATTTTTAAAATAAAATATATTAGAACAGAATTCTATTATTTCGAGATAGTTCTACATTTCTACTTAATATTTTCTTTAAAAATTACTTAATATTTTCTTTAAAACTGAGATTAAATAATACTTGAAATTTAAAGATTGCAAGCTATAAAAAAATTTGGAAATTTTGAACTAAAAATACACTCCCTCTTTTGTCACAATAAGAAACTGCTTATTACAATTGACCAAATCATTTGATAATTGCTTATTCTCTCAGCAAAGTGCTAGCAGAATCTTATGTCATTTTACACTTTAATTTTAAAACCTCCTGTCTTTAATATTTTGTCTCTGCACTAATATTATTAAAGCAAAAGTGAATTCATCTCTCTGATTATATATTGTCTCGGTTACGTGACAATATTTTGCAATGAAATTAAAAATATATAAATAGAAATTTGATGGAGGATGAGATCATCAGAAATTTATACAAAAACTCTATATTGAAGGATTATTTATCATTCAGAATCTCCTTTATATGTAAATGAAAGTGGTTAGCGAATAGAATATAGTTTATGTAACCTACCTGATACATACAGTATTATAAATTTGAATGTGAGTTCATTTAACTGTTTGCTATGTTTTCAATGTTAAATAACCGAAGGAAATTTTATTTTATTTAATATGACACAAAATTAAAAGAGGTGGCCTTAAAACTAACCCGCTAAAGTTTATTGAAGAGAACATTACCGTAAAGAGGGACTTGAAGGCGAAATGCAAAAGTGCACAAGAAACAGTGAGAAATTGGCTGAAGGGAAAATCTTTTGTAGTTTTTAACCGCTTCAGGTTTACGTTTCATTTAAAAGTACCTTAACATTTGAAGTAATTAACTTTCCGAAACAAAACAAAATTTCTTTAATATTATGGTAACCAATAAATACTTTGTCTACATTGCTGAGTAAATAGCGTGTTTACTTTGAAGTCGCACAACAGAGAGTAGGTCTGAAGGATAACTAATAGATTGAAAGAAACATAAAGATTTTTCTCTTGAAATATTACATAACATATGATCCATTTGTTTGTTTTAACGCGTGATTGGATGTGAAGACACTGTATAAATATTAGATTTACTCGGTTAAAACTTACTAAATGTTATGTAAAGATATCCTTGTTATTTAAGGTCTTTTAGACATACAGATGATATTAAATGTGATTAAAAATTAGTGTAGTATCCCGATGTTAAGACTCAAAATATTTGTACTATAATTTCATTATTTCTTAATATTGACGAAGATTGAGAAATCAAAAAATTTACAAAATGTTCCAATAGATTGACGATGTCTCATGCTTCAAATAATAGATATAGGTATTTTTTAATCATTAGTTAGAGATAAAAATAAACAAAAGCTACGCATAAAACAATAATTTTAAATTAGGCCCGAGAAAGAAAAAAGTATACATTATAATTATTGAGACAATACATAACCTGGCTTGCTCACTGATTCTAGTTCCTACAAAAGCAATGCATGGTGGAGGCAAAGATCTAGCAACGTTATTTTGTAACGAATTACGTAAGTTAATTTCAAAAAATAATAAAATTTTACACTATTTCAGAACTTGTTTTAGAAGTTAAATCAGTTGTATACGAAAGTATCAAATATACAATGGGACGTATTTGTGCAGTATTAAAAGTACTATATTATTAATATAAAAAATAATATTACTATAACAATTGAAAACATATCAGTGAACACAGCCGTCAATACTAGAAAATAATTTTTTTGAATAACTACGATGCACATTTAAATAAATATATCCATTAATTATCGTAGAATCAAAAATTTACTCAAAATAAATAAAAAAGTAGTGGTGATTATAACCTATTTAATAATATAAATATTTGCGTTATTGTAGCAATTTAATTAATTTTTCCAATTATATAGAATGTACGACAGACAAGCTATTAAACTGAATGGGATAAACTAACAGAATCCTAGAAACAAGGCCAATGAAATGATGTTCTGCCTATTTAAACATCAAACTGCGAGATGCTAATATTATGAAATGTCATGCTATGGCTCTTAATTGTTACTACTGCTACCCAAATCACTTACGACCTTCAGTTTATTTCCTTCTAGCAGTAACATCTGTTCACATTTGCACCATATCATATATATATATATTACTTTTGTGACCTACAGGAGAAGGCGCTGACATTCCTCCTCTTTATCACGTACCAGTGTAGTCGCTACAGCCACAAAAGGCCAATTTCAACGTGCAATTAATATTTCTCGCCGGGATTCAGACAACCCGGTGACAAACAGCTGCGAAATCTTTTCAGGCGCACTCGCTTGCCGAACGTGAGTTGCATCTGTTCATTCAAAAAAGAATATCAATATGCGAACCTACCACGTGTGATCTGAATGCGATTGCATATACTTAATTTTAAATGAAGATATCCAACGAAACGTAGTATATTTGAAATAGGAAAAAAAATATATATTTTGTGCGTCTCGTAATCCTACAGTCCGACACGTACCTGGACAAATAGGTACCTGGTATTTTCTTAAAAATATTCGACGTCTTTGGCGACCAGCTATTTTGTTCACAGGCCGGATGTTCAGTGCCAGGGAGTGCCAGTCGATTTTGCCAGATTTTGATAGATTACTTCCTGCTTGAGTTATCTATTTGCAGAATAGAGACACTTTGGCACAAGAAACGTTGACCTCAGTTCTTTTCTGTGGAAGTTATGTACAGTACTATTGCGTATACGGAATATACTTTGCTTATGGTCGTAAGAGCTAGCCACATAAAAATGCAAAATTGGGTAGTGGCCTCCCTCGCCAGATTACATGACTGCTGAATTAAAAACAGGCTTAGCCTTATCCTACAAAAAGTCTGAGGCTGTCCTCTTCAAAGGCAGGTTGGCAGTCAGCTGTGGTAATGGCAGGATCCAGGACTGGTGTGAGGAACCAGATCACGTACCTGGGCATAGTCCTCGATTCACGACGAAGCTTCGTACCACAGGCAAGGTACATCAATAAGAGGACTTAGGTTGCCCGTTATACCATGGCCCGGCTTGCCGGTGCTAGCCGGGTGCTGACTCAAAACCGGGTAACCGGGTACTACTCTCAAGCTGACGTATGCGGTAATATGTCTGGACATATTGACCTATGCGTCCTTACTTTAGCCTGCTTGGTGCATTGGGACCCAGCAAGTTAGACGAGTTGCACTTAAGTTGCAGTTCGCGCCCCTATTGGCACTAACTAACGCTTATAACATTTCTTTAATGAACGCGTTGTGATTTTGGTGACTCTTTTATGTGACGACCGTGGAAAGCGTGATAAATATCATTTTGGAACTTGACAGGCCTTTTTTGGCCAGGATTCGTCGATTGAGAAAGACTTATTTTAGAGATCGTTTGTGCTCACAGGCTGTCTAGGTCGATTTTCCCTGGTTCTAAGACGGAAAGAGATAGCTTATTTTTCCCGATTTGTCTGTGCGGTTAAGTAAAAACTTTTAAGGGAACATGGCGGATTCTACGCCACCATGTTCACAATGACTTTTACAAATAGCTCGCCATGTTGCTCCGTTTTCAAAACGCAGGATATATATCACATATTATTCTACTGCAGTGAGTACGACGATGCGCGTAGAATTTTGTCGGGGGGCATGCTTCCTTACTTTAGAATATCTCGCCAAGCTTTAGACTTAGTGGTACATTTAGTTGCGACTTGGTTGAATATGGACCGATCTTTGAGTTATTTAGAGTACTTTTAAAATACTTTCTCAAAAATATAGAGGTCCTAAATGACTCATTTCCCAGAGATAGTCAGTAAGCAAGTTGTATGGAAGCACTTGATGGTAGATACGGGATAATATTAGGAAACCTTCAATGATTATTACTTTTGCATAAAGTTACGTGTCGCTGGAGGGGCCTTGAGACAACCCGGGCGGAAGATAGGAATAGTCTCGCAGTTTCCGTAGTATAGTGATTATAATATCAACCTAATACGCGGAGAAGTCCTCTAGTCTATTTTGGGTAAAAAGAATTTCACAATAGTCTTTCAACATTTGCTTGCGTGAAGGTAATTTTCTGATAGTATTAAAAGTAGCGAAGTTAAAAGCTATACCAAAGAGTTATGGAAGATTGCCTAGCGATCCGAAATTCTGTAGACCTATTATGCTTCTCCCGGTTTAGACATGTGCTTAGAAAAATAAGTTCTCCGTGTTTACTTAGAAATCTTAGGCTTGTTTGATAATGCTTGGAAGCCAACTATTTTTTCCGCGTTTTACTCCCAAGTTGTGTCAGCGGACCTTTGTAAAATAACAAAGAACTATTTTTATGATAGAATTGTGTCTTTGCTGGACGATAATATTGAGGTAAGGAAAACACTAACCAGAATCTGTCCGCAGGGCTAAGTCCTCTGTCTCGTTTTGTGAAACGTTTTATTCGATAACATTCTCAGGATACCTCTACAAAGATGTAATTTAGGCAGATCTACCGATGTATGGTCTGAGGAGCGAGCAAAATAGAATGGGAAAACTGGGCGACGGATTCTCTCGCCAAGATGCTTAACTGCGACAAAAATTAGGTTAGCTTTGCCTCCAAAAGCCTTAAACTGTCCTCTTCAAGGGCAGACAGACAAAAAAAACGGTTTCATTACTGAGCTAAAATTTCTCCTCCTGGTGTAGTACATTGGAAGAGAGCGAGGGTTGCTTTCTATGATATGTCCCGGCTTTTGGGGCTGGTTGGTGACTCAATATCTTGATGATCAAACTGATATATACGGCAATATATCATGGCAATATGATTATGCACCATCGGTGTTGACTTCTTTGTACATCGGAGTCTCATAGGAGGGGTCGCGGTATATCACAGTGTGCCTCCACTTATGATCTTACCAAGGTATATGTAAACTGTTCAATAGATACAAGAATCTCAAGCTTGCTAAATTTGGAATCGTGGAATATGCAGATAACTTTGAACTAACTCGAGGCTGAAATTTTGAAACGGTTTCGATGCGCCTCCAATTTTTGTTTGATGAATCACTCTATTCCAGAAAGTAATGTATTTACGAGATCACACGTACTCATTGGCAGACTTGATGGACTTTGTCAACTTCTAAAGGCGAGATCACTAGAAAATTTTCCCCCAATGTTTTTGAGTGGATAGTGAAAACCTGACTCAAATCTATCTATTACACGTCAAAATTTCTAATGGGATATGGCACCTTGTGCGCGAGTTTACATAAACTTGCACTGAGAAGAAACCTGGCCAATACCTATAGTTTTGATACACAGGACATAGAACATGTTTTATTTACTTCAATGAGCAATGTATTTAGAGTTTTGGTACAGAGCATGCGTCATGTCAGAGTCTGTTGATCTATGCTGGTAATGAACAATGGAACTCCTTATTGGACAGTTTTTACTTTGCAAAATAAGTGCACCAGCGTGTGATATGTCCTGAAGATGAATAATGTAACTTCTTAACAGATCGATCGTGATTCGATATAGATATATATATATATATATATATATATATATATATGTATGTATATATATATATATATATATATATATATATATATATATGCTACTGGTTCGTTGTTACTTGTTATTAAGCAAAACCTGATATTGTATTTCGGATATGGAGAACGGATCTATTCAAATGCTAGTTTTTAATTTCAAAAATCTGATAATGGACTTCATATATAGAAAACTGAACTCCTCTACATCTAACAGCTCATTGGCGGCTGTTACTATTGCTTCATATATACCTTAGCTTTTGCCCGTGACTTTTAATAGTTATCCAATATTCTAAAAAAGAAAATAATTATGATTATTAATATCAATATAATAATACTAAAAACGACTTCAATAAATGTAGGTAATAAAAAGTAAAAAATAAATAACTCAAAATAGATCTATTTGCATTAAATAACCAAGTTACTTATTTTTGAAGTCGGTGCGAGCACCAGCGATCAACTTAAACAAATGTAGATGTTTATATTATAAATACGCCCTTTATGACTTACTTAGTATTGTAAGTACATTAGAAGTATAAGTTTTAAATTTACATTACAAATTAAATTAAAATATTAATTTGTTTAAGTTGATCGACCGTGCTGGCACTTACTTCAAAAATAAGTAACTTAGTTATTTGTTGCAAATAAGTAGGTACTTATTTTGACTTGATTTTTTTTTCATCTCTGCAACTACCGATAATTTCATTCTTCTTTATAATCATTTTAATTTACTCATTTTCTCAAACCATTGATCCATTGATTGTGATCATTTCTTCTTCCCGGAAATGTAATTCTACGTACTCAGTTAACACAAACAGGAAATGTATTGTATAAAAAATATCTGGCCAAAGTCCATTTGAACTGAGTGCAATGTAAAATAAGATCTGATCTATTTCCCTGCTTGCTTGGTATCAAATTTAGCCATATCTTAGAATGGGTCTGTAATTTGACGTAGACCCTATTATTTCAGGTTCAATTAAAAGTTATTCATCTAAGAAGCAATACCTATCTATATTGTTGGGGATTAATTGAATGTTTTCATTATATTGATGTAAATACTTATTCTATTAGTATACAGATATAGACAATGTTAAGTCTATTGGAAAAACAATCTCAAAAATTAGAGAAACCGGAATTTAAAAATAAAATGTAATTAAAAATAATTTATTATTAGTTTAATGCGTGGTGCAACATATATTACACAAATATTTAAATAAAATATAACAATGCGCTCATAATGCATTTCTCTGTTAATTGCGATATTCGGATTGACATATTTCGAACATTTTCGCTAAATTGTTAGATAAAACGTGAATTTTATTTACTGCTTTTTATATTATATTTCGCAACTCCCCTTAATTAAATGTGCTTTACACCGCATATAGCTTTGTGTCGGTAATTACTTTCATATCGGTGGTTGCTTTCATTTGTAACGGCATTATATTGTAACGGCATTAAATCATAATTAAGTAAAGTGAACTCTTGCTACAGAAAAAGGGAAACACGTTACAGGAAATGACAATCTGGTGAGCTTAAGTAAAGGGAAGTTGTTAATTTGGGTTGTTGTGATAACCCCTCGGGTTTAATCAAAGTTTAAGGAGTCTCTTAACGAAAATATTTTGATTTAAATTGCTTTTAATAATTAAATGTTTAAAGAGGCAAAATACCTGTATTTATTTTCGAGGAACGTAATACGAGATAAGCATGATTTTCATTGTGGATGCTTTAGCGGTGAGGCATAGTTAAATAAACATATAGAAAAATTATTAAAATCATATTTGGACTATAATTTCAATGTTCTATACCGACTATATTTTCCTTTTTTTATCCAACCCGGGACGAAAGTGGAAAAATATTTTATGTTTTATATATTAGAACCAAACAATCATATGTGCCTAACTATAATTATAATATATATATATATATATATATATATATATATATATATATATATAAATAAATAAAAAAATAGTGGATAATTATATATAAACAGGATGAGATTTCATCTTAAAAAGCATTAAGTGACATTATTTCTTACGGTTATTAACGGCCGATTTTATAAGAATGAAGATTTATGCATTTTTATTTTTTTAAAATATCAAAATATGTATACAACAGAGATTTTTCAATTTCCCCATTGAAATTAATCGAATTAAATATCAGTCTTATTTCGATTTCATCGGCGATGGGCGAAATTCTCTTGGAAATTCACGATCGCTTATGCAAAAAATATTAGTACCATTTTATATTGCAATAGTCCATCGAAATGGAAATTGAATTCCAACTGCGCAATAACGGAGTGAAAATTGGAAGATTTTTCTGCTTAATATGCCATTGGAGCATTACGTTTTAGCAATTTAAGTACACTACGATTTAGTTCGGCAGACATTAACGGTTTTATGAGCACAGGGGTTCGGATCTTATTGTTTGCTAACATCTTCTCTATGCTTCAAAAATGTTGCGGTAAAAGCATACTTAATAATGTTATTTCCAAATTTTAACGAAGAAAGTGCCTTGATATAAATGCAATTGTCAGTAATTCTGTGTTATATCGTTACTCATATGTAATCAAAATACCAGCAGCTGAGAAGTTTCAGGAATTTGAAAGTAATAAATATGAAAGCTTTTTATAAATATACAAATTAGAAGTTAACGACTTTACTGTAAAACGAACCACCGATTCCTCTTACCAAATAAATTCTCACACAAGAAATGTTTAGTCAATTACCGGAAAATAAAACAAGCATTTCGGACAGGAGATTAACAGGGCATATTGCGAATAATTTTTTATTGGAAACGGCACCATGTTTAAAAATTTTTAAAAATTCAAATAACCCGAGGTACAGTCAATTTAAAATAAATAAGTGAATCCAAAATCCCACCTAACTACATTAAGCTCTCTGTCACCTCTGACGACGTTGCCTAGCCTCTAACTTCCTGTCGATTACTACGAGCGATGCTTCTAACGCCGAGATATTCAGACTTAAGTTGCGAGAAATAAAATTGTTACAAAATTTTTGACATCAGATCAGATACACGCTGGGCGAATTATACGTAAAGCTATTTCACAAACCATTTTTAGTTAATCGGTTTTAAGTTTATAATTTTCTCTATTTTACCTGTTATGTATTTCTACAGGTAAAATAGAGAAAACTACTTTGATCCACTAACTTGTTTTATTGCATGATTTATAGTTAAAATGGCTTTTAATAACCAAGTTTAAACTTTCGCCTAGTACGCTACAGCCTTGAATCATGTGCATTAATTTATAAAATATATATTAAAATCATAGAAATCAATTGACGGCACTGAAGACTACGATGTTGCGTATTATTTATTTGCTGAATGTTATGTGCCTTTATGATGGAAAACGATGATATTGATGCATAACATCAATTTTACAGATCCATTTCCTAGATTTTCATAAACCCACTTTCTTAATTTTTTACATTTTTAATAGTTGTTCCTTTGGTCTACACTATTTGATTGATATTTCTAATTTGTGGAATGTACCAAATTAACAATGAAGACATTATGTAACATTTCTGGGAATAACGAATCAATGATAAGAAGAACCGGGCAAAGTAATTAATATAAATTTAAACTTCATTATTTATAATAGTGTGTGGGCATTATGAACTTTGCTGATAGACTATTGAACAATTCGGTTAATTCAGCTGTTTCGGCCAAGAAATGGGGTAGGTGAAGCAGGATCAGGGTTATTTTAGGTCAGGTCAGGATAAGTAAGTTAGGTTAGGTCATGTTTGGTTAGGTTAGATTAGTTAATGTTAGATTAGCTTAGTTTATATTAAGTTGGGTTAGATAAGGTTTGGTAGATTAGGTTATATTAGTTTAGTTTATATTAATTTATTAGAAAGTATTAGTTCAGATAAGGTTAGGTTTTGTCAGGTGAGGTTAAGTTAGGTTGAGTTAGATTAGACAGAATAAACATTGAAAATATAAAAAAGACCGGGGTTTTTATTATGGATAAGCTCGGTCAATTTAATATTTTCTAGTCTTGTTTTCTAATTGGCCGTCCACTTTCGACATTTTTATGCTGTCCAAACATTGTATATAATGCTCTATCAATCACGTAATCCATAATACCTATAACCATAATACTATTTTTTTATTATTGTTTCCTATTATTATTACAATTACTTTTAATATACTACACACCTTCAATTAGAATGATAATAAAACAATTAAGATGAACGTCTACCGAAAAAAATAAGAGTCCTATAAAATCAGAGGATTTATCTTTATTTATTACTATATTTAAAGAAGGTAGGTCGACTTGAGTATGGACATACACAGACCAATCGAAAGTACAAAAAGAAAACAATTTCACTGTGTTAACGGTTTATTTTTCTTTTAATGGATTTTTTTATGTTATATTACAATTCTTTGGTTCAGTGCATTTTCGTTAGTAAATTTTTGGTTTTTTTATTGTTTTCGTATTAAAATTATGTTTCAGTATAAAAAAGACATCACAATCTTCAAAAATTGAATAACGCAATATGTACGGAAAGTGTTAATAGTATCATATGAATCATTAAAAAATAATGATATATTATTTTATTTGTTTGTATTATACTGACCTAGGATAATAAACACGATGGCAAGTGCCAGCAGGGATGATAAATGTTGGTAATTTTTATTTTAACCTATATGGATAATATTATTTAAAAATAATTCCTAAAAAATACAAAAATAAAAATAATATACAGTGACCTTCTGCTGATTGATAGTAGAAATTTAATTACTTTTCTAATATATGGTTTAAACATACTACATAATTAATACAGTCAAGTTTTAGTAGAAAACGCTAATTTTGAAAAAGTTTTAGTAAAATTCGATTAATTTTGTTGTTTGACGTTATTTAAGAATTTAACTTAGATGGAGTACATACCAATGTCACTAGAGAAAAAATAAATATTATTTATATAATTAGTCAGATTTATATTAACGATTACAAAATTTAGAACTCAATATTGACATTTATCAGAATACAATGTCTGTAAAAACGACGTTGTACTGAGATGAAGTAAATGTCATTGGCTTATATATTGGAATACAGTTTGGAGCGTTTCCCTGCTTTTGATAAGGGATGGAATTTTTTAAAATAATTGGTAGTATTTAATTTTTTTTTATAAATACATCATTGTGTACTGAAAGAAGATACCAGAAATATTTTGTTACCCTTTGAAAATATTGAAAGATAGTTTTGTCGATGTATGAACTTAAAGTAAATTCAAAACTACACCGTTTTGCTAAGTTTCATCCCGATGGAATAAAAAATGTGACTTTCAAATCATTTCTAAATTTTGTTACACACATATACTAAGTTTTATGGTTTTTGATATACTAATGACAATTTTATTAAAAGACACTGGGCAATGCATTCATATGGTGAAAAATAATATTAATTGTGTAATTAGGTGAATGCAATTACTATGTATTCGTGAATAGTAGTATATATAAGTCTGTGGCGTAACCCTTATAGAGCGAATTCTAGTCGTAGTTAACTAAATTTTCAATAAAATTACACTAGATTCATAAAGATACCGATAACATTAATATGTATTCATAACAATAATGTAGAAAGTCGGAAAATCTTAATGATCTTACCATTTTACATACGACATAATTATGACAAGTTTAATTGCGCTAGCACTTAACTATAGCGGTATATTCCACATCAAAACACTGAATTCTGTTTCTCTAACAATATTCCTCCATACGTGTACCCTTTAATGTCCCATTATGAGTTAAATGGAATGAGGCTCGAAAGAAAATCATCCGTACTGAATTTTAATGCGATTATGAAAAACCATCTAAAATTTCACAAATATACCATCGGAACCTGTCAGAACGGCTACACTATATTACTATATTACATGCTAGGATATCTCATGTTTTATTGCCACTATTTCCATGCCGAAGTGTTAATATTTTGTTTAATTAACTAGTCCGTAATATGACAGGAAAAATGTAGTCCTCTAATAGAAAAATGTAGTTTTCACTTAGAAAATATTTAAAAAGTTTAATAGACATTTATGTAAATAACGTAAAAGCGTACGAGTAATATATCCATTTTTTATTAAGGTTTTGTAATTGGCATGATCGTATGTCATTCCATTCAACTTAGACGAGAATTTCTTTTCAGTAAACATTATTTTAAATTATTAAATAATTCTGGTGATGAGCATTCGGTCTTAGGTTCGGTAACGTTTTATGCTCCTGACTTACGTGAGATGATAGGAGTCATGGTTTATTTCATCTGCTAGAGCGCTCACGAACTTCCCACAGCACTGACCTGTTTGTTGCGTAATTGCTTTGATCAACGTGATATTTCTAGAGTCTCTCAATTCTGATATTTATTCTGACCCATTGACGGCATTAAGAATGCGACTATGGAGTTACTAGGTCATTCACGATTGATAATCATTTAGTGTTGTATTTAATTTCAATTGATGTGTCTTTTTGGCTTCATTAATCATTGTATATATTAATACACTTACTATAAACTATTGCAAATTTGACACTGCCCACATACAACACTTTGGGGGTAACCTGTAAGTTGGACATGGGTTTTATTTAATTTGAAATATAAAAATTAACGGAATCTAATTTATGATTTTTGAAAATAATAAACACCATGACGTAAGTTTTAAGATACACTGAGTAAAACATCAAATATATATCCTCACAAACAAAATTTTATTACAAAACGTCATATCTTTCATTGTAGTACTTCAATGAAAGAGACGATGTTTATTTGGTTATATACGATATAAATATATACATATAAATATATATATATATATATATATATATATATATATATATATATATATATATGTATATATAATTTTTATAATTAAAAAGTTTTTCTCAGTTTTGATCTGGGTGACAGAAGTTCCCAACAACCACAGTTGCATATAACAACAATGCTGTTCATTTCATGATAAATAGTGTCGAAAATATAACCTATCAGTTGATTTTGGTAAGCTTAAGCCAACGGTTTGGAACCAGAAAGCTTTATGCCAAGTGAAACATCCTAGGCCTAGACCGAAACTCAAAAAAAACGTAGCTTTGATTGATTGATTGAAAAAATCGATAGAGTACAATCAAATGCTGTATTTGACATCTTCCCGAGTGGTAAAAACTAGATTATAAATCAAGAACTAAAATACATTCTTAGTATTGGAATTTCAGCACCGTCAATTTTACTATCTACATAAAAAAACGTAGGAATGAGAAATAAATGAAAACTCTACTGCCTCTGATCAGCAATATTCCTTAATAAAACGACAGTTACTTTGAATAGATGGCTCTACGTAAATAAAGTCTTGACGTAATTAAAAAAACTGACAAATTAAAGTAGCATTTACGTTCTTTCTTTAGTACTCGTCACGCATCTAGACTTACGTAACAATGTTTAAAAAAATATATATTTCACCTTTACAAACAAATTTAATCAAAATTTATGCATTAGTTTTAAATATAGAATAGAGCAGATTGACCAATAAGTACTATGTTGAAAAATTTAGAAGAACTGTATTCTCACATATTTTTTCTCTCAATTTATGCGACAGCATATTAAGAAGGAAGAAAAATCACACCCTACTTTATATAGAACTTTATTTTCAGTTTAAGTAAATAGCATACCTTATGCTTTTCCAATGAAACAACTTCAATTAAATTTCGTAAAGAACATTTTTGAATACAGGAAATAAAAGCAGAATCAAAAACATTTTCTATTAAATGCATTTTCTCAAATCCAGATACGTTGCAGCGTCCATCTTGCTAATATATTTCAATAAATCGTCGAATGGAGCAAATATGATCAGATTATACCAAAACTGAATAATAACGTAAAATTTATGCTAATTGCATTTGATTATCATACATTACAGTCATTAATATATTCTGATACATTTCCGTTATTAAAATACGACAATATTCTGGTTAGTAAAGTAGGAAAGGTATGGTAAACTGCCCAACTTCCGTACTCACGAATGCGTTTTTCCTCCCGAACGAACGAACTTACCTTTCTCACAGTAAGTAATTTAATAATTATGCAAAGTGCAGATTATTTTATATTTTTTTCAATTACTCCCCTTACATGTAATATTATGAAGTTTTTTGAAAAATAAAATCCGGTTAATTAATAAATCGAGTGCACAATTAAAAAAAAATAAGTTTAGGGAAAATAAATAATTTTTTATATGATTTTAAAAGATGGTTCAAAAATCGTTAAGTGCCACTACTAAATTTGCCGTAATGTTAAACATTGAACTATTGTAAATACGAACAAGGCTCTATTCTGATAGAAGAAAGTGATAATAAAAATGCAGCAATTGAATTCACCAGACCTACAGTATGCACAGAGTGGCCATTTGTATATATAGGGAACAGATCAAAAAACAGCAAATTAATTCTTGAAAATCGCAATGAAAATAGTAATATGTATTATGTTATATATTAATAATGTGTATTATGTATATTATTTTATGTATCATGATATACATAAAATAAAAATAATTTCAAGTCTGTAAGTTGAAACTAGCTTTCTTTAGATGGCGCGCTTCCAAAAAATATAAAATACTTTATCTCCCTTTGGTTGAAGGGAGTATGGAAAATATAAAATTGCTCTGTTGTAACAAAATTAGTTCGAATAGTATAAGTAGTGACGAATAGTCAGAAGTATAGTAGTAACCGAATAGTATATTTTACTTTAGAACTTTTTGTCAAAACTTTATATCAGGATCAGAAATAAACGTCTTGAATATATTTTTATTTCCGTCCGAAAAATGAAAAATGTTTTTTGGAAAGATGTGTCCAATTTTTATTCATTTGTCCTATAATTCATTTAAGGTATTGTTTATAATTCACGAATGAGTAAAATATAAGGTCATCTTAATTTAAATGAAAATTGGTCAGCCAAATAGTTTTAAAATTTTAATTTATATTAATGAAAGCAAATTAATATTCATGAAATATTAAAAAAAGAACAAAATAACAATATAAAAAAAATGTATACGAAATATATTCTAAAAATCCTATGTAAACTGGATCGTAGTAAATCTAAAATTGAAATTAAATGTACGGTACATTTGGTTATAAAATATATATTTGTCAAAATTAAATGTCTGAAGATGCTTGAAATATAATGGGCATAAGTAGTGGAAATTTTTTTTAGACGAACCCGGTAGTATTTTCACAGCTTCTTCTTGAAAAAAACAAAACATTATTCATGCATTCCGGTTGTAAATGATTTTTTAGCGATTTTATTCATATTTGAGCTGCTCTATTATATATACGTATTGATTATTTTAAAAGACAACATTAACTTTGAAAAATATCAGTTTTACAAAATTCATTAAAGAATCATCGTCCAACATTCCATTTACATAAGAACTTTCTTATTTAACACAGAATGACAGAATTGAAATATATTCGAGTCAAGCAGCGGACAGATTTAAATTGTAGTCTCGATATTAACCATTACTTGCAAGATTTTAGTTTAGAAGCGAATTTTTGCGTCATAGAAGCATTACAAAATTGGCCTTTTTAATTGAGTCTCGAAATTAGACTAGCGAATTCCGTGCATTTTCAATGTATAAAATATATTAATGGACAAAGAACTAATTGGGGAACAATATTGATATCTCATACATACCTCTAGGATTTTAGAATAATATTACATTTTTGGTTGAATTGTGTTAAAACATTTAACTGCCTGTTGGTTATGAAAAGGAATAGCTTCACTGACACCACTTGCTCCTTACCAAACAACTGGAAATGTTTTAAAATGATTCTATAAGGATAACGTGAATAGATCTACACTGTCCACCAATACAAAGAAAAATATCTTATAACTTTCTAACCAAATAAAACCGGCTTTGTGTCGTCTTGTGGTTATTTTCTACAGAGAACTCTCAATGATTTCCCAAAAGTAGTAAAAACTTGTGTTTTGTATGCAAATTTATCGAAAACGAGGGCCATAACTATAACATTTCACATCTGATCTCCACTCAGCATATCAAATTCTATAATTTTTAATCTATGCAGTGGTATAATACTATTATGAGTAGATTTATTTATTTATCAACCTATATGCTTATTACATATGGCGGACTTATTGCTACATGAGCAAACAAAGCAGTTTACCAACTAAGTTTCAATACTAATCATCAACCATGATGATTAGTATTGAAACTTAGTTGGTAGACTGTAAAAGATTTTACAATAAAAATTATATATAGTACATTAAACAAAAAAATACAAAAGTATTAATTATAAAAATTATGAAAAAAATATTGGTGTGATTTGGGAAGACAGGAAAGGACATGGGCATAAAGGAAAAGGATTCAGGAAAGGCAGGACTTTTTCACTCGATCTTTGAAAATATTTAGGGATGTGATTTTTCTGGTGTCAGGATCCAGTTGATTTAAAATTGTTGCTCCTTGAACAGTGAAGGATTTTTCATAAGAGAATATGTTCAGAAATAAGAAGGGCGAATGAACTTTCAGATGTTAGCCCAAGGCCGCGAGCATACAAATCTTTAAATTTTCCAGTGAGATAATTTGAACTCAGAAAATTGTTTTAATATATTAAAAAGAAGTGTAAATATGTGAAGTTGGCGTCGATCACGGATCTTCAGCCATTTGAGAAGTGAGCTGTATTCAGAAATATGATCATATTTTCTGAGGTCGAAGATGTATCGGATGCATAAATTTAGAAGACGTTCCAACATGTAGAAATATTCTTCATTAAGATCAAGATAGCACATATCTCTATAATCAGTTAGTGGTAATAGAGAAGATAATTACTACTAATATTTTTAACATCATCAATAAGTTCTGCGAAAAGGAGAGGAGATAGAACTCCACCTTGAGGTACACGAGCTATAAGATCCGTCCGCCCAGAATACGTATCTGACAACTTAACATCACGCCTGCATCCATGGAGATATGAGCTAAACCCCTCAAGTTAAAATTGGGATGTATTAAGATATTTCAAGCGGGAAAGAAGAATATCGCAGTTAACAGAGTTGATAGCGTTGCTGAAATCAAGAAGCACAAGGACAGTGACTTGTGTATTATCCATAGCCATGCGATTATCACTGGTAACCTTAACATGAGATACTGCGATTAGCTTTAAAACCAGATTGAAGGGATTAGATTTAGACTTATGCTAATAAATCATTACGCGAAAAGAAGAAAATCATTATCACGAAAGTAACGAGTTGACCATGAAAAATACGTTCAAAAACTTTGGATAGAAGCGGTGAGATAGATATGGACCAGAAATCCTTGGGTTGCATAGGTAATAACATTTTAGGTACGGGCACAATATAGGTATTTTTCCATTCCAAAGGAAAGACAGCCGTAGCTCAAGAAGTATTATAAATATCAACGATGACCAGAGGCACAATATCTGTTATTGGTTTAAGAGCATTGATAATTTAATCCATCGATTCCCATGAATTTGGATTTTATCACAAGCAAATTAGCTTTAACTTCGGACTCGCAGGTATGCATTAGCGTAAATTTACGTTCACTAGAAACAGATGAAGACGAGATACCGTTCATAGTTGCGGACTTAACAGCTGGGTCTAGCACCACGGGTGGTGTAGAAAGGTATGAATTTAATTGGTCGATGTCCAATCACCAACTCTCCGAACTGGTAAAAGATTTTCAAATGTAACCAGAAATTTCCAAATATTATTATGAGTATAAATTACTAAAAATTATATACATGGTCGACATAAATAGTAAAGCTATACATTATTAGAAGTAGTTTACATAGTAAATATAATGATTAAAGGCATACTCTAAGTAATGAATAAATTAAATGAAAGATTTATGTTAAAACAATAATTTATTTCATAATTATATACTAGTTTTTTTTCCGTAGCATGATTATGTATATAATAGCTTATAAGTAAAATTCAAAACAATTCACAAAATGGAAAATAAAAGATAGACAGACGATAGAAGAAACAGTCTAGGGAGGAGATGTAGTAGTAAGGACGTAATACGCTTAGAGCTTAGGAAAACATACAGTGGATAGATATTTGGGCGTAAGGGTTTTTTAATATAACCACGCTCATATCTTATCTTAAGTGGACGAGTTATGGATAGACATTTCTAGAAATATTTTTCCAGATTAATTAAAGCAATAAATTAACGATATAATTGCAAAAGATCGCCCGACTTGTTAATGAAAATGAAAAAAAATTTATGTTTTATTAGAGAAGTATTAAACCAACCTCTATATCTATCATAAAATATACGTTTTTAATTTTAATTGACATGTTGCACGATTCACGTATATGTCCTAGCCAAACATGTTTATGATATGTAATCAAAGTATAGAGTTTTATTCTCATGGAATTTTTCTAATTTTAAATAAAAATGTAATTTGAAATACATATCGTTTTTTTGAGATAAAAATGTAGCCTATACATAAATTTTAATTACATATTATTTTTACGCGAATTTTTATAAAGATAAGTTTAACAGTTTAGGCGCGATCAAATGTAAAATTATATTTTCTGTTGTTCCACATTTCTCATTGGTTTGCTTCAAAATTTTTATAAAAATTATCAGATTTTATCATAAGTAAAAATTATAGATTTTCAGGCATTTCATGTAAATAAACATATTATCAGTTTCCAAAAAGATGAAAAGACCTATCCCTCAATATGCATTATATTAACGATAAGCTCGATGTATGTATTTACAAATATATTTAAAATTTAATTTAAAGTACAAATGTACTTATGTAGTCTATCACATAGCAACAGAAGTTATAGGAAAGTAAACTTCAAATATGCATAGATGACACAGTTTATAATCAAAGAAGTTTAAAGAGTGCTTATCTTAGCTTTCGAAAATGGTTTAAAGTACGCAGTATGTCATTAAAACTTAACCCATGATGGTTAAACTGTTGATATTTTCTACTTTCCTGCAAAGCTGGCAAGGCTTCAATCCTGGCAACAGCTGATCGAATACGCTTTAAAACTTTAGATATATTGTTATTAATGTATGATAAAAAAACCATATCCGTTCTTTTGATGACAAGTGGAATAAAACATCAATTCTAAGTGAATATGAGATCGCCAAAATCCTACCCTTAGCAGTTATATTTTTCGATTTTTGTTCGAATATCTATAGGGATGTACAAATGAATATGAAAGCATATATCATTTTTTATTTTATTGCCTAATTTTAATTAGATATTTTAATTTTTTTTTTAACTCTTTTTCACTCTTCCCAACTTAACGAGCAGGTTATTAAAGAACTGTAAAAATTCTGCATCTTTCACTGTATAATCAATGACAATTTATTCAGCCTTCTCGGAAGATTCGGTACGAAGATTAATATGGGAAATAGTTTAAAGTATAAAATGACAACAAATTGAAATAATTTAATATGAAAATCCATTTTTGTGCGTATTCTTAATTTTTCTCTAATACAATACTTGGTCATTCGATCATCAATTTCAAAATTAACATAGAAGCAGCAATGAAAACAAATAAGCAAAGTCACATTTAAAACTTTACCACGACACCTTTCAGCAAGCTTTAAAGTTAGAATTATGAGATAAGGTAGAATGAACTTAAATAAATTAGAAAAGTATGTTGATACTAAATACTCCTCCATTAACTTAGTCTATCGGTTTATAAATAAAATTTGGGACAATTTTATCCTTACTGACATATTTCCCTTTACATATTCATTACTACATTTTAAATTCTTTTACTTCGCACGTTATCTTGTTATTGCACGTTATCTTGGGTCATTTTCTTCGTATCTTTGTTCTTTTCGTCGTTCTACTTGTGATTGTTCAATATATTTCAAAGCTAATAAAATCTGTAAAAATCATTTGAAGAAGAATATCAACCAATGTATGGATCTTAGCTTCTCTCAGAACAAATAGTATATATTTAAGTTTAATTTTATTGAATCCTTTGTTCTATGCAGATTATAGCACTGGATTTTACGTCCATAAAAACTAACATTTACGTATATAATACAAGTAAAGTTGATAATAATACAAGAACAGTTATTAATAATGTAGAAATTCTGAGGCCATCTAGTACGAATATACTTAATAGAAATGTAATTTTTTTATACATTATCTTCGGAACTATTGCAAACGTGTACATAGATGAGGACGATACGAAATAACAATATGATAATAATACGGATAACGGATACAAGACAAAATTAAACTATTCTCGTCGTTTTTACAAAACAAACATACAATTATACAGGAAAATAATTGTATGTTTGTTTTGTAAAAACTAATAATTATACGAATTAAAACGAATAATTATACAGGAAAAATATGCATTTGTAGCAAGTCTATAGAAAAATTAACTAAATACTTTTATTACTTGACGTTGACGTTTGATATTCAATATAAAAAAAAAATACATTTTATGTTCGTTTTGTAAACGGCAAGTTATAGGAAATTAAATTGACATTAACTAATTCTAAATTCTTGAAACATAATCTACAATATTCATATTTTTACATTGCGGCAAGTGATGAACCGAACAAAATGACTTTTCTTCAGCGCCTTCACTCTCATATTTATATATTTTATGCGTTGCGGCAAGTACTGAAGCGGAAAAGATGACTTATCCTTTGCTTTTAAATCAGGCGAGAAAATATTCATGAAAGACGAAGTTTCGTGGTAGCTTTGTGAAGCAGGCGGAGGATTGTTGGAACAGATATTTCGATTTGACGCGCGGAGACGTTCGGTAGCCAAAGTAAATTTTCCCTTTTATTTACTTTTCGTCGCTCACTTTGGTTTAAGATTCCGTCACATTGAAGCCTGATAAAAACATTATACAATTTTATACCGTTCATATCATCACTTTTATTTTCCATGCTTTAATAACAAGTAATGTGTATGAATACAAATACGAAATGTACGTACAAAGATGCAAAAAGTTATTCCTAATTCATTGAATTAGTGTAACATTTTGATGACAACTTTCAGGTCAATACTTATTTCGTATTAATTGTAAAATCAAAGATTACATTCGTTGTAAAGTGAGTGAAGCATGGAACTACAACCCTTGGTATGGCAAAATATCGGCTTAAAAGATTTCATGCAATATGTTAATGTTAAAAATGTCGCTTATTGTTTTGTGCGTATTGATTCATAATAACAAAATTTATACATCTCATTATATGTTGATTCGTTAAACACAGAAATAGAAAAACAAAATTGCGATGTTTTTTTATAAAAAGCTTAGAAATAAAAAAAAAATATTTCTAATTAGTAATCAATATAACTAAAACGTCAAAATATTGCAGAGCAACCTTTTAAAAAAATAATTTCATTATTTCATTCAAATGAAACGCATAATGTGTTATCGTGATGCTGTCGTGATAAAAAATCGGCATCTTTATGTAAAATCAGCATTATAACAGTTTGTTATAACACATATTTGTAATACTAGGAGATTGTAATGTGTGTTTCTAATATACTTTACGATAGAAAACAAACGATGTAAAACAAAATTTTTCGGAATAAAATCTGAATTAATTTTTATTATTTATGTGACAAAACAGGTGTTAACAAAATTATATTGAGAACACCATTTTATATAACGTAATTTTAATTTATGTAATGTAGCGAGAGGCAATCAGCCAAGTTCAATAGCGAGAAAAACACGGTCCTGGATATTTATCTGAAAAATAAATGCAGAATCATTATGGAGCTCATGATTCTATATGACAGTAATACTATAAAAGTTATAGTATTCTTTGTCTCATTATTTTTCTGTCAAAGGATAAGATAGTTTATAAATTTAATTTATGATTGATTAATTTTATATTGAATCTCACAGGCCAATCGCATGCGGTACGTGTCCATCAGAGCTTATCTTGTTTCGTTTCATGCAATATTTTTCACGCAACATATTCAATTTAGTTGACGTTAGCGGAGAATTTTTTCATTTTTCTTGGCCGAGTTATTTTTCTTACATATACTCCTAAGTATCTGTTATATTTCGAGTCTTAGGATGAAGTAGGCACTTATGACAAGTACTTTACGTACCTTTGATATAATTTAAAAAGTACATGTTTAAGTGTCGGAAGGAATAACGCGAAAAGAAAACGAAAATTATTTTAAAGGAAAAAAATGTAATTTCCGCTCGTGGTTGCCCGAGGAGAATACTAAATAATGGTTTCAAACTGACAGGTTACATAAGCTTCCTCTAATTTTTTCGATGTTTTTCCTTAAAACATTTACAGTAAATTCCTTGCTGTTCATTTTATAAACACTTTTATCTTTGTAACCGTATTATTATCCTTATTTGCAACAATGTTTTTATTTCTTCTATCTAATTCTGCATTTTGTAATTGGTTGAGTTCCAACAAATATTTTATATATTTGCATTATGTAAATTGTTAGTTAGTTTTTAAATAGTTTTAATAGTAGTTTATTGTTTAAAAATTATTTTTAGTTTCCATAAACACGTCAACTTATACATAATTTTTCCTTCATAGTACAAATGCTTTATATTTAAGTGATACAACTGGAATATATTTAGTTAAATAAGTTTTGTGTGGACATCAAGGAAGATTGAGATTTGTAAACTTTTGGAATAATAATAGAAACTAAAAGAAATATCTACAACAGCACACGAATAGTTCTATTTATCTAGAACTATTCGTGTGTTCTCCTCGTTTGAGAAAAGAGAACAGATGACATAGCCTCCATTAAGTTATACATATTAAAATATTATTATTAATGCACGATTAAAAAATATTAGAAAAGCTTCACATATTATTTGTTATTATTTTTTATTATAACAATGTTTATAATAAGTTTAAGAATAAAGTAAACATTTTAAAGCCTTATAATTAAAAGTAACAGTCCATTAGACCCTAACGACTCGCTTTAATTTATGATTGAAAAAGAATTACAGTTGTAATATTTTGTGAGAGTACACTTTTGTAGAGCTTTATGTGAGTTATGTAATTTTTCCATGGGGATAGCTTACAACAATAAGGAATACGTTTTTAATATGCATATGTAGATTTCTCACCTAAACATTCGTAGATGTCAAAACTAAATTTATGTAATGATTTCAAGTAATCTATCTAAGACCGTGATGTAAGTTAAATAGATTCTTGTAGCATGCCAATTCAGTCTATGTAAAATTGTTAACTAACTTTAATCCAGGAGGGAGTTTTCCAATTACTTTATTATTTATTATAATCGGTATAGGACCAATAAATTGTTTGCAGAGCGGAATGAGAAATTAAAGACATCGAAATTTTCAAGTGGGAAATAAAATTTATTTTCTCAATAAAAGAAGAAAACATGTACTAATTATTTGGCCATGAGTTTTAAATTTATTTTATTTTACACATTTTTTATATCTTTCTTTGACCATTCTACATAAGTACGAGTATATAGAACACGTTAGTAAGGATTTATGTATCCAACTGGATTGCTCACTTTGCTCACTTTCACAAGTCGTTTTTTTATAAAGTGAATGAATCATTTATTTCTAATGCTAACTTTAAAATACCGCCATTTTCCGCCCCTTTTAATGTAAAGAATATCTAAAAAACTTTATTTAAAAATATTGCTATTATTTGCAGAATTGGAAAATACATAAAAAATTTTATTAACCCAAGAGTGTACTATTTTCAGTTTTATTTCCAAATAAGCAGTGTATCTAAAAATATTCTTCTTGACATAGCTTTAGCGAAATTACAATTTTTTTTCATGACATAAAGTAGTCTTAAAAAAATGTTTTGAAACTGTTATGGTAATAAGTCCACAGCTTGGTGAATATAAACAGGGAAGATAATTTTCGCAAGTCAGTTCCAATACCAGGTTCAAATACCATGAGTATTTATTAAATTATGGATAATTCTATCACACGTCTTTTAGTATTTTTTTTACATCTTCAACTTTTTTGAACATTAAACAACGTTGAAACAATCCTTATCATGTTTTGCAAATATGTAGAATTTGCTAGAATATCAATAATGTAAATAATTTATTATTTAAATAATACATAGCATTTCATTGATTCGACACTATGTACGGGAGCTAACCAATAAATCAATCGAAATATGTAAAATTAAAATAAAATCCGGAAAATTATCTTTGTAATCATAAGTTAGGATTTCAATTAAAATAGCAAGTTTTTTTGTTGTTCGTGTGTTACTTCGGATTTGTTGAAAAATACTTTTAGTGTTAAGACATACTATCCTGGCGTTTTTTTCTTCTTTCATTGTCATGTAATGTTAGAACATATTTTAAATTCTCGTTTCTTTAACTATAATAATTAATAAATATATGATCAAAATAATGTTATCATCGACATTAAAAATGTGATCCGAGAAATCTATTAACTTATTTATTTCATGGAAAAGACAGTCGCAATTCGCAGTAGCTTGAAATTAACTTTAAGTTTTTCTATACATCATTTTATAGTAGAAGGTATTATTGTAAAAGAAAGCAACATATATTTTAAATGAAAATATACAAATAACAAGAAATATATAAAATATATTATAAAAATATATACCATGTTATCTAAAATATACTTAATTAAAATATACATTACACAGCTCCATATACCATGTACTACACATACCATATAAAAACAACAATGTTATCTAATACTAGTGTGACCTACATCGTCTTTCATCATCATCGTTTGGTCGAAAAATTAACGGTTATTGAACAAGAAAATTTTTTTTTTACATATTTTTTCGGTTTATTTATGAGGGTTATCGAGTTTTAATATATTACTAAGCGTCGTAAACTAATTTACTACTGGGCTACGCTGGCAATACCAGTATACCTGGAATGCCACTAGATATAATACTGATATACCTTTAAATCACATAATAGTTATAACTCATAACGCACTCGTGCCACTGCTGAACATACATTTTAAATGATAAAAAAAACTGAAAAGTCCTCAAAAAACTATTTAAATTTTTCGTCGTTTGTTTCGTAATCTGAATGTAATGAAGAGTCATATTGTTAAAAACCCGACAATCGTAAAAATAGAGTTATGAAGAGTATTTATTCCGAATATTTTATAAACTTATAAACTTTCGCAATAATCCTATAGTTAAGATTACACTCAAAATAACCAACTCCGCTTACTTATAATTAAAAGTTTTTATTAAATAAATCACACAATTTGAATTCATTTGGGGTTGCAATTCAAAGAACGCAAACGTGCCAAATTCATAACCAAAAGTTCTTGAGGGGGTATGTTGATGTTTGTTTTCGACGGAGGCCTGTCAGAACAAGGAAGAACTATAATTCAACAACTGAGTACTCTCAATATTTTATTAGTTCCGGCGCCAGTTTATAAATTTTTATGTCATGTTAACTCTGTGTTAAAATATGATAATAACTCTGAAATTGTTATTTAAATACGACTGCTTAAAAACTTCATTATTCCCATATTAAATTATAAAAATCTAACATATCCACATTTTTTATTCTTATACTGAATAAGAAATTCCTTTTTAAACCTTCGTTTTTTGAAATTCTTTTTTAAACTTTCAATTTTATGACACATAAAACTCGATCTTTAATTTTTATTGAAAATATCCTAACATTGTCTTAAAGATTTGGTTGCATTCCTTTACAAAGCATATTTCACACACTGGTACGCAAAAACTCATACACACACACATACACACACACACATATATATACATACATATATATATATATATATATATATATATATATGTATATGTATATACATATATATATCTATATATATGTGTGTGTGTGTGTGTGTGTATGAGTCTTTACGTACCAGTGTGAGAAATATGCTTTGTAAAGGAATGCAACCAAATCTTTAGGACAATGTTAGGATATTTTCAATAAAAATTAAAGATCTAGTTTTATGTGTCATAAAATGAATTTTCATGCGGCAAAATAAAGATCTCACCATCTTAAGATGATCGTTCTAAATATAAAACCGATATTGATAATATGCAAATTGCCAGGCGATTTAACATTATAAAACTATAAATGATTAACTAGAACTTTCCGTCGAAAATGGAATAATAGCACATTAGCTCCCACGTCGATGTAAATAATTATATAGCTTAAATAAAACTTCTTATAGCTCTTTAACATTTAGCATATCTGAATCTTCAATAAAATCTAAAATGCGGTTATATTTATACTGTTTTTACATTAAAACTACCTATTGTCAGCAAAGTTTAAATTAACCCTTATATATACAAAATCATTAAATAACCATATAAAACATACCACTGCATGACGTAGGCAAATTTTAATCACGTAACCGTAAGGGAAATCCATCAAAACGGTAATATCCTCTTGGAAATAACCCACTTGAGCTGAGCTCGACCGTCATTATTTTGTAGGAACCTATGAATTTAACGGGAAAGCTATTCATTTCTCTTTAGTGTTTGTAGAAATAATAGAATTTGTGCCGTATTAAGGTCCATTTTATAATTATGAAATAAGCAGGAGAATATAAATCAAATGTACTAAATATGTAAATATTTTCTTTACCTTGTTACTCTAGTTTTATCCTGATCTGCATTGCTTTAAAATAGTGTCCAAATTCTTAATTACTTTATTTTAATATAAATGTTAAGTGCTCACTTTATACAGTAAATCTGCGTTTTGCACTACAAGTAATATACAAAGAGATAAGACATACAACCAACTATATTTATCATCCATGCAGTGTTCTTATAGACATGCAGCCAAATATACCCGTAATATATACAGCACTCTACTGTTTCTCATAGAAAGGTAACTATATACTATTTTGCTGCTGGAAAATATATGTAGGTAAAATTAGTCATGGCGACTGTAATATTAGTCATGGCGACTTTTTTCATTCATCATTGGCATATGAGATTAAGTCAATCCAAATCCTAATCTAATTTCAACTATGTAAATAAACAGCAATTTATTCGTAACGGGTGTAATATGATCTTTCACCGAGACTTAGTTTGTGAATTAAATGTCCTGGATAGTTATTTTCTACTCATATTTAACTTCGCAGATCATAGAGATCCAAGTTTAAATTTCGTTTCAAATAAAAATTTTGCGTTAGTTCATTCTTGCGTTGCAAAATAAAAAATGTTACTATGTTTGATATTATACTTTCTACCTATTTTGCTATTTGTTAAACTTTGTTTAATTGAATAGTTATCAAACGATTCTTTGATTAGGTTTTACTGAAAGTGGGATTAGGTATTAAATATTAGTTTTACAAAAAAAGTGTATAATATTAAAGGAAATATATAAGGTGAATGAAGTTAGCCCAGTCGAATCAGTCAAAAGAAAACTGATGACATTATTTAATACATCATTATGATACTGTCGTTTGAAAAAAATTATTTTGGAAAATCAGCGACGACATTAGAAGTTTCGCCGCAAAAGAAAAAATTGAAATTTTATCTCGTTTTAGGTGAGATAATTTTAACAATTATTATATGCAATACAACGGTATGTTAGGCAAAATATTTTTAATAGTCATTTTACTCAACAGCTTAGTATTTATGTAAGCGAAATCACACAAGAAATGCATTATAAAAACGATGTAACAAAGGAGATTGACTTGTTTTTATTGCTAATTATTTCAATACAAACAACGAAGGTTTAAAAAAGAATTTCTTATTCAGTATAAGAATAAAAAATGTGGATATGTTAGATTTTTATAATTTAATATGGGAATAATGAAGCTTTTAAGCAATCGTATTTTAAATAACAGTTTCAGAGTTATTATCATATTTTAACACAGAGTTGACATAACATAAACATTTATAAACTGTCGCCGGAACTAATAAAATATTGAGAGTACTCAGTTGTTTAATTATAGTTCTTCCTTGTCCTGAGAAGCCTCCGTCGAAAACAAACATCAACATACCCCCTCAAGAACTTTTGGTTGTAAACTTGGCACGTTTGCGTTCTTTGAATTGCAACCCCAAATGAATTCAAATCGTGTGATTTATTTAATAAAAACTTTTAATTATAAGTAAGCGGAGTTGGTTATTTTGAGTGTAATCTTAACTATAGGATTACTGCTAAGTTTATAAAATATTCGGAATAAATACTCCTCATAATTCTATTTTTACGATTGTCGGGTTTTTAAGAATATGACTCTTCATTACATTCAGATTACGAAACAAACGACGAAAAATTTAAATAATTTTTTGAGGACTTTTCAGTTTTTTTATCATTTAAAATGTATGTTCAGCAGTGGCACGAGTGCGTTATGAGTTATAACTATTATGTGATTTAAAGGTATATCAATATTATATCTAGCGGCATTCCAGGTATACTGGTATTGCCAGCGTAGCCCAGTAGTAAATTAGTTTACGACGCTTAGTAATATATTAAAACTCGATAACCCTCATAAATAAACCGAAAAAATATGTAAAAAAAAAATTTTGGTGTTCAATAACCATTAATTTTTCGACCAAAAAATCTTGACCTACCCTGATGGAAAATCCACTATTTTCTTTGACAGATTCGATCTCTTTTCTTCTAAATACACTTTCGTCTTCTTTACTTCAGGTTTGTTACAAGGATCTATTAGAGGAACAGAATAAATTGGTGCTCACAACGACGTCCCCCGGGGATTCGGTGTCAATTACCGCGACAGCTTTCAGCTCATATCACAATGCAATTTTTGAGACGATGTAGGTCACACTAGTATTAGATAACATTGTTGTTTTTATATGGTATGTGTAGCACATGGTATATGGAGCTGTATAATGTATATTTTAATTAAGTATATTTTAAATAACATGGTGTATATTTTTATAATATATTTTATATATTTTTTATTATTTGTATATTTTTATTATATATATGTTGCTTTCTTTTACAATAATACCTTCTACTATAAAATTATGTGTAGAGAAACTTAAAGTTAATTTCAAGCTACTGCGAATTGCGATTGTCTTTTCCATGAAGTAAATAAGTTAATAGATTTCTCGGTTCACTTTTTTAATGTTGATGATAACATTATTTTGATCATATATTTATTAATTATTATAGTTAAAGAAACGAGAATTCTAAAAAACTAAAAGACGTGTGATAGAATTATCCATAATTTAATAAATACTCATGGTATTTGAACCTGGTATTGGAACTGACTTGCGAAAATTATCTTCTCTGTTTATATTCACCAAGCTGTGGACTTATTACCATAACAATTTCAAAACATTTTTTTAAAACTACTTTATTTCATGAAAAAAAATTGTAATTTCGCTAAAGCTGTGTCAAGAAGAATATTTTTAGATACATTGCTTATTTGGAAATAAAACTGAAAATAGTACACTCTTGGGTTAATAAAATTTGTTATGTATTTTCCAATTCTGCAAATAATAGCAATATTTTTACATGAAGTTGTTTTTAGATATTCTTTACATTAAAAGGGTGGAAAATGGCGGTATTTTAAAGTTAGCAATAAAAATAAAACATTCATTCACTTTATAAAAAAACGACTTGTGAAAGTGAGCAAAGTGAGCAATCCAGTTGGATACATAAATCCTTACTAACGTGTTCTATATACTCGTACTTATGTAGAATCGTCAAAGAAAGGTACAAAAAACGTGTAAAATGAAATAAATTTAAAACTCATGGCCAAATAATTAGTACATGTTTTCTTCTTTTATTGAGAAAATAAATTTTATTTCACACTTGAAAATTTCGATGTCTTTAATTTCTCAATTCTCATAAAACCGATATTGATAACATGCAATCGCCTGGCAATTTGCATGTTATCAATATCGGTTTTATATTTAGAAGGATCATCTTAAGATGGTGAGATCTTTTTTTTGCCGCATGAAAATTTATTTTATAAAACATAAAACTCGATCTTTAAATTTTATTGAAAATATCCTAACATTGTCCTAAAGATTTGGTTGCATTCCTTTGCAAAGCATATTTCTCACACTGGTACGCAAAAACTCATACACACACACACACATATATGTATATATATATATATATATATATATATATATATATATAAATCAGTTCACTATCTTGAGTACCTCTGATCATTTACGTGTATAATAACTCAACTGTGACAAAACTTTAAATCTGGGGATTTACACTTTTGTCCATCGAAGTAGTTATCCTTGTGCGGCCATTTTTATGAAAGCTTTTCTCGTCTGTCGAACACTGAACGTAATATTTTCCTTAATATTTTAGGTTTTTTTTCCTGAACGAGATACGCCTGATTCATCTAAATTAATAGAGTTTTTTCTGACATCCAACAAATATTATTTATTACTGTTTCTGGATTAGATTTTAACGCTTATACTTTTCTAAACTCACAAATAATATGTGTTTACGTCAAACGGTTATAAAATTAATTGATTTGTTCACAATTTTTGCGTCAATATCACAAAGTATTATAAAATAAGAAACATTTAAAACAAACTACAACTAAACGAAGCAGAGTATTAAGAGCCTTGGGTAACGACACACCCACACCCAGTCGTTCCATTATTGTGTTTCTTTCTCTCTCAGAAATCTATGGAGAGCAAACATCAACAAAAGTCTCTTGAAAAATTTTGTAGCAAACTTCACGTACTTGCCTCCCATGAATTGTAGCTCAGAGTTTATTTACACGGTTTATTTGACAATGATATTAATGATGTTAAATATGCTTATTGCACATCATTTCTAGAAATGGGGAATAAGATAAAATAATTTTTATTAATGGCTGATCCATATCTTGTGTGAATCTTTGAAGATACTTAAAAGAAAAAAGTCAAAAAGTGGCTATTCTAAAGAAAGAAAAATGAATGCTAATAATTTCTCTGTATCAGTCCATTTAAATACTCGTCAATATATATAGTGAATCCCTTGCCGAAAATCGTTTTTCATTTTGACGAACAGATTGTTCACGATATTTACATATAAAACTAAAGAAAAATGAAACACCATTTATACGAAGTTAAAAAAAAAGAATTTTTCAAATTTTATTACATTTCAAAATTAATTTTACAAAACGCTTTTATTGTCAGTAATTATATAACATTTTCCATTTGTGTAATTTTTTCCAACATTTGTATCCATTTGTTATATGGCAGTTAGTTTTGTATGACCAAAACTATACTTAATTTTTCAATAATAAAGTCATTTATTTCCCTGATTTTGAATAGAAACAAATATAGCTTTTCCTGAAAATACACCAAAATGGTAACCTCTTTGAGATGGATGTCATAATTCTTACTCGAAAGCAATAACAATGAGTGAAATCGACAAATAGACAGTGCAAGAGACGCCTTTTCACTTTAGCACTAAGAATGTTATGTCCACTATTAGTACAAATATTTGATAGCATACTCACGCATATGGCAAGGCTCAGCAGTATTAAAAGAAGCTTAAGTGTTGGAAAGAAGACGTGCCAGAAAATAAATATCTATAAAATACAAATAGCGTTTTCAGTGTCGGTATATATTGGATGGTTTTTCAAAAGTTGGAAATCGATTTGTGTGTTTTAATACGTTTGCAACGAAAACATTTCAGTTCATAATAATAATAAAATCAAGAGTAAATAGATAGTTTTATAGGTAACAAAAGTACTATTTAATGTTCTTAGGTTCATTCATGAGGACTTTCCCTCCCTTTTAGTCATACCCATGATTTGTAGCTTACAGAAAAACTAAAACTCTAAGATAAATATTTCTATACATTCCATTAATATTGATGAGATAACTTATGAGTTCAGACAAAAACAGAAAATGATTACATAGATGTTTAGTTTTACAGTGCGCTCACGATTTGTTCACTAATTTTATATTCATATGCTGCATTTAATTTTTATTTTTCCGGTTTATATCTCTCTGTCTGTCTAGTAAAGTCAGCAGAATGATTCAAGTTACCAACGTGAAAACTAATGTACGCCTGTGTAAAAACGTATTTTTATACAACGTAAAAATAATATTTTTATAAAAATAATATAAGTTTTACGTTTCTTAAGATATGTTCAATTTAACATAAACTATTTTTTTATTATTATAATATATGTCTATAGAGGTAAGTTACAAATTTAAAATGATAAAACCGTTATAAATAATAGATTAAACACATAATAGGCATATAACCCTTAATCCTTTAATTTGGGTACAACTTGAGTATGACAATGCCATTGTTTAATTTAAAAAGAGATGCTTCACTTAGTACCTCCATTTAAATCAAAGTTAGAGAGAAACTCTGATGCAACCCTTACTTTAATACAACTATTATATCCAATCATATATCATAATCTATCATATAATATATCTATCGTAACATAATCTAATCAGGTATTTAAAGATCTTTCAAATATTTCAATCATCATGTTATCCACTGCATCTTTTTTTTCAAATGAATTTGAAAAAGATTTTTCCGGCTAAACAGTCACTTGATTCTGGTTTACCTTTTACCTCATTTCTCATTTAACTTTTCTGTGAATAAAATTTTTTTTAGTCAAAATTTTGCTTGATTTTTTTCTGAGAAAATGTTTTGAAAGTGTATATTTGTTCGACCACTAAGTTTTATTTAATTGGTTTAACGCATATTTGTTTCTGGTATACCTAACGCAATTGAACAAATTTTCTAATAATTGCACAGAAATATGCAAAAGACTGTATCGGAAAATGTTAGGAATATTCTTACAACTAAAAAATAATGATCCCAAAAGAAGAGAATCATATGTTTATAAGGATCATATGTTATTTATCAATAAATGTAATAAAATTATTATATTAATATATTTCTCTATCTATATTCCGTCAACACGTCTTGAATCATTCAGACGCCGGAATGTATTAGATTGCGCTAAATTGGTTGACATGGTTTCTCAATGTGATTTTAAATCACCCAAACAGAGCCATCCGAAAATTTAGTTTCGTAATAAAACTTCGCTTTAGTCTTTAGGCGACATGTTTTTCCGCATGTAATAAAGCTCATGCGTGCGACTTTTTCATCGGAATTTATGCTTACTTGGTTTTTCACACATTTGTTTCGGATGATTTAATAATAATTAATAAAATCTTTTTGATTTCGTTTGAAACCGTCTCAATGTAGACTCCAATTATGCGGAAGAGGTACTGAGCGTAGATAAGTGGAAATCTGTTTTTTTGTTAGCCGATGAAAGAAGAAAATATATTTAAATCCTTTCTTTTCTCGTTATTCGACTTTTTTATAATTAGTGATGAAATCACGTTGGTTTCTTGAGTTTGCAAATTTCTTTTAAAAAGAACCAATGGACGCGTTAGTCATGAATAAAGTGGTTTATAAAGTTCTTTGAAAAATAATATAAAATATCTATAATTATTGGGACAATTATGAAAGAGGCTAAAACACTTTATTTCAACATAGAATAATGTATTGAATACTACATCAAATTAGCTTCATAAATGTTCTCATTTTATTCTAATCCACAATGGGTAGAGTCAGTCGTCAAACACAAAATATTCTTACAGAATTGTTAGACTCTTTAGAACGCCGTTGAGTTTATGATTTTTAATAGTTTCAATATTATGTTTATGTTTAAATCATTTTTATGACAATATAATTTTTTTGATGCAAGGACAATATGTTATGGTAACAAGAATGAATGCTTATTTTATTAATGATAGTTTTATATTAACTGAAACTCGAGAAGGCAAAAACGACTAGTTGCGATTGCTGCAATTTTAAATGACCGCACGCCTACTAAGAAGTTAAATAGATTAATGAACTATTCGATATAGGTATACTAATTTAATGTGAAATGTTGTAGTTTTAGACACACTCTTAAACAAATTTATAATTACGGGCCTGTTGAAAATTATGTTAATATATTTACACATTGCTTGTGTTTTATAATAAATATAATAAAAACATTTATTGGGCATTATCGGCTTAATTTAATGTATAGTTAACTCGTTATGAACTATTTGGTTCTACTTTTATTTTCGCTCTCCTCAATGGATAGTAAAATGGATGTCTTTTGCATTGTTTCTCATTCCTCTCATTGTTATCTTTATAATATTAATGGAAATATTGCTCTATGAGGATTATTTGCAATTTTATTAGTGTAAAGTGTCGATGTTTAATTTTAAATTATAATGTTGAGGCAAATTTTAAACGTAAAATAAACAAAAATTAAATTCTCTTCACATTCTATTTGCACTAATTACTTTCGTTTTAATTTCTTTACTTGAAAAATATAATAACATGTTCGATACACAATAACATTCAGCGAATGAGGATAACTAAAAGATATTGTCTTTTCGTTATAGATAATATCAACCTCAACGAGAATACGGATATTATTAGGATCACCGTAACAAAAGTATATTGTTGGTAAAACATCATGTAAAGGCACATTTTCCTAACTGTATTAAGCGACGGTGAACGACAAATAATCTTCCGATTATCTAAAAGTTATTTGAACATTTATTTTGCAAAAAGAATGAAATGAGTATAATAGATAATTTTGACCATTAATAAATCAGTTTGTTTTTTCCTTTTTAAATTACTAATAAATACCCCCTGGCTCGAAATAAGTCATTTTTGTATTATTTTGGTTGCATTCTCATTAAAAATCCGAAAGGGACTGACTCAATTATATTCTCAATTTTTATTATGTATATTCGATTTTCAATACAATATTAATGTTTTACAACCATTAGATTGTTATTTTATGTTTACTACTGGCTTTCATTTTCCTTATAAATAATTGATAGAGGTTTGTTTTCAATAGCTCATTCTTTGAGCAATTTTTTCATAGGACACACCTTAGGACTCTAATGCCTTTGTTAACGATAAATTAGAAAAATTCAGTAGTTCTTTTCTCCTTATAAGGTATCCTTACTGGTAGGTTGCACTCATAGAATTATCATCAGAATTCTTGAAAAATATCAGAAAGTATAGATTTTTATGTAATATTCCAAATCATTTTCATTAATTTTTGTAAGTAGAAGAAAGTTTAATAACTATGACTCTAGCTTCTCGTTAGGATTTTCTGAAGATTTTGAAGTTAATTTCTTTGTAAAAGCATATAGATGAAAGCATCTTGTATTGTAAATCAGTCAAAATATATATTTTTTTGAAATAATGTAAATATAAATATTGCATGCACTTTGAGAAAATTAACAATTGAGTTTGAAATTTAGTATAAAATTGTAATTTATACAATATGAAGTTATTCTTCTTTCATCCTTAAGATGTTATTTTTGATCGGGCGGAAACTTGAGGCAAATCATTATAGAACTTTTACTACTGATATAAATTTTTATAATTTGTTTATTTATGTACTTTAAAAATAAAAATGTAAGCAAAAACAACGATATCTAACATTCACGCACTAGCTGTTCTTGAAAAATCAAATATATTTCTGTTACACTTGATTTTACAAAAACCATTTGACATAGAAATTGAAATATGATAATAGATTAAGTTAACACATAATTTGCAGTAGTTAAATATTTATATGGAAATTACAGAAAGGTAAATGAAGTAATAATTTTTTTTACATTTATATATTGTGTAGGATTAAGTGGTGTCATCTCATATGGATCAAAATGTGCAAAAGGTGCACCTCGTCCCTCCCCTCCTATATATTACTGAATAAACACCCAGAAAAAACAGGGTCCGCACAATTTAAGTAGAAGATTCCAAAAAACCAGCTCTAATAATTTTTGATAAAGTTACAATAAAATTACACATAAAAATGATATCTTTGACCGTATATTAAGTCTGCAGAAAATAATATTAATATTTATAGATAGATAAATGAAAGCACATTGTGCCCTGAAATATTTAAACTGCTATGTGTACTTGAGTGTGTCCGGAACAATTGTGGACTTTTATTATTACTTCACCCATTTTTATTCCACCTAATATAAAAAGGTAATAAAATATATACTTCTTATATAAACAACAGAGCTAACGATCATACTAAGGTTTTCTGTAGAGATTTCCATCATCGAGAAGTATGCCGTAAACTTTTTATGTTTAATATGTCTCACGATGGGATCCATATCATATTTACTTTACCTTAAAGAAAACAATCAATTCAATGTTTGCATTTTACTATTCTTATTTTATTTGAAGAAATTTGCATTAAGATTAAAATTCGTCATAGAACTTCGCCATATTCTTTTGATCTGCACAGTGTATGGATGTGAATTTATTGAAATATAACGAGTTTTCTTTCTCAAAATATGAATTTTAAATAATATATTTAAATAATTCTAATAAAAGAGAATTAAAACTATCACGTAAAAGATATTTTCTTCTTCTATATTGAATTGTGTATCATAATTTTTTAATTGAAGAAATTGTTTGTGTGGCTCTTTATGTAAAATAATTTAGTAGACAATCTTATAACTGTTCATAAAAGGAATGAGAATAATAACGTAATTTTTGAGAGATACACCACTTGAAAAAATAAAAAGATATCGTTAGAAAAACCGAAAGTGTGCACATCGCGTTTTTTTTTATTTATTAATAAAATAAGAGATTGAAAAACCAAATGAAAATACAACAAAACTATAAAACTGCAACAAGCAGAAAGTTGAGGGCAAGAATATTTGAATAAAGCTGTAAACCAGATCTGTGTAAAATGGAACACAAACAATAATGATTATTCAAATTTCACGCAATCAGTTTAACTTTACTTGTACAGATATACACAGCACTAATGTTGCACATCACGTTACCCTTGTAGCTACAGATATACAGCATGTCGGTGACGCGAACTCACAAGATCTTCCTCTACCATAAATCGCGCAACACGCCTAATGAAGTTTTCACTTCAAAAACGGAAACTTCATTGTTCCAACATCTCCGTCTTTTCGTCAACTGTCCCAGTATCAAAATAATATTTGTAGAAGGAAGTGGCTGAAATACGTTAAAACTTAGAAGTAAAGAAAAGATATTGCTAATTTTTTTTAAAGTTTCCCACGTTTTATCTAATTTGGAACTCATTTTTTTTCTTGCGAGTCCCATCGGGTAGCATCCAAGGGGCCTTCCGTAATACAATAAAAATGTTTTGTTATAATTTCTAATATGGCATCCGCAATATCTGACGGCCCTAATAAATTCTTTTATTCAATGTCAAAATTTGTAAAATAAATCAAGTTAACATAATTTAGTAAACATTTTAATGCAAGTATTTTGGTCACATTTATAAATTAATTAAAAAGATATAGGGAATTAACTTATCTGTCTTAGTTTTGTGAAAAATATACTAGTCAGTTTGTTTAAGCCGTGAATGCTGTATCAATTATATAAAAAATTATATAGATACACTAAGTACTAAATATTTAAACTTATGTGTGTGTCCAACTGCGTGGTTCACTATTATTTTGCGAATTCTATTCGTGTTTAACAGTTTTTTATGTGAATTTATTACAGTGAGTTATTATATCTTCTTTATGTATAAATAGTTAAATAACTTTATTTATTTGACTTGGTATTTTAACTTCAATAAAACATACTAATCGACAAAATTACGGAAGATTGAAGTTACGGTATAAATACATTACTGCTTGCAGATATCTTCTTGGTCTTGTCAACTTAAACAATCCACATATATAAAACTTTAAGTACAGTATTTGTTAACAAAATATAAAAATATTGCTTCAACTGAACAATTTTAACGAGGAAATATTCCAACCCTCTTCACAGTCATAATAAATTCTCTAACTTCATACCAATGTATGAAGTCAATATCAACTTTCAAGGGGAGTTTTGTGTATTAAACTTTTAACTCGATGTACTGTTGAAATATTAGGTCTTGCACAAAAATTACAATACATTGTTACAAAAAATCTAGAAAAGATAGTAAAGATAATAATCAAGATAATAAAGAGAAAACTGAATTGAAATCTACTAAACCTGAATTATAAAAATATGGAAACAAGACATTTTTTTTGATATAGTATTTGTTTTGTTTTAATCACAATTTCATTTAAGAGCTGTTGTAATAAAACCCGATCTTTTATTCTTTTTATAGGAAATATCCCAGGTATTAGTCAACACACTTAGGTAAAGCGACTGTCTCACACGTGCGGGTAAATTAATATTAGTGAGATACAAGCAATGTTATCAAATATGAAAGTTTAAAGAAAAGTATCTTGGTTTGAAGTGACTGAAATAGATAAAGAAGCATTGAACTCGCAATCAACTAAAAGAAATCTCAGACCGTTTATGTATATATATATATATATATATATATATATATATATATATATATATATATATATATTATATATATAATATATATATATATATATATATATATATATATATATATATATATATTTGTATATATATATGGAATGAATCTTTAAATATGGATGTATAACTTGAGATGAAAACGGGGCTCAGTTTGGGATTTTCAATTCTTGGTTTACATAGTACAGTGCAGCTTCTGTAGCTATATGTTTTTATTATAGCATGTATGGTATGTGAAGTCAGACTTTGCTCTTAAGACCATTTCTATTTTTTTAGAATTTATGAAGTTCAATGTTTAACAACAAAAAGTTCCTTATATTTTTTGAAAAATACGACGTCACAGAACCAGCGTTGCAAGTGATCATATTGCAACGAAAAAATACCGCACTACAATAAATACTTCTCGCAATATCTTCACAATATATAAATCAAAATATGTATTTTATATTTTATTTATCTTAAACTTGGAGACGTTAGTAAAATTAAAATAATCTTTATTATTAACATTAAGGAAATACTTATTACGTTAACAAATATACTCTTACTAAAACACAGATGTTAACAAATTTGCGAAGCTATTTCGCTAATAGATGGTATCAATTGTATATTTGCAAGTCAAAATGTTTATCCCACTAATATAACAAAATAGAAAATTTTATTTGTTTGTTTTTCAAGGATTCATAAAAAAAGCTAGGTTACAGTTTCTAGTTTACATTAGGCTCTATATTGCAGATATACTAGTGTATTGTAGACTTTTAAATAAAGGAAATAGTTTCGACGTAGTCTGATATGCTGGGCGCTTTTCTGGCGAAAACTGGCATAATTAGTACGGATAACCTTATATTTATGAATATAAGAGAACAGCAGCTCTTGAAAAGTTTAATAAAAATAGAAATGTTTTTGAGAGTAAATAAATGCAAAAATGCGCATTTTAGTGCACTTTGGTGTTGTGTATTCCTGGGTGGAGAGGGATAACTGCGGGAGGAAATGGATACCAGAACATAATGTCGCGGTTCATTATTACATGCTTTGTTCATAAATACGTATCTGAAAAATAGCACCATGGAGTTCATATCTGTCACATTTTCTGAAATAGCTTCATGAAATTAACCGTCATTATATTAAAGTCACACATTTCGGTTTATACTTTTTTTTACATAGTACACTTTCTTTATTAAAATCCCGTTCATTCATGCAAGGGATCTCGTAGAAAAACGTGTTTTCAATAGAGTGTAAAGTTACTTTTAATTTTTTTATTGAACGATAACCAGGTGTTCTACTCCATTTGTCAACGTTACCTTTTAATTTTTAATTACCAGTTCTAACTTGATGACTTTAAAATGTATGTACCTGAAATTTCGTGTAAAAAATGCAAGTATCCTATTTTTAAGTGACCAATTATACAGATATTAAAACGTTTGATGTAAACACAATTTTTTTGGTTGTGAATATATTGTATAGTTTTACTTTAAAATATAAATAAGTAAATTTAAATTTTAAAAAAGTTCTTATATATATATATATATATATATATATATATATATATATATATATATGTATATGTATATATATATATATGTATATATATATATATATATATATATATATATATACAGCGTAGATGCGAAACTCTAGTCGCGCGTTGCCGTTCGCGCTTGATAAATTTGTTTTAATTAAATTAATTGAATATTTCGAAACAATAAATAAAAGTTTTCACTAAGATAATACAGAAGAAATAGGACTGTTTACATATTTTGTTTTATTTTAACTATGACAACATCCCTTCGAAAAAGTAAATAAAAATTGATATCGAAAAGTAGATTCGACCTCAAGAAAAAAACATATTTACTACACCAAACATACAGAAAAATAAATGTTTGTGATTTTCGAATTTTCTTCTTTTGTATACCTTTCCGTTTATATATTCGACTGTTAAAACGAATTAGTTATTTAAAAAAGTTTATCTACGACAAAAAGATTAAACTCGAAAACTATTTTAACTACCAACTTCATAATTATATAATAGCAAAATTAGTTGAATCAAATTTTTGAAGTTATACTTCTTTAGGCGCGTTATGAAAAAATGATGAGAGTGAAATTTTAAGATTCGTCACACAAAACTTACAGTATGAAGTTGCAGCGGTTGTAGTCGCGAAACAAAAACTATTGGCACCATCGTCGCCTCTGTTCACTGTTTTCATATTCATAGTATTTATCCACATGTTTCTAGTGTCTACATTCACACACATGTTTTAGTTTCATATAAGTGCGATTTATATATGTGCTGATAAATTATATTCAGTAGTGATTTAAATTCAATATTTTGATTAATATATTTACTATTCGTAAATATTAGTGAAAAAATTGTGTTTATAGACTTTTTCAAGTGCTCCAATATAATTGAGGTTATCTATCCGTATGTATTATTTAATGATGCCAAAGAAGTATAACTTCTCATGCGCGTACATAAGTACATGCACCCTTTTTTTTACTAACGTGTTAACTTGTGAACTTATAATTATTTTGCTTTTGTTATAGACGGCGAACACCTCATTACAAGCTCTTATGTGTTCTAGTTTCTCATATACCTGGCGCATATTTAATAGAGGCCCATTTTATAATTTTTATCCACCTAAATCAAACCCAAGGAATGGCAATAATAGAACACTATGAAATCGTAATAAATCGATCAGATCATAACATGTATTGACAAAACACAAACAAAAAAATGTATTGTAGATGTATAACTAGTTTTACTTTCAAAAATAGACCCGGTATAAATAGCGAATGGATAGTAGTAGAAAAAGTATTAATTTAAAAAATGTACCCAGTTGTCAACTTGTGCCAAGTCGAAAAAATATTAATTTGAAAGAATATGTAAGTCAAAAATAAAAAATATTTAAACCTTGGTAATATCAGTTCTGGTGTCAAACTTTTGGTTAAAAAAATTCACAAGGGCAAAGTAAAGCATGCTTTCAATTTATCATTGAGATATGGATTTAGCAAATTTTTACTTAGTTAGAATTCCAGAAATCTACATTCCACAAAAAAAAATTATTTCTTAATTGAAAACTTATTAAGTAAAAATAACAGTGAAGTTCAAAAAAACAATAATTAATTGAAAACATGTCGATAGAATTAGACACTTTGTATTTTCTTAAAAATATACTTCTTACTGTTATACTAGCATACTAGCATTCACCCTCTCAATCGAAATGATTTAAACAGGATTTCTCTTATTTCAAATAAGACAGGTTTAATGGTCATTTCATTGCTGCCCAGCATCGCTTGGTCCATTGTTAATGCAAAGAAGTGGCACAGAAACCGGGCGGAATTTAGCCACCAATGATTATCACACAAAAAGAATAACGAAAGCAATCACAAAATAATAATTAAAACGTATTTTCTTCATCGGAAGATAGCAGGAAAAGCATATTTCTACTTAGTGACTTACATTTAAGCGGTGAGCGTTATTTTCTTCCTTGCTTTTAGAGTACAACTTCGATGAGTTTCAAACGAAACAGATTTTCTACCCCCTGGTTAATTAATTCGGATGTGTTCCCTTTTAAGTAATTTGAATTTAAAATGCAATAATTTGAATTATCCGACTAAATTTATTCTATAAATGTAAAATATTAGTGTTCAGAGCGTTAATTGAATTTCCCTACCTAAAAACAGCAGATAAATAGCGATTTACTAAGGCTAAATAAAAGCAAAAAATATAGTGAAAACTGAAACAAATATCAATGAGCGCACGTGTTCAGCTACAGTAAAACTTGTATCCAATTTCATAAGCATTTTTTTATCTCCAAGAAAATAGGGAGAGAAAAGTATGATTCAAACGTATAATTATGACTTTGAAGAAAAACCTTTGTTTCGAATATAAGTTTAAACGGATATGAATGTTAAACTCAAATTTCGTTGTGTACCATCAAGATTTGATGATAAGTAGACGATTTAATTTTGTATTAATTTCGTGTATCCGCCCATAAAATTATATTATCCTAAAGAAACTTTTGGAATGTTCGTCTATTTGTTTTTTAAATTTATTTTATTGTCTATTTATTCGTGCATCACTAAAAATAATTTTGATGAAGAGTACACTGGTAGATTCAGTTGACACTGGAATAATATACAAGAAATGATTCTTCACAATGAAAAAAATTAAATATGATAATTAGACGTATAAAGTGGGCGTTTAAAAAATATTACTTTTAAAATTCTAATAGATAGTGTTACGTGTATACATCCGAAAGTTAAATAAATAATATTTTCCAATGTTTTACCTGAAGAAGTAGCAGTGCTAATTTTAATTAATTTTCAAAATATACTCTAATGCAAAAAAATATTTTAAACCGTACTGAAAGCAAAAAGGAAGATAGGAATTGTAAATAATTTTAATAAATTGTTATACAAGTATATTGAATATTCTTTTTTACTTCCTCCGAAAAGAATATGTAAGTAAGTTCATGTAGTGAAAAATTACTAAGAATATTTTTAATTTACTGCTCATGGCATGCTCGCAGTACTTACTATGAGTGTAAACTAACAGTATTGAAATTTAATTAGGATTTGACATGGACAAAAAGAATTTTAATGCTAACTATACAATTAGGAAACAGAATTAATTAAAATAGGAAAAAAATTATTGCTAAATTGGTTGAATATGATATTTACAACTAACACAAATAATAATAAAAAAGCTGACGTTATTACAAGTTGATATTATTTATTATTCTATAATCAGTACTTATCTTTACATATTTAATAAATTTTTATTACAGTTATGGGATGTGATTTATTATTGTAGAATCGTGAAGATTCTACAAACCAATTTGTCTTTTATGCCCTTGAAATATTTTTCGCTAATAATTACTTTTATTGTTGTTGAATCACATCTCTTGACATGTAAATTATTTTATTTCTCGTAAAATAAATGAAAAGATAACTTTTAAACGAAGAGAATAACATTAATTTTGAAAATCCTTTAAAAATTTTAATTTCTTGTCTACATTATAGGTTCCCAAATATATTTTTACAAAACAACAGGGCCATGAGGACCAGAACCAGCCATAAATTGGAAACATATTTGAGCTAGAGTGATGCTGGAAATGACTGTACGTTTCAACTTTTCATTAAAACAACGAGCTGTAAATGCATTTCTCTGTATATTTTCTTGTTACACTTTAAAGAAGAACTGTTAAACAAATTGACCAATATTTTAATTGTATTTGCACTTAATTACAATTTATAATATTAAATACATAATTAGTAAACAAAAGAACCCAGATTACACTACGTCATAGACATTTGCGAATCACATAATAAATCGATATATATCCTAAAGTCCGCGTAAGGCTCTGACGTTAGAGAAATAGAATGTAATTTTTGGAAAAAACGCACTACATTATTAAATATTAAAAGAAAACAATCTAAAGAATGACAATCAGGCAAGAACAACACATAAAATAAAACTTGTAACTCTAATACAAAATAAAAAGAACTAACTCCGTAAATACATATAAATTATATTTTTGGTACTTCAAAATTTAGTAACGATTAAAAGACGTAAAGAAATCTATTGAAATATATAATTACTTTGAAAAACCATTACGACCAATTTTTAGCAACGATTACATTGTTTTTATTTCTAGCTATTGTTTAATTAAATAAACTATCAACTGACACTTACATTCCATCTGTTGTCAAAATGAAGGCATTTTCTTTTCAAGTTTTACGTGACTTTTATTAACGACAATGACGACGTGAAATCTGTGTATTCAGAATATAACGATCCCTTACCTGCATTTTGTTTTACCTTGCTAGTTTAAAGAGTTATGTAAGAATAGTACTCACAAATTATTAATAACAAAAAAATAACCTAACTTTTCAAAACTAAAGTAAAATGTTTCTCATTTGCCTAATGACGAATTAAATAGAATTTTTATGAAGCCTATTTTTTCATAATCTTTATTCAAGGGCTCGTTTCCATCCTTGTAACACCTGGGTCCAATACGGCATTGAATTTACCGGTCTCGTTTCTATGAATATTTTAATTTATAACATGTAATTTTAAAATGACCCTTCAATTTTTGGTTTTAACATCTTATTTGTTTTATAGGATTTATTCCAAATCACAAGTAGAGTAGTTAGTTGTATTTTGGCGTACCGGTATACAATAGAGCACACCGCACAATTGTACACGCATATTGTATAGGCATTGTTATGCTTATATCATATCATAGTTTCTTTAATATATTATAATATTACTTAAGATCTTTAATTAACGGTAACTGAATAGAAATTCAGCTCTATGTCCTTTCCACCAATATGTTCCCCCTGATTCAGGAAAATGTGGTGCCTAGATATAAAGTATAAAGAAGAGTTAAACTAGCAAATGCTAGGAAACTAAAGTAGCTTTAGAGATAGAGTAAAACATAAGAACCGCGCAACTTGAACAGAATGGAGTGAAACACTCCATGACAGAATACGAGAAATATGGATGCGATACTACGAGTATGTCAAACTAATTTTCACAAGTGTGAACCTAGTTTATAATTCCTTTCCCAAGTATATAACGATATTGGTTAACATCAGGAAAAAAATAAGCGAGCTTCCTCTTGAGTTCGTGACTTAGAAAAGATATACTACTTACTCAACTTTCTTTGTAATTCAATCTGACTTGATGATGTCGCTATGTGTTACCAAGAAAAATTAATTATTGCATTCATGAGTTTTTTTCATGATTTTTCGACAATATTTTTACAATGCTATGAGAAATCGGTCACTACATTGACATAAAACTTTGCTAAATGTGGAGTTAATATGACGTTTTAGAAGTTAGCTTCATTGTCGTTATTAAAATTATACCTGACTCGTACGTTTTATATACAGTTTTAGATATTTTACATAATATAAAATCTTTAAAAACTAAAAAAGAAATAATATGTACAGTAACACTAGCATAATGAGGGTAGGAAGCAAAGCGTACAAATATACCTTATTTACCTGAAAGAATGAAAAATTTATAGCAGAAAAAAAAATTAAGGGCAAAGAAGATGATACCCATATAAATTATTTAGTCTTACATTAATAAACATCTAGTGAATTGCATCTTTTTATATCACAAGTTAACCTCTATGATTTACAACCGCCATATTTGTCTCATTTTATCAGTTAAATTAATTCTGTGGTGTGCGATGTCCTAAGTATTAAAACACTTTAGTTTATCTTACATATTGCAACATTTATTATTTTTGATACATTTAATGTAGTTGGGATAATTGCCACTCTTTCTTCTGAATTTAAAACAACGAACATCACCCTCTTACCAAATAATATACTGTACATCCTAAAAACTTTCGATTTATTTTCGTACTATCATTCTGTCGAACTTACAAGTTATTGAATTCACTTAAATACGGTTTCAAAACTATTCACAGTATCTCGACAGCATTAGTGACAACCAAAAAAAATGTAAACCACAATGCTTGTTTTTAGTCTTTAAAACATCTTAACATTTATTACATTGGTTTAGATTATATCTAGATGGACGTCAACAATCTATGAAGTCTTCAGATACGTATTCTGGGAGGACGAACTTGTCGGCTGGTGTGGCTCAAGGAGGGGTTTTTTCTCCACTCTCTTTCTTACTATTCATTGATGAAATTGTTGAGAATACATATAGTCTATTGTTGTTCAGGCATATAAATTGTTTCAAAGATTGTCTGAGAAAGTCCTACCTCTCCGAATCTCTTATTCCTACATTTCTCTAATTCCATTTTGTTTCCTTTTACTTGTTCCCTACAATTTCATGTCAAAATTTTTAATTATTATTTAATTTTAAAATATTACATATTTGGTATATTTATTATTTATTTATTTTTTTTATAATTTTGCAACAGTATTCCACGTTGAAGTACAGTAGAATATGAATATTTTGTAATCTTCTACATAACCACATTTTCGTGCATAACCACTGTGGCTGACTGGAAAAGATTTTACTTGAAGTAACATATCTTGATGGACTTATCGCTATGTACGTATGTGATGTGTATATTGAAATTTTAAATAAATAAACCAAAACGTTATAAGAGCTGTAATTGATTTTTAGATTTTATGATAATTTCGCTTAATTGTCTTAGTTAAATAAATAAATTACTATAATAAAGTCTGTGTTAGAGCAAACTTAGCATCGACCAGCACGTTGAATATTATAGAAGGTTTCAAGCGAGCTTTTGAATATGCATCGATTTGATATAAAGAAGAATATTATATACTAATAAAATCATCATATTTGTAAAGACCCAGTAAAAAAATAAAAAATATATTTTTAAAACGAAAAGTAATCATATGCCTCAGTATTGTGAAAAAGTATAGAGTATAATACCTATGTCTATTGAATCAAGTCATATTACATATGTTAACTAGGTGGCTATAGAGAAAGCAAAATAGTTGGATTATTTTGTGAACATTAGTTACAAAAAATATATCAGTGACAAAACAGAAAAAGAAAACAGTTAAACACTAGCAGATATATTAAAAATTGAGATATATTTAAAAGACGGTGTCATATGATACATCAATGTAGCAGCGTATGTGAAAGCACGCATAAGTACATCTAAACAAAAAATATGTATCATAAAAGGTTAAGGTATCACTATGGCTGCTCGCCCTTCCTGGATGGCAAACCACCATTAGGTATAAAAATCTGAAATTCGGTCCGATTGCCGATTTTTCTATTAGTAAATTTACTTATGAATGAAACAAGTATACATTTTGTATGACGTAGTATTATATAAACTGCATTTTCTCGTATGTGGAGTAACAATATTTTACATGGATTTTTATGAAACTTGGTGCAGAAATTACTCAAAATTCGTCATTCGAGTTCACGATTGAAATTAATTTTCTTATGTGTTCAAAAATTCCAGACTGGAGAGTACTTTACACATTTAACTGATGTTTAGTAACTCACAATGCAAATTTTTTATTAATTAAAAGAAATGATTTCATGTCTAAAGATCCATTCATCCAATAACAGCCTGTTCGATGATGTGACAGGTGAAAAAAAATTATGGCTGTTAGCTCTAAATTAATCTAGATTTGTAGAAACGTCAAGGCTGACATGGACTGACAAGCAGACAAACAACACGTCGATGAACTGACAAGCAGACAAACAACACATTGACGGTAATGACTTTATGTTTAATAGACACCTTTTACTTTCATGAAATGAACAAAAAACTCCATGCGCGGGCTAAAAGGAAGAGAAAAGAGAGCGGACTGTCTGGCGGTCACTATCAACCAGCCAGTAAACTTGGCAATTCTCAAAAGCATATTAAATTAATATAAACCATGTCCATTCTTCTCGACTTATATGCTATGCGATGTTAGGAGAGTTTGCAATGAACGTTTTATAAAACATAAATTCAACATTTCAAAAACGTATCGAATATTAACGGCAACATTATGTCGCCCGAGTGCGCTAGAATAAACTTTATTTCGTCGTCATCGTAGAAATTTATCTAATCGGATGCTTATGGTAGTAATGAAGTCAAATGAGAAATAGTGGCAGAAAATGAATAAATATTTACAAGAATTTTTTAATGGAATAAAAAAATTATTTCGGCACAATAAGAGCTATTATTATTGAAACCATAATTTTTTAAATTGATAACATGATTTTTTTTAAAGAAAAAATGTTGAAAAAATATTGTTATATCAAACTCTGTTGCTAGTTAACTGTGACAACACATTTGACACCACTCTCACAGGACCATGTTGAACCTCGTTGAGTACTGAAATATCGAGGTTAATGGCTCAATTGAAATTTTTTATTAGAAACATCTTTCAGCAGTGAAAACAGGACTATCGTACGGAGATATCCTCACATTGAAATGCATCTGGTATAAATATGAGATGACAGAATGGCAAAATATATTGCATTATTAAAACAAAATATTCTGTATTTTTGAACAATTGTTTTAAAATAATAATATTACATGTTAGGCATTCCACGTTTATTAAAATAATATTTGTATATTCTTATTTATTACTAAACAGAATAATTTACATTGGCCAGTATGTCATTATTTTCAAATTTAGATACTTTAATATATACCTTTCAAAATTTACTTACATTAAATTTTTAAGAGTAAAATATATGTAATTGATAACATAAATATTTTATACTTCAAGAAACAATGTTTATAAAGTTTTGTTACAAATTGTTTGATTAAAAAAATAAGCATACAAAAAATGCATTCCTCATACATTGTTAATTTTCAAAAGCTCGTAACTCGACAATAAAGCACCACACGAAAAAAAAAATGGGTGTGCACATCCATGTTCACTAGAAGTATAATCAAACAGAATATGAACAAATTTCACGACCTGACTTTTTTTTCGTTGTCCGCTTGGCGTGAAATGCCCCATATCTAATTATTTACTGAGAGTTGTAAGCGTCGTTTGTTTTGGCGGAATGTATGGCATTTAGCAAAAGTACTAAAATGAATACTGACAAAAGCTATTGTTGCGTATATTTGTCTCGTATAAAGATGTAATTGAAAATAAACGCACTGACAGAGCAAACGTGAAGATGAAAAAATATCAAGATTTCTGTATAATGCTAGTGGTGATATTAATGAAATTGGTAAATACAGTCAAATGTTCGCGTTTATAATAAAAATAGAGTTTATTTATTTAGTTATTAGAAAGGCTTACAAAACAATTTACAGTCAAGTACATATATAATGGAAAGAATAAAGCATAAAAATGGACTGTACCTCTAATGTGTGCACAAAATGATTAAAGTATTTATGTGTACATTTTCAAGGGTTACTTGTGTTATTAAATATATCACAAAATGTATTTATCAATTATCAAAATTAGTATTAACTTAGAATTATATTATTTTCTACATATTTAATGAAATATTAATTGTGCCGTAGCTGGTTTTAATTTATCTATAACATATTTTATATTTCCTTTTTAAATGTTAAAAATTTCGGTTCAAAAATGTCCAAGGATGGATATTGAGAAAGAATATCCTTATACAATCGATACATTTGAATTATGGGGTTACAAAAAGAGGAATTATTGTTATAAACTTATAATATGAATAATATCTGTAATGGTCTACGGGATCTGAGTCGAGTGTTGAAGTTGAGCAGAGAGAGGAGATGGAGACAATCAACATGCAAATGTTAATTTTAGATAAATATAATAGATCGGCGCTTTTCTTCCGTGCAGCTAGTGATTACAAATTAAATCTCAAGTTGTATTTCATATGATATACACTCTCGTCTTAATTGAAGTCAGAATTAATTGGTTTGATGAATACGGAATTAATTTTTTGCACCGATATAATTTCGTTTTGTTTTTTAATAATGTGCTAAAAAATGTGTATTTATTTCTTTCTTTAGGCAAAAGGAAGTCAACTGCGCAACTTTGGCTTAACATAAAAGCTAAGCAGAGAAGAGAATCGGTAACGGTAAAGCAGCGGCAAAGAACGGCTAATTGTGGAAGTCCTATCAAACGATCCTGCCCAGCAATTTAATCAAGGTAAACAACACGAATTTCGAAAAGTGTACAATTAATCTTTTATTTATAGTGTTTTTTAGAAACTGATCAATAGAGTAACGGGCACCGAAAGATTTTAGATTGTTTTATTTGAAGTGAATTTTATTCGAATTTACATTTAATATTAAAGAAGCATTATTACAAACGAAAGTAGATTATGATTTAATTACCTTTGAGATTACAAATTGTAAAATTAATTTAGGAACTTTTCAATTGGACTTTTATTTTATTTTCTTTCCAATGATACGAAAAAGTATGCATTATTTAGAGTCAATTATCTACAGACCCGTCTGAGCATCAATCGATGAGCAGAAGTGAAGTTTTAGCTGAAGCCGGGGATACTTTGCCAACATCGTCCAAGGCAATGGAAGATATTTCTTCTGATCAGCTTAGGGGTGAGGTGCAAGAAACCATGTTGAACGTGGACACAAATATATCAATATGCAGGAGATGAACCAGTAGCCAGCATTCCGACATCCGGCTTACTTTCAGCCAACGTCAGTTGCTTCAGACGTAAGAAATAAAAAGAAATTGCGTGAGGCACGAAATGGAGCAGAAAAAAGAAGGAAAGATTAAAGAAATTTTATTAAGTAAAACTTGAGAAGCAAAGGCTCGTGCTGAAATTGCAGAGAATTGAAAATAAATAATATACGTTTTTAAATTATTGGTTTTTTACTTACACATTAGAAATGTGTAAGTAAAAAATCAATAACTAATAATTCTATTTTGTGTTTTTAAATATTGTTTTTATCTTATTTCGCTTTCATTTTTAATACCCTATTTATATACTTTTTGTCCTATTTTAATTTTCATTCTTTATACTTTTCTGTTAATATTGTCTTTCATTTTATATTTTTAAAGTTTCACAACAGACAGTAAAACTTTTAATAATAAATTATACGGTCATTATTTTGTTGTGTGTAGAAAGGCAGTGTAAGTTTAAAACTTTTAAAAGTTAAAAAATGGTTAACGTTTGTATTTTTATCTCCCACAAAAATAGTGGGACTTATTTACTAATTGTTAAAGTCTCATTTGTGTTATTAAGTTTTGTTAACAAAGGTCTATAAGTATACATTAAAATGTATTAACACTACAGTATACGCACCCCTTTATTTTACTCGAGTACATGTGTGGCCTATTATATGAGACCATTTTAAAATGTCAATAAGATGGATATTTACAATTATTATTTTCTAAATTTAAATTGTCTAAATTAAAAGTTAGTTACTACAAGCTCTAACAGGCACATTATTTATTGTTGAAAAATTAAACATATTTGCTGATAAATTTAGCAAGTTCGAAATAACCACAGGGTAAGAACCGAACTGAAAAAATAATAAAATACTAAAAATACAAATGCCTAGTTGGAACTAATATGGTATGAATTCATTTCCGAACATAAATGTATTAATATGTTTACTACTAGACATTTTTGGTATCAATGTCAATTCGACGCTTCTCTTCGGTCTCAAGCTATCCTATCACTAGTCATCGACTCCAAAAATGTTTAGCAATATCAGTGTTTTGCCTTCATGATTGAAAAAGTTTTTTACTGCACAAGTTGCAACTAAGCACTCGTACTTACATTATTTTACACTTTTCAGCGCGCTTTATATTAGATTCATTGGGTGTCCATTCAATTATATGCGAAAAAGTTTTATTTTTCCCTTTTTAGTGTTCATAAGTTCTAATGTCCCTCAGAAATTAAAAGTTCAAAAACAAATTCAATATTAATAGCAAATCAGTTATTGAAATTGTTTGTGGTTTAATGAACCTACATATATACATTACATCTACGTACGTAAATGCATCTGTGCACACATACACATACCTATAGAAGCATCGCATAGTTCATTAATTACAGTCTATGCTTTAAGTCTGTTCATAGCTGTACATAGCATATAGTTGCGTTCCAATATTCTATTTGCTATATATCTTTATATATTATATAATATCTGCCCATACTTACCCACTCATTAAATTTATTATTTTCTTGCTCACATCAAAACAAGCGAAACGAGTACAAACTCCGTTAGATGATTTTGTTCCTCATTAGTGAAAGATCCTCTTATAACTTTTCGGTTCTATCATGGTGCCTTGAATTTGCTAAGGAAAGCTTTATGTCCTTCTTAGTCATGTTAAAACTTTACAATCTTTTTATTAGTTTTGTGATTATACTTATATCATGCAAACTCCATCACGGCACTTGTGCTATTCATTATTAAGGAATTCTAATGCATACCTTAATTTTCAATTGTCAAATGCTAAAATTTTTTCATGATAAAACATTGGGTGCATTCATGTTGTAGAAAATATCCAAATTAGTTTATTAATAATGCGAGTTAAAATATGTTCTAATAAAATATTCGTGAATAACTTTTTTTTAAATTAAGGGATTTAATTGTACATTCGATTATTTACAAACAGCTTAATATGACTCATCAAAGATGGGTATATATGGGATAGAAATGGGTTTAAAGGGATCAATATGAAATGTTGGGGCGCACTTTGTAGAAAACTTCCTTTTATAGGAACTTGGAAATCATATCACTCTTTAACTTCATTGTTAAATATTTCTTATAAACAAACGGACGATGTAACTAAATAGTGTAAAGTCTTCTGCACGCCACGATTTTATTTTAGTCGATCAAATACCCACAAAATGACCAATAATTATTTTTCAACTTCTAGTGTATTATCGATTGTATAACAAGAACTATTTAATTTAAAAACACTTTTTCTCTTTATTTTTTTTATTTTAATGTACCTGCTTTTTTTTGTGTTTTTACCAGATTTATTAAGTAACTTGAGTAATTCCTTTTAACTTACTTTACCACTTTAAATCCAGCGGATCGCTAAGCCTCATCATTTAGATAGTGGTTTCAATACAGCACCAGGCTGAAGAATTGGATTTAGAATTCAATGACAAGGCTTCAGACCGATAATGCATATTTAAAAACAATAAATTCTAAACTCTCACTATTTAAGCATGCAGTAACGTCATAACATCAGGACCGAGGAAATAATACCTGAAGTTCAATGACAAAATCTCTGCTTTATATCAACAATATTATCTCAAAAACTGCATACATCCAAGTTTCATTATTTAAGCATGCAATGCGCCCACGTTTCAGGAATACATTGCTTCTGTAATATCATGATTAAGAAGTTGTAATCTAAAATTCAATGAATAAGTTTCCACTGGGGCCAAAAAAACTAATTTGGAAATAACAGATTTTTTATTCTCTCAGGTTAAGCAAACAGTACACCGTTAGTATTAGGATTTATATATAAAAATTGAAATTATCGTAGTGTTATATCATCGGGAAGAATAGCAATATGATTAAAGTTTCATGAGAATCTGTTTAGTAGAAGTAGTTTTAAAATCAACCATAAGATTTCAATTAGTAATAACAAAATAAGGAATGTGTGTGTGAGTACATTGTTACTTTCTTGCTACGTTAAGACGAGTCCAACAATTTCAAAATCAATTAGCTTATTTCTCATCACTGAAGACTTGTTATCACCAGTTTTGGCATCCACCTTGGCAATTACCTTAATTATGCTAAAGGGCAAATTTATATCGCCCTTAGTTATGTCTAGTTTGATTGTAATTGTTCCTCTATCGTTCAAACTCGATAACGGCTCTTGTAATTCCAATTACAAGGAATTCTAACTCATTTCCCAGGAAACTAGGATTATAGCTTTTCAAACAAAGAGAAACATTTAAATAGGTTTTAAGTTTCTAAATATATGCCTAATATATACACAACAAAACATAGTGGAATAGAGAACCTCCTCCATTTTTGAAGTATGTCAAAAATTTAATTTCTTCGTTTTATAAGGAGCTTCATTAAAAATAATGCTCATATCAATGGGGTAGAGGTATTCAAGAAATTATGAAAGTGTGAAAATCTTAAAGAGGTCTACTGATTTGGTTACGTTTTATTTTGCTAGGAACGCGCATATGAGCAGAAGAACAAAATAAGCTTCTTAATCGCCTTCGATTCTTTGCTTTTAATACGGCAGCACTGAACTATGAGCAGCATGATGTCAATATTTTAAATCAAAGCTACGACTAACAAAGCAAAAAAAATGAGGGAACATATTATAGAGATAATCTAACATTATTAGTATTACTATGGTATATTATTAGTATTACTAAGATATATTATGGTATATTTATTATCATTTATTTAAAGGGTAACCAAACTTACATAAGATTTAAGTTATATAACTTTTTTCTTGCAAAATATTTTATTTGATCATAACGTTGTCACGAGTTCAAATATAATGTTAAATTGTGAAAAACCTTTATGCGTCCCTTTTTATTTTCGACTTTCCATATAAAGAAACTATTCGAAACTTATCTATAATTTCGATCTTTATTCTTTTTGTAGCTAACATAATTATCTAAAAAAATTTACTCCATTCAACACATAAACGGATGGATTGTATTGTATTTTAACCTTAAAAAGGTTGTCATTTTATATTCGATTAAAACGTGTCAAATTTCATTTATGTTGTAGACTGCGGGAAAAATTTAAAAACAAATTATCTGAATATTTCAATGGATATCTTTTGCTGCGTGCCATATGAGTACATAAATTTCCATTTTCAAATTTCAATAATACAGTTTTTCGTATCAAGTTTAATGCTGAATGTATAGTATTATTTCAAAAGAAATAATTATCTCAAGTGAATACAAAAAAATATATGTCAATTTTAAAAATATCGATGTAAATGATTGGCTTTGTTATTTTACTCGGAAAAGTAACAATACTACATAAAGACAAACACTGATAAATCCGTCTGTCTTTCCCACAAATGATATCATAATTTTTCCATGATAATTTATATAACAGCACTATGTTAGTTACATTTCCTAGCTGTGCTGTGATTTCAAAATTACCATACAAAGACTTAAATTCATAAAAATAAATAGATATTGAAATATCCATTTCCTAAATTATTTCAAACTCTTCTAACAATATGATATATATTTAATTTGGAAGAAAACTCCTCTCACATACGACACTGATAATAATTACTAAACCCAAATGAATCTCGGGAAAAACCCACCCCCGGGATAAAAATGTTATTGCACCTCAACGTAAGTGTTTCTCATTTCTTTCAACGCCCTCCGTACCTGAAGTCATTTAAATATGAAGAGTTAGTGTTTGGAAACTTTTATATTTTGATATAGCTTTTATTTTAAGGTACTGTTTAATCGGATTTTTTACTGAATAATTTTATTTCTATGGTTTAATAGATGAAGACAATAATATTCTGAAAACTAAAAATTATATCTAGCTTCCTGCAATTACATAGATTATACATAGACTAACCGTACGTAGAAAGCTAAATTATGTTCTAATTAAATATGAAATGATTAACATGTACGAAATAAATGCAAATATATTTTTAGGATGAAAAAAAACCTGTATATCTTTGTTAGTTATACATTCAACTGTCTTAACCTCACAGTTTCTCCACTATGAAATCTATGTACATGAAGTTTTGCTAGTCTCCTAGCTGCCTTTTTGTGAAAAAAATATGTAAGAAAAATTGCGAATATTATGTAAAAAATATTAAGTAAATATTTAATTAATGTTGCATTTAAAGTTTCAAATGGAAAACGATTATTTTTTCGTGAACCTTATTGGGTTGGATGTAATTAAATAGACCTTTTGGAATGAAATTGAACCCGTCTTCACTGTTTTTCATTTCAAGTCATATTTTCAAAATATTCAGTTTTAAAATGTTGCAAAATGAGTTGCGGTCTTCTAATTCTATAATAATTTAAACAAAGTTTTGAAAATAGCGTGTTGTTAAAATTTTTCATATTGTATTCAAATTAATTTTTTTGGAGTTTCTGTTTCTTTTTGTATTATTTTACCACGTCCACAGAATCGAGTTCTCAACATAAAATGATACTCGTACGTACATGAATTATGTAACAGCTATTTTGACAACTTGTTTTTTAACTTTTGACTTGAATGCTTTGGAAATTGTTAGTACAAAATAAAGGACATTATATGTAATATCGTGAAAAGGAAACTATTAAAGATCACACATACATTTTGCCAAATGTCCATGTTCTGAATATTGTTCCATTTTTTATTTGAAATAAGAGTCATCGATAAATGAAACTCCCACATAAGAGGATTTAAGATCAGTAAAAGCACATTTACAAATTTCAAAATCATTTTCAGAGCAATAAATTGAAACGAGTTCTAAATTTTTCTTTATATAATTACTGATTATATACGACTTGTATACATAATGTCACATCTTATTACGTCAGTTGGTTTTCCACAAGAAGAAGTTTAGTCGAAACAAAAAATTTCTTCAATAGTGTCAACTTTACTCTGTACCTCTTACTTTTTTTTGTGCCATCCTGTGCACATTTCGTTACAGTTTCAAACTTGACGAAATCTGCTACTGAATTTGAACTGACCAAAGAAAGGTCATATCGATCATAGATACAACAATGTAATGTTACAAATTTACTAGTAGGTACAATTTCTTATGCCGAAATTTTAACTGAATTACCTTAAGTTTAATTTACATTTAGGTACAATGTTTAATGAGTAACTCAAAGTGTAATTGTGATTTCGTCGAATTATTTCATTTTGAATTTAGATAAAAAATTAGTGTATTTATTTACTCATAGTTCGTATTTTAAACGAGAAGGAACTATGAGTCCTTAAACTAACACTGAATCAATCTATACTTAATAAAATTTAAGTGTTAGTTCAATCTTTTACAAATACAGAGTTATTCGATGCCTGTTTCGTTGTGATATTTTTTCGGTTTAATTTTCATAATCAATTAGTAACTTGCTTCTATTTGAACGGAAATATTATGGATGGTGGTACGAAATTTATTTTAATCTCGAAGAACTCTCAAAGATAATTTTCTTACCAAATATTGTTTTACATAAAAATTACTAAATCACCTTTCAAAAAATAACCGTCTTTACTTGTTATGGAAATTAGACAAAAACTATTTCTCTTAAAAAAATATTCTATTTTTCAATAATTCTTTTTGTTTTAAAAAATTAATGTCTTGAGATAAACTTGGTTCGGATACAGCGTATAACTCATATCGAGTACATTAAATCACAGCCTTTAAGAAGAAAAACCAATAAAATGCGAGTTTCAATGTATTAAAGCGTTAGGTCTGGCCTGTTCTAGAAATGATATGATATTTCTTTTATATTGAAACAAAAGTGTGTTAAGAAGTAAAAAACGTACTTTATAATTATTAAATATAAAAGTATATCTTATCTACTTGGACCAAAGGAGTTAATCCAATCTACACACTAAACTCAATTCAATTTTAATGAAATCGCTTGTGAGTAAAATTCAACTTATCTCGATATAAATCAAAAAGAACATTGGGAATATAAACATAAAGAATCCTATAACATATAAGTGTAAGCTTATAAATAAGAAATTTACTCAATAGCTCAAGATGTATTTGTATCGATGACGATTGGTAGGGGTATGTGCTCCCTGATTTCGATTAAACAATAGCAAGTTATTTACCTGACTGTTAGAGATGTTAACTCGAGTATTTTAAAATATAGTTTCCATATTTTTATTACGTAAAGTATTTTCATTGTAATAATATTTAACTTTTTATATTCATGGTCCATAATAGATCTCAAAAACTGGAGATCTATTGAAATTGATTTAATTTTACATATGTACATTAAGCAAACGTACAAATAAATATTTGCAAATTATATTTTGATGACTTGGAGGAAAAGTGTAATTCGTTACTAATATGAAAAATATTTAAAATACAATATCTCAGTCAACAAGTGGAAGACGAAACCATTTTTCAGCAGAATTTGATGTCTGCGCAAAACTATAAAGATTGTTTTTCGTATATATGCAAAAGTACACAGTAAGCAAAATATAATTCCTTGTATGTAAATAATCGTTGTACATAAAAACATAGTAATTTGTCATAGACAAAATTGGCTGCATAAGTACACAGCCGAAAAAATTTTCTTTGACGTATTATATAAATGAATGATTAAATTATAAATTTTACAAAGAAAGGTGTAAAGAAAATATTAACAATTCTACCCAAAATAGAGAAATTCAACGAAATAATCTTCAAAATAGTATAATTTTCTCTAGATTTCTGGAATTAGTTCCGAAGCAAAAATTATTTGAAATGATTTCTTACTCTTGAAATAAACTGACCGGTAGGCAAAATAATTTAAATGTAAAGAAATGCCAGTATTTTTACATCAAGCTTAATGTTTTCCGGTTTCAAAATATATCATACTAAAAGGCTTAAAAAGAAAATAATCACTTTTTGACATTTCAAATTTTAAAGTGAGAGAAAATATTTATTTTGTTTCCGCCACAACATAAAATCAGATCACAAGACTTTCTAAACAGAATATATTTTTTTCGACGTCTAATAATATACTTGCGAAGCTTCGATTGTACTCGGTTCAGTGATCTTTCCGTTACCGTGAAAAATTAGGGTTTTCTTTAAGAAAATAAGCACTTTGTATATTTATTCAGGCGTAAAAGCAGAATCCCGTCCGTTAAAAATAACCTTTTTATGTAGGTATATTAATATAGAAATGGCAGTTTTATGTATGGTTTCCAGTTATAGTGGACAGTGGCAGATTTCAATGTTTCAAAAATTGTAAAAAAAAAACTACACCTCTAATACAAAGTAGGTTTATTTTAACTTTATAACAACAAATGCGGATTTCATTTTTTAAAAACCACGTTTTCCAAATGGCAGCCATCGACTCTGACACACTCTTCGAGTCTAGCACGCATGTTTTCAAAAACGCCTTTACAGAGCGACTGGGGTATCCTACTGACTTCGGCTCGAATATTTTCTTTAAGTTGTGTCACAGTGCTCGGATTTGTATTGTAAATAACGGATTTTAAGTATCCCCATAAGAAAAAGTCACATGGGCTTAAATCGGGTGACCTAGGTGGCCACGGTACGGTACCGTTTTGGGATATGTTTTTTTCTGGAAATAATTGCTGCACTGCATTCATGAACACATTAGTAGCTCACAAACTGTGGCCCTGTCCTGCTGGAACCATGTGTTTTGGTTGAATGATGGAATATTCTGTAGTTCTACTCTGAAAAAGTCATTTAACATCTGGGCATATCTCTCCGAATTCACAGTTACAGTTTAGCCACGTTGATTTTCAAAGAAATAAGGCTCTATGAATGCAGATGCAGACATGGCACACCAGACTGTTACTTTAGGCTTATGTAAAGGCTCTTGATGCATTTGTCTTGGGTTGTGGACATCCTAGTAACGAAAGTTCTGCTTATTCACATATCCTCCGATGTGAAAGTGAGCTTCGTCACTAAAGAATATGTTGCCCATCCGGATAGCAGTACGAAATCTCAACAACAGCCGCGTAAGTTTTTCTTAATTCAAAGTCAGAATCGTGTAAATCTTGAACAATTTGAATGTTATATGGATGGAACTTGAGCTTTTTTCGTATTATCACCTGTAAAGTTGATTTTGGAATTCCCAATATCGATGAACGTGTACGCAGTAATAAAAGGGATTTACGACAGAAACCATAACACGCTCGACATTTTCATACGTGGCTACCAATGTGTAGGTCCTGGCCTGGGCCTATTTAATGTTGATCCTGTAGCTCTAAACCTTTTTACCCATGACTGAATGAGGTTGATCCATGGTCCATCACGTAATCGACGAATACTGTAACGATTATTAAATCGACGGCGTGCTACAGACAGCGAAAATCCATTCGAAATGTACGCCTCGACGGCAAAAGCGCGGTGCTCTCCACTCCACTGTTCCATGGCTACTAAAACATCCGCACCGCTTGCGCTTCTAACGCGCCCCCCGCGCTCCTCTTATGTGTTGCGTTCAGAAACTATGTTTGTTCAAATTTTGAAATCTGCCACTGGACATCTTGTATATAATTGATTGTTGGTTAACGTCTAATTATGCCAGACAATTGTTTAAGTTTTTATCAATAATTGTACGGAAATTTTAGAAGTCGTAAATTACGTGTAAAATAGCGTATTTCCATTGAAAAATAATATCACAACAAATCAACAATTGACAAGGGTCGAGAAGAATAAATATACAATTAATAGGGAAGTAAAATGTGGGCGCTTACACAAAGTTTGCATAGTCACATAGTTTAGGGTGAGTATAAAATTTAATTTTTTTTCTCTGCGTAACGAATAAAATTGATATTTTATATATTTAAGGACAAAAAGCTTTATTGAAATAAGTTTATTACACCAAATGAATTGAAGCGGTATTGAGGCAGTAGTACTGGTGATGATGAGGAGGTCGGAAGCTGATTGTAATCCTAGGTGTCGATTACTGAATATAGTGAATGTGTAGCGGACACTGAATACTGAACATTGACTATTTCGGTGAAATGACTCGCCCTTTTACAGAATACAACACGACTCCAACAGAAAGAGAACGAAACACCAAGCTGAGACAGAACACGGCGACAGGGACGAAACATCGCCGAGGGAGATAGCGCGTACCTTTCAGGTCCCGCGACCCCACTGCAGAGCTAATAAAAAGGCAGCCACCGTTGGCCCTTAGCTTGCCGCCGACCACCGTAGAATGCCGACATGTGATATCCTCGCTCCTGGTCGCTAAGACGCTACACACGAAGTTGGTTTCCGTTGGATGACCCGGGCTGCAGGCATGGTTTACCGCGTATCGGTGTTATTTAAAATTTTCTTTCTTTATTTTCACGTGTTTTATTATTTGAATTATCTGTTATAGTTTGTAGATAGCGGTAAACGCAGCTACAACATTTTTTATTAAGCTTTGAATTGAATGCTATATGCATACTTAACTGACATCATAGAAGAATACCTGGTCGCAAAGATTTAGGGAAAAAGTGAATTTAATGCATTAGTATTTTTGTATCCCTGTGTGTTATATATTTGACTAACGTCAGTTAATCATTGCTGTTGATTACACTCGTATGTAAAATGTACCGTACCATGGTTATTTTATTGCACATATTCTACATAAATTGTTTAAACTGAACGAAGGAATATTTTGTAACGTTGGGAAAAATAACGTTGGGAAAAACGCTCATAACTGTCAAGTATTGAAATGTTTTTATTTTGATAAATCAGACTGCATGGAAAAACATATAGTTTTCCAACTGGACATCACAACATTATAAGTTTTCTCAATTTAAATATTGACGGTAAATATTAATCTTTATTAAATTTATGCAACCTGTGCAAATTGATATGGGTTAATTATCCAGATAATTTAGTATGATAGATATTTTGGGAGTCATACTATTCAAATATTTTTACAAAATGCAAAATTTTCCCACAGTTGAAATTAATGCGGTGTTTAATGTCGAAATTCAAAAGTTTTACAATTACAATATTTATAACTGTTATGGAAATAAGACGATTAGATGTGGTATTAATTCAGTATTTATCTTTATTTTCGATTAGTTTTAAAGGTTGAAGAATATATATATATATATATATATATATATATATAAATATGTATATATATATAAATATCCGCCCCTCGTATATATTCATATATATATGTATATATATATATATATATATATATATATATATATATATATACGTGGGGCGGCTGAAAAGTCTTGAGCATTACTAATGACCTTTGAGTATTACTACTAACTCGCGCAGCACATCACTAATTGCGGGTATCCTAAGAAATATAAATATAAAGTATAGCATCATTACGCTTTTAGTAACGGAACCATAAACATCACCATGTACGAGTCATCTGCACTTTGCACGAAATTGGAGTATAGAGCTCTCATAAAATTCCTTACAAAGAACAAAACGCAGGCGGAAATATGTGAAGAGATGTCATCAGTTTATGAGAAGTTCATTTGCTACCGTTAAACGTTGGAGCCGAGAGTTCAAATACGGTAGGGAGTCGCTCGAAGATGATCCCAGGTCGGGACGCCCAAACACCGCCGTTACCGAAAAAAATCTTAAAAAGTGAAAAAACTTGTTCTCAAAGATCGACGAATCAAGTTGGGGCAGCCATGGGCATTAGCAAGGAATGAATTCTTGACATTTTGCATAATCATTTGCACATGAAAAAGGTTTGCGCGCGAGGGGTGCCGAAAATGCTCACGCCGCTGTACAAGCAGCATGGAGTCACAACTTCGCAGGAGTTTTTGGACATCTGTGGCGAGAATCCTGACGATATTTTTTCTGGTCTTGTCACTATAGATAAAACATGGATTCGACAGTATGATCCGGAGTCAAAACCAGAGTCAATGCAATGGATAGAAGAGGGAGAAAATCCGCCACGGAAGTTCCAAATGGAAAGATCGGCGTCCAAGCTCATGGCCACTGTTTTTTGGGATTGTGAAGGAATTTTGTTCATCGACTAGTTTCCTAAAAATATTACAATGAATGGATACTATTACGCCGCGTTACTAATAAAAGTGCGTCATGTGGTTGTTGAGGAAAGGAGAGGCAAACTGGCGAAAGGAGTCCTGTTTTTACAAAACAACGCGTCCATCCACACTGCGCGAGTTGCAAAGCGTGCCCTTGCTTTATTTTCTCTTTTCAAATTTGAAAAAAAGACCTCCGAGGACGGAAATTTTCCAGGGACGAAGAAATGAAGACGGCCGTAAACGAACATTTCGAAGACAAAAACGGTGAACATTTTTGACTGGGTTAAAAGCCCTTTTCAATAAATATAAGATGTATATTAAAATAGAGGAAGATTACATTTAAAAATATTTTTTTATACATACGTATATAATAAATTTATTTGGTTAAAGCGTCTAATTTCGATAAACTTTATATAGCGTGTGCAATATCGTTTAAGACAGCAAACTATATGAATATGAAGTTTATTTTTTGAAATTTTATGTACATTTTGCTTGAAACACTCATATTACTTTTCCATTAACTCTTTGACATGGAAGCATAAATTTGCCTGCGTATATTTTACAATTTGACATAACAAAGACGTATAAAATAAAAGAAATTAGAAAAAAAAGGAGTCCATTATGATACCTCCAATACCATTTTTGTAAATTACATCTAAGAGTTCTAGAAATATTGTTAAGTGTCCAAAAAATGTGTTCTGCCCTTTAGTCCCCTAAAAAAATTAAAGTCAACATTATGAAAAATAAAACAAAGGTTGCAAATGTCATTATTTTATTATTATGCAATTTAATTTTACGCTTCTTAAATTCGTACATAAATATTACGTTTACTTAAATGTCTGTGTGTACTTACGTGTATACAAACATAAATCTTAAATGTACGTACCCTCGTAGAACTATGTCCATTCGTTCATAATCGGCTGTATTTTTCAAACAAAACCCAGGTATAAACTTAATTGACGTATGAGCTCCTAAAATATTTTTTCACTCGATGTAACCCGAATAAACAGATAAATTTAAATATTTAAACAAATTTTGTCTCCTATAGAACTAGCACCCCACCGAATAAAATATTAAAGCAAATATATTAAATGCAATCTCATACGCGGTATGTAGGCTTTCCTTTCCGTAAGTAATTATTTTTTAGTAAGGTGACATTTGCGATTATTCGTGTGCGCGTATGTTTACTATATATCTTATTATTATGCTAATGTTGTATTGGGAATGCATTAAAGATATGCAATAATGTGGATGTTATCTTTTTTATTTCACTATGAAAGGAGAATGTCAAAAATGACAATTTTCACTTTTGTACACTAATATAAAGACTTGTTACTCCTATTCAAGTCTTCCATTTACTCTTTGCATAAAACAGACCAATATTTATTTATATTCTTTAACAAATCCCAGTTACATCTTGATTTCTGTATACTTTCCTCATTTATGTTTAGTATTCCATACAAATTTCCCAATCTCGAATGGATTACAATCAGTTTATCATAAATTTTATCATAATTATAATTCCGCTCAACTGAGTGGTGCGGGAGCCGGCTAATGTGATTAAGATAATCTCGTCGAGACGCACCATTCCTGGAGCCAATTACACGTTTATCAATTCGAATCCTTGCAGATCCTTAGTCGGGAGACGGACTTAATAATTATAATTGGCATTCAGCATCCGCGTCCTTCGTCCTTAATAAACCTTAATTTCTCCCTAATATATTCCGCTCACTGTGCGAAGCGTTTGGAATTAAATATGATTTAAAATTACGAGATAATAAACTTAAATACAGAAGTACATTTTGTGTAGAAAAAATTAGTGTAATATATAATACCGGTCGTGGAATTTTAAACTTAGAAGAAAAACTAACGAAATTTAATTACCTTCATTTTCTCTACACTCTTTGCCTTCTTGAAATAGATAAGTATTTTCGTATTTTCATGGAATTTTTGATTGTTTAGACTTTTCATTGATTGACATACCTCCTCTAAGTATGCATATTCAATTTATGTTTAACAAAAGTAATTTTTTTTATAATAGTTCAGTCTCCACAAATACTCACTTAGTGAATTATTTACACGATAAAAATCCTTGAGAAATTTGTTTAAGTATCGTGAATATTTCATTAAAATTGATTCTATACTCTTTTCAGTTTTAAAATACATATAAGTAAATTGGAAAAGAAAGAGTTAAGTTATAATTAATAATAGGAAAAAGAAAACGAGTTATTGTTCTCTTATTTTTGAAGTTATAATTTATGTATAATCAAAGGAACTTTTATAATTGTATTTACATCTACCCGCTTTATCCAAGTATAATATTTAAGTAAAATTTTCACCTATTACCGGAAGATACGAAAGGGTTTGTGTAATTTTCATTCGTAAGGTAGCATTGAAAGTACTTGGAACTGGTCGTATGTGATAACGGTAATAACAAATTAATTCAAGTTTTGAAAATCCAACTATTTGGAAAGCTATTGCGGTACTTTGCTTGATTTTTTCATTCTATTTTACAAAATGGTAATTTGAAAATAGTATTCTTTGACCATATGTTCACGATTTTTGTTCTTCGTTTAATTAAAATCAACTTACTCATTTTATAATAAAGTCATATCCCGCGTCACTGTTTTTTGACTAGTTTTACGAATTCAAGGTTGGTCGTAAGAATCTTAGTAAAGACCTGCGCGAGGAGGTTCTTGAACAGCAATAACTTAAGGCAATGTCAATACTGTGCAGCTCATAATAAAAGCTGAAAAGAGAGTAACCTATCTGTAAAATTTGGAATAACTTAGCTACTAATATTAATAAAGTATTCAAAAATCTACATAAATATTTAAACGTCTTGAAGCTTTGTGTTAGGTGGATACAATATGATTTTATTAAACCCCAAAATCACGCCTTATTGATTGGTTCGCGAATGTTATTAAAATTCTATAGAATTTGCTCGAATACTGTATTTCATATTATAACAGGAGACAAAAGCTGAATATAGTATTACGAATCCAAAACTAAAGGAGAGTCTGCGCAGTTATTGTTTCGTTCTGAAGAATTGGTGAAGAAGGAGCGAAAGGTCGTCTCCTCGTTCTTGGGACAGACGCATTATTTTTTCTATTAAATAATTCTGGAAATAAAATAAAAGTTACCGCGGACTGGTACTCCAGCAATTCCTTGCCAGTCCTTTTGGAAAAAGTTGAAGACCAACGCCATCGGGGAAAAAATGTTCTTCATAATGACAAGGCACTTGTATACTCAGTCCGAAGAACGACCGAATGTTTGACTACATCGGGTATTAAAGTTATGTGTCATGCTCATATAGTCCTAACCTTGCACTATGCGATTTCTTTTTGTTTCCAAAAATAGAATATAGACTGCCATGTATACGTCTGTCAGACACTGACAAATAGATGACTATCTTCAAAAATACCGTAGACGAAATGCCTAAAGAAGCGTGGTCTAGCTGCTTCTCTTAGTAGTTCCATCAATAGAAACGATACATAGAATGCGACAAAGACTATTTCTAAAAAGCCTTTAAAGAAACATAAAATTTCTAATTAACTTAAATATATTGTCTACTATATTTTTCACCAGCGTATATTCCAATAAAATGTTCAATTTCCCATAGAAATAGAAATCATTTATATTTGGATTTTTCCATTACTAATACTGTAAGACCTCCCATTATGTCGACTCTCACAATTGTAGGTCGCTCTATAGATTTTACGATCAGTAAGTTAAATTGGTAAAAATAAGGAAAAAATTCGCTTTAAAAAACCACTTCTTTTTGTTGTGTGAAGCAAAAAACTTAAAAGTACAGCAATGTAAGATATAAAAGCCTCAGATTACGATATCAGTTTATTTCAAGCTTGATTCTCAAAAAAGATACTTAGATAGATAGATGGACAGACGGACGGATGGACAAAAGTAAGGGTTCCTTTTTTTTCATTTCGAGGGATATAACCCTACAAACGATAAATAAATTACAGACGTGCTACTTAGTTTTATTTCCAATATTCTAAAAAAATGTCTGTTTTACTTAGTCACTTTTGTGGACAGTGACATATTCCTGATGTCTACTAATAGAATAAATAAATTGATCATTCTCATACATTTTTTTAAAGTGTTTTTGTTTTAAATATCAATATTGCTTAATGCATAATAGGAACTATTGAATTCAATTATTTAAAAAAGGTTTTTTCAATAACTCAGAAAAAATGAGAAAAAAAATATGCCATAATATTTGTTTTATTGTGTTGATTTCACATAGTAATCGTAATCCAATTAAACTATATTAACTACCTTGATTAAACTATTTCACTAGTAAATTTTAAGAACATTTATGTACCTATTACATCATTAACCGTCGGTAACCAAAATTGCACACACAATTCAATATTTAAGCATTTATTTATATAGCTTTGATTCAAAGTTTCACTTAATGGAAAAATTATAAAATAAATCATTATTACACATACACACACACACACACATATATATATATATATATATATATATATATATATATATATTAAGTTAGCAACTTATAAGTCCGCTACTTTTTTCGACCTATTTCGGGAACGTTATAGAGCTCCTAGAATATTTCTTGTTGGGTTTTCATAAAAGAGCGGCATTTAAACTTCTGTTCAACTTGCAATTGAGTAATCGGTGAGTAAAGAAAAAAAATTAAATGGAAGTACTTCGAATTGAACTTAAAGTACTCTTTTTTCATCAATATAATTTAGGGCGAAAAACCAGCAAAAAACAAGCATTATATACACAACGATGAGTGAGGATCTACCTCTTACGATACAGCCAAAAACTGGTTCTGAAGATTCAAAGCGAGGAATTTTAACCTCTCCGATAAACTTCATCCAAAGCGGCCTCCTAGAACTGATTCAAAAAAAATTGCAAATCTTATTTCAACAGATCCTAGATTAAGTTCCCGTTATTTTCATGCTCTTATATTGTAATGGAAAACAATTTCATGCTTTGAGAAAAGAATGGAAATATTCAGTTTGGCTACCACATGAGCTAACACTTTTCAACTTCAAAGGAGAGCTTATGTGTGCTTGGAATTACTAAGTTCCCTTCATGTCAACAAGAGGCTAAAGTGTCTGGTTACAGGAGATGGCTGGTGGCCTATATTAATTTTTAGCTTAAATATCAGTGGCTATTAGCTAAAGCAAAAGGTGTGTCGTGAGTGCATGATGATATTAAGTTTTTCCCTGGAAACTCTTTGGAGCTAACAGTAAAATTATAGCTAAAATTTGTTGTAAACTATTGAGCAAAGTCACCGCTAATCTTCCTTCAAATCTAAACAAATTTGTTTACTTTCACTTGGATGGAGTATGCTACTTCACCCACCGTACTCTCCAGATCTATCGCCATCTAATTACTATCTATTTTGCTCTCTGTCTAATTATTTATTTTATAGAAAATTTAAAGACGGAAGTCATATCAAAATCGAACTTCACAGGTTTTTCAGTCAAAGGTTCAAATATTTATAGAAGGGCAGAACTTTAACTCTGCTTACACGTTGGCGATAAGTGTTATAAAGGAAAATGAAAGACAATGTAAACTATATCAATATTTAATAATATACAATACTTGAAAAAACACGATGGTTTTAATAAAAATATCAATATATTTATGACTCATTATTTTTAAGCAACATGTATAAAGGAATGTTAAAGTTTGGATATGAATACAGAAAAATAGTTTATGTGAAGGGCGACCCAATATATGACGACTTCATGAATAACCACTTTTATGTAAGTCCACTACTAAAATTCTTTGGATAAGCAAAAATGTCATATTAGGTTTAAATTTATCTTACTGTTCATTTACGAAATGAACAGTAAGATAAATTTAAACCTAATATGCAAGTTTTTCAAGCAGAATTTCAACAACATACGACTCAAAAGTACTTACTTACATATCGTGAAATTATTTATCTATGACACTATTTTCTTAGTTTTTGAATATCATGAAGATCACTAAAAATAACCAAGAAAATTATACTTCGAAGAAGAATCTTTCGGATTAACGACTGATTATTTGTGGACTAAATTTTTCCAATAAAAAATATCTAAATAACATTTTCATTAAAATGAGCGTACTCTCTGGTGGTAAAAGGAATACGCTTATTTTTGTTTTCTAAACATTAAATGTTTATGTCATATTAAAAATAAAATTGTTTTCTATTCAAAAACTTTCACCGAAACAGATTAACTGTTTAGTGCATTACAACTTTTAATCATCAATATTAAATAAACCTTTAATTAACCCAGTTTTATTGTAGTCATTTGAGAATCAATAGAGTGACATGAATAGTTTAAACTTTTACGTTAGCTTTAGAAGCTTGGTAGGAAATGGTACCCTGACGCATTCTATCATATTATCTAATGGAAAAATTTCAATAAATCTTCGTACTGATAAGATTTGTGTATCAATAATCAAGCAGAGATACGAATTTTGAATTCGCTTTATGAAATAAGCAAGTTTTGGTCGACCGATTACGGTTTTATTTACGCATAGTATAAATATTTGTTTTTGATGTGGTTTATAAGGTCAAAAATTACAGACAAAACAGTCTTAACAACCTTATGGCTTATAAGAATAATTCAGAAAACTATTTTTAAGTTTTAGAACTTACATAGGAAGCCAAAATTACAAAATTTTTCCTATTTCACCTATATCTCTTTCTGATATTATAAATTTTATTATAATATATCTATGAATGAAAATAAAACGCAAATCAATAAGTAACCATAAATGGCTCGTAGCGGGTTTAAGTGTTTTAATCCCAAGAAAGAACGAGTGGGGATGCATAAGATACAAACATATCCTGACAGGATACGTTGATTATAAGTTACGAACAAAAGTTTTCATTTGACTTGAGCGACTGAAAATTGTTTGTCTTGGTGAAGATTTTAAATGGACACGGTACGCTTTTATTTTAATTTTCCTTAAAATCTGCCTAAGTACCTGCAAAAATCCTATGTTATTTTTACCTATTTTGACAAGTCAAATACAGTTAAATATTTATATATATAAAAATGGTACAAAATACGCATTAATTTAATAATAATTCACTCAGTGATTTATACTTTATGTTGTGATAAACAAATATGTACATAACTTTTATGGTTTATTAATGGCTGGAATATAAAGTATGAAGTGTAGTAACATTTTTAGAGATACTTTTTCTAAAATGAATCTTTAATAGTCCTTTATTTGTTTTAAACATGCATCTAAAGATCATATGTGATTTTACGACGATATGGCGGTACTATCTGTGTAAACAGAAGTAGAAAAAGATGAAATGTTGAAGAAAACCTTTATCTTACCTGTGCGAGTTTATCTTTATTTGGGTTACACGTAGATTTTGTAAATGAAAAGGTTTGTTTATTTTTCCGCTTTCCTTTTCCAATAATTTATTTTAAAGCACAAACATTTAGTATAATATATTTAAAAAAAATTAAGTTTATATTTAGTTCGTACTTCATTTTGCTGCACCATATACTAATTATTTGGAAATGATCACTTACAAAATGTGGAAAAGAATATTAAAAGAAAAAATATGTAGCGCAGAAATTCTTTTGGTTTCTTAATATATAAAATTATTAAACATAGTAATTTTGGTTTTAATGTGAATATTTATCTTACTGAATTGAAGACAAGATGTTCGTGTTATTAGAAAATTATCATAAAAATATTTATGATAATATTTTGGATTTTAATGTCAACGGTATTAAATAATATTTTTATTTAATCAATTGATATGGTTAAATACAGATTCCATTAACGTTTCTCTATTCATGACACCCGGGCTTAGGGTGAAGTGTGCGACTAACGAATGATTGATATCAACAAGTAAAATTAGCATATAATGTTGACCATAGCGATAAAAATTCGTAAAATGTATATATTTCCATCAGACACTCCCCCAACGTTAATAATTCAAGGCCGTTTAAGTCATTATTAAAGCACTATTATTAGTTTCATTACATCCATATATTATTTGCCATCTAGCCTTTTCATACTAATAATATTCTGAATATATTTGAACAATAAATATTTTACTTTTTTAAGATATTGTTATGATAATTCGTATTAAAACATACTCAAGTGAATAAAACAGCTTTAATTTAATTGTTTAAAAAGACAGTGTTTTTACACTGCAGCTGTTTTAATCAATAATAGTTTACTTCCAACATTATATCAAAATTGTATACTATATATTGATTACAAGTTTAGTTCTATTCAAATACATGTCTTCTTGGTTTGAGTGTATTTTCCACTAGGCTAAAATCACTTTTTTGGTCTAATATTGCGTAATTATGTGATGTATATATTTATATATACACATACACACATATGCACACACACAAACACATACACACACACACACACACACACACACACATATATATATATATATATATATATATATATATACGTATACATAGCAAAAAAGCTTTTTCAGAAATAAAAAAGGATAAGGGTTAGGTAGTCAGTGACATTTTTCCTAATCGCTGCACGCCCAATCTCCGCATAAGCTTTTAAAAAATATTGAAATTAATTTCTTTTTGGCTTAAAATTTCATTGCCTGGAACAGGTGGATGTTTTAAAATAATAATAAGTCGATTAAATCAATCGATAAATAATCAAGTTGCAGGCGAATAGAAAAGAGAAACATTTTTAAGCAAAATATAATATTGTTTTTCGTTTCAAACATAATGTTCAAAAACATGTAAAAACATGTATAAACAAAAAAATTATGTATAAATATTCAATATATTCTGCAAATACCAGAGACCTGTCACTTTTACAACTACTAATATAATATTTAATCGGTCATTAATGTAAGGGGCGGATAATTTATTTTATGTAGATAAATGGCAACACCGTAAAAATAAACATTATCAAAAATGTAAATGAAGATGCGTTTTTAATACCTTACCATAAACCTAAATTATTTTAGTCTGCTTTTTTCAAGACCAAAACAATACAATAGTAACGCAACAATTACATTTCTAGTCGGTGCAATCATATCAAAATAACTAATGTAAATATATAGACACATTAAACTGCATCCGCATGGCAAATGATCTTTTCAGAAATAATTTAAAACCCCTCTAACATTGCGACATGAAATCTGTCAAACACAATTCAGTTAAATATTACAGGAAATCTGTCACATGAAATCTGTCAAGCATAATTCTGTGACATGAAATCTGTCAAACACAATTCAGTAATACATATTCCATGTAATAAATACCTTCTTGAAGATTGGCTATCGTACCGTACACGTAAATCAACGAATCTGTATTCTATTGTGCCGTAAACTTTATGTGAATATTCCTCGGCATTTAACTATTTAAACATCGAATAAAGTCTGGTAGAAAGACCACTTCTACCAGACTTTATTCGATGTTTAAATAGTTAAATGCTATGAAACTTTTATCATCCAATTTAGCAGTGCTTTTAAATTGCTGTTTTGCATCACTGAATTATTTCGTTCATTTCGTTTAATCGATCGATGTCATGATATTGATTCTATATTCATTAAAATAATAATGTATTAAATATGGTAATTTACCTTTCAAATTAACTAAATCGAAATGCAAATGGCAGACAAAGAAAATATTTTACTATATTGAAAATAATAATGTATTAAATATAGTAATTTACCTTTCAAATTAACTAAATCGAAGTGCAAATGGCAGACAAAGAAAATTAATATTTTACTATATTGACTCCATGCATCTTTTTAGGATTCCCTAAAAGAAAATTAACTTGTATAATTTTGCTACATGTGTATGTCCATCGTATGTCATAACCTCGTAATTTCTACACTTTGAAATTTACGTACAGGGAATTTTGTAAGAAAATATTTAGGTTTCCTTTCTGGTGAAATACGTGAAAAATATCAATTAATCTATAGCAATATAACAAGTTAATACTTGTTTTCCGTGCCAGATACAGTTGGAAGTGGAGACAAAATTTTCTTTTGTACATTTCGTTGAGTGTATTTAAATAGATATCGCAAAATAAAATATTTCCATTTTGGTCATGTTAGATTAAAGATTTTCATTAAAACTATCTCATTTACCTTGAATCGAAATTTCCAAGGTATTCTAGGAAATCAGGTAATACCACTTGTTTCAGTCGTTTTGCTTTATTTGACAACAACGCATTACAGAAACGAATACTCATCATCATCAAATGATAGGTATACTAATTATCTAAATACTAAGTCAAATTATTATCTTTTGCGTCATACATATTTGTATACGATTTATACCGATATTATACTTCAGGACGCCTAAATATTAAAATACATAACTTGAAGATCATAATAATATATAAATCTTTAATGCTATATTTAAAACTTTGAAAAGGATACTTCCCAAATAATGCGAAAAAGATTTTACTAATTATTAGAGGTGTATAGGGTTTTAAAAAAGTTCATCTTGTAAGCAATGTATCCACTCTTGTTGCTTGCAGTATTACGAACTGATTTGTAGGGGAACTATTTAAAAGTAAAATTAATAATTTTTGGAATGTTCTTATTTATATTGGACATTTTATTTAAACTTTATTAGTATAAAGTGACAATAACTTTTAAATAACCAATTCAGATCTTTCAAATTAAAAAAATATATATAGTTAATTACCTAAAAAGAATATATAGTAAAATGTAATCATTTGATGCCCTCATAAACCATAAATTTATTACTCCATTTTATTGTAATAAATCAAATATTGTAGTGGGACAAATATTTTTCTTCCTGCGCAACATAAAATCATAAGTAACTCTTTCTAAATAAGTGGTAATTTGTCTGATATCCAAAAATATGACTGACAAGCTTTTATCGTAGTCAATTCAGAAAATTAGCAAACCCGGCGCTGTGAGTAATAGGGGCCTTTTTTGAGAAAATAGTAAAATAAAATTGATAGTGGTTTATGGGTTACCGTTATTTGCGTATCTGTTTTTCATTTGCACTTGTTATAAAAAAAAATTTAAATAAGGGTGCGTATCAATAATTCTAAGGAAATTATAAATAAAGAGGTAAATTGAAACGTAAAATATTGAACTTGAAATAAAGTAATAACGTATTCTAAAAAGAAACAATTGGTAAGTATAGAGAAAAAAAACTGTAAGAAATGGGAAAGTACTATATGCGCGCTAACTTAACAGAGGAAGAGCTGACCGTAAACATAAGAGCCGGTAAGGTAACAGGATAAAATATTCTTAAAACCTCTATACACAAAACTTTAATATGAAATATAATTTTTTGCTTCGGGAGTAATTTTTTATTAGCTTTTTCTATCCTCGGCCATATAAATCTTAGTATATGAATGAAAATTATATCCGCCGTCTTACAAGACTTGGAAATTACCAAAATAAATTATATTCTCAAAGAATTAGACTAGCATACAAGATGTCACGGTGAAAAAATGCCTAAGAAATATAAAATATAGTTGGAATAAAAATATCAATAATTTTGATAAAGGAAAAATGATAATAACTTAATTAACATTACCACCGATCGACCCACTTCTGAGAAAACTGTTTATTTATATTCGATGGATTTATGCTGGACAAAGATCAGAATTTAGATTTTATATTAGATGGAAATAAAAATAACGATAGATTTGAAGAAACAAAAGATAAAAATGTCATTGGGAATTTTGCATCGAAATATTACAAAAAAAAAAAAAATTTAAGGGTATTAAAAACTAATAAATATAATGGAGCACGAATTATTTTGTCCATTGCTGGCAATTGCTTTGGAAAATAAATGAAATGATACAATGTTTATCATATACATTGTGACTGGCATAAGTTGCCACGAGTATGTTATACATACTCGTTACATACATACTCAATATATTTAGTAGTAATATATAAAACAGACTAAATCAGCACTTCTGACGAGTATTATTTACCACTAACTGGTAAATAATCCAGTTAGTGGTAAATATTAGTACATATATTTGATAAACTAAGATAATTAATATCTATAAAAGTTTGGAATACCACATCCGATATTCACTTCATTTTTATCAGTATTTCACGTCCTCAATGAAGGACAATAAAAAATTATAAGAATATTGGTGTAATAATAGTATGGCATTACTTTCGGTTAATAAAAGAGTTATTATTACTAACATTTATGAATGCTATCCATGCCAAAAAAAACTAATAGCACTGTTTAAAAAACTGTTATACAAAATTTTAGGTCACCATGAAGAAACTGATACCTGAATAATTTATCAATTGATTAAATTGAAAAATAATAACATGGTTGTTATTAAAGCGTTTAACGTCGACATCTTTGTTACTACGCTTGGAAATATATATTAATTAGTGATATTAGAAATATATCTAAGCACAATAGGATCAAAGCTTAATATTATACATATATTATAGCTTGAACTCAGTAATATGAAACACTTGGTAATATTTGTTGTCTTGTTTTATTATATTTTACTTGTATACAAGGTATGATTATATTTATACTTTTAGGAATTATATGAGTGTAAAGAATGCCAAGTACTGAATAAATTATCATCTGAGTAAATTGGAAAATAATAACAAGGTTAAAATCAAAGCGTTCAATACCGAAGTCTTTGTTATTATACTTGTAAATATACATTAATGGTGACATCAGAAATAAATAGGAGCAAAGTCAAACGTTATTTAATTTATAAAATTTACTCAGTTATTGAAACACTTGTTAATATTTTATGTCTCTTTTACTACGTTTTCACAAGTATACAAGATATGGTTTTACTGCTAGTTTTAGGCATGAATTATAAGAGTGTAGATTTTGCAAACTACCTTTATCGTAAACGAACTACCTTTATCGAGATTTTGCGAACTATATTTATGTAAAAAAAATTGATTTCAATGACGAAATAAATGAACTAAAAATATAAAAAAAGGAAAATTTTTATTTTTTAAAATTGGTAGGTAGTTCCTACCGTAAAACGCGCTAATAAGTCGTTGCTAATCATAAACCATACCATATGACATTTTTCCTATTATTTAATATAATGAGAAAAATTACATACGTGTCACATATATTTACTACACCCACATACCATTGTGTAATGATGATTTATTAATATAAAATTGAGAATTACAAATAGAAGGGACTTATGGACTTGTGACTTATGACACATAATTGAAGGCGAAATTTGATGAATTTAATATTTATGCAATATCATGTACAAAAGTGAAGCAGGGAGGGACAAGGACATGGAACCAATTAGTGGTCTTATAAGATTTTTGTCTTTTTTTACCTTCAAGGCACGACACCAAAACACTATAATAAATAGTAAAATGTTTACAAGAAATTAATGTACTACTTAAATCTATAAGAAAATGATTTATTTTCAGAAATACAATTATACACATGCATATAGTTGTGTTATGTGTGTTTGTATATATTTATATATATATATTTATATATATATATGTGTGTGTGTGTGTGTGTGTGTGTGTGTATATATATATTTTTTTTAATTATTAAGAACAAAAATACAATTATCGAGTTTTTAAAATTATTTTATGGTTTTTATGCAATTGCTTGTTTAGTAATGTTATTTCTTGTTTTTTAGTAAATGCCTCCCGTAACATTTTATTTTATTTTTAATTCATTATGGTTGGTTAATTTATAAGAAGCTGACCATTAGCATAAAAACAAGGACTATGAGGGAGAATAATATTATATGCAGAGGAATACTAGTGCTCAGTGTCAGTGTTATACATAATAAAGCATTAATTAGAGACATATTAAATCATATAATCATTAAAACGTTTTACATACCAAACATCTGGTACGGTCAACACATACAGATGCCGGACACATACAGATGCCGCTATATAGGCAAACCTCTTGGTGTCTCCTTATTTTTTAAATTTTTTAGCGTCTTTCCCTGCTGGGATGTGTGTGAAAACTTAAATGTGCGGTAAATTATAATTACTCAAGGCCTTACGTCGTATAACAGAGTACACGAAATACTAAAACTTTTCTCGATTAATGACCTAGTTACATTATAAAAAAATTATATCCAAACTCGTTTAGTATTTTTTGTGTTTAGCACGGCTAGATAGTCAGTTGCTCGATAATTTCATTTATTTAAGAGTACTTTTTCTCAGGTCGTATTTTGATATGGCTGATTTCTTTTATCATCTGAACTTAAAATGTACGTAGTGAATGTAAAATCCAGCCGTTTTTGAGATGATCATCTTGGAAGATCAAATTTTTAAACAAATCCATTCTTTAATAAAAAAAAACTTCAATGTATTTATTACATCCAGTCTTGATGTTGACACAACAAGGGTAAAACGATAGAATTGTTGGTACATTCTTTATGCAATAATTTTTTTGCTGTACACGGTTACCTCAATACTTAATTTTTTTCTGCGATACTATTCGAAATAATATTTCGATATTATTCGAAATAAATTTTCGAGTTTCACAACTGACAGCCGCACGGCCTTTTTCACGATGCTAATGTCAATCAATTTCCGCTATTGTAAATGAAATACATATTTAGAAGTACTACTTCTACGAATATAACGCTTCATCAACCATGTGAAAGTTATTCGATTATATCTTTAATTCTTTTAAATAATACGTTTGTTTTATATCTGAAAAAGGTTTCATTGCAACAAAATCATATGATGCAATATAATTTAATATTGAAAAATGTTAGACAATTGGAGATAGTATCACGTGGTCTTACTACCACTTTTTTAGAATGAAAATGGCTGTAAAATAACGTTTTCTGAAATTTTCTTTGCATGTTAATATAGCCAAATCTCTTCCTCGATTACGGATGTAAAATAATCGAAGGATACGAGGCGTTACGCGTAATGTGCGTTTGTCGCGATAAAATTGGCGTTTATGGGGTGTAACTGCTGAGATTAGTTATTTGATTCGTAAATCATATAATCAGAATTTTCCTAATGCCGAGCCACTAAATATATGAAGCAACATGTTGCCTTACAGTCTTGTGATTCAAAATAATATCAAGCAGACGTGGAAACAGTAGATTCACGGATTGTATCGTAAAGTGTATAGTAGATTATTCTACTGTTATATTTTATTACGACTATATACATTTTCCATATTCGCTTATGTATGCCACTTTTGTTTATCATTCAATACTATATACTCCTATATTATGTAATCTTGTGATCTTTTCGTATGTGAACTTCCAGATTTTCCCATTTTTATTCATATTACAATTCATATGTATCCGTTCGTCCTTCCATTAGACACCGTCAGATATCAATTTAAAATTTGAATTAATTCATTGCGTATGTTGCTTTAAATGTTGTAATAATATCTGGAGGTAGACACTGTATGTATATTCCTTTTAGTACAATTTTGTTCTAATAAAACACTAACTTATTGCGTATTCTTTGTCAGTATTTTAAAGTATACTGACATCATGTCACAACCATATATATTAAATTCGAGTAAACTGATTGAAAAAAGTTTAAAGGGATATAGATATATATTATTTATTTTGCCTCCCGTATTGTTTGTCAGTAGAATCTATACCTAAGGATTACCTTTTGGAATAATTTTTTTTTAAACACGTAACACGTTTTGTGTCCTGTTCAAATTATTTATTTATTTATATAATATTTTACATCTTTAAGATTATATGGACGGTATTCTCCATTTTTGTATCAACCTAAAAAATATTTATTTTGAAAAATGATATTCAAAATATTTTTCTTACGAATAGTTGCTTTTTTACTCATATATATATTTGAATGAATAGTTAATACTTTTAAATTTAAAATAATTTCATATCTCGCTACATAAGTTTTTGTTTTTCAAATAATACCTACAAATAAACACTTCTCAAAATGAAAGTGTGAAAAAATATTTGGCAAAATTACTTTACGTTCCTTGATATATTCTAGAAAACTTACAATTATTGTGATGCAATTTCCAACTATGTTTCAAGTGAATAAAAACATATATGAAAAATTGTAAATGCAAAGTATGATTTGTGATTAAAATATACAACTCTTTTAGCGTTTTTTAAATATGTTTGAATACACATAGAAGCAATCAGGTAAGAATATAGAAAAAATATTTTCTACGGAAACCTAACTCGGCGCTAAAACGTATGGAAGGGAGAGGGGAAGCATAACCTGTATAAAGAAATTCATTATCAGCATGTAAACAATTATAGAATTGAGTAAAAGGGACACCAATACATTGATATGTGCTACTTACGCTTTCGTCTCTTTTTTGTATTTTGTAAAAATAAATTGGATATTTACTTAGTGTATTTTTTATTTACTTTGGTTTTATGTAAATATTTATTACCTAGAGATTTTCCTGAGCAAAGCAGTCGCGCTCTTTCCGAATCCTAATAGCTAACATTACATTCTCACGGTTCCTATGAAATGCAAAAATTATCAAGATTTTCCATAATTTGTTTTAATATCTTCTGTCAAATGTATATTAACAGCTTTATAAAAATGGGAATTCTTGATGGCCGTTTTCTTTCATTTAGTGATTTAATTTTCCAGTGAAACATTTTTGTTGACTTTCTTCAATAAATATCCTAACTTCCTGTTTTAGCAATAATATGGTTTCATCGAGGATATATTCATTCATCCATCTTAACTGTTGAAAAAATTAACTGATTGGAATAGGAATTCAAATGAGACCGAAGCTTACTTTAATTAACTTTTTGAAAAATAGCTCTTTCATAGTTAATATATGGAATATCATATGGGTGACTTCATTTATATCTCATTGCACAGTAAAATACAATTTTCATTGTATTCGATGACACAAATATTAAAAAGTTCTCTTGCTACCTATTTTGTCTGTCAAATTTTGCTATCTGTTAAACCAATAAACTAAAGGTAAATATAAACGAAGTTAATTATTAAATCAATAAATTGCGCCATATCTTACAAGTCAAATGTTTCGCTGTCGATTGAGTAATATTTTTATTCAAACATTCCACTTTTCTAACTGAACTCTATGAAGCGATTTGTTAAAAGAATCGTAACTTTTAGATGTTTTAAAATATCCCATTTCGGAAGTTTTAAATATTATACTGTACTTGATCATAAAGATGCAGTTGAGATAAAACACAAAATATATTGTAAAGCCTGTGTAGATTCCTCATATCTAGGTATGGTTCGTCTGTTTTCAATATTATGTTGTGAAATTAAATGCATAGCAAATACTGCAATGCAAATGAAGTTAAATGTATGTAAATTTAAATGCATAGAAAATAGATGTCTTCTTTAAGCGGAGCTTTAAACCGCATCTTGGCCTGTTACGAATCAATTACTAGCGCATAGCGATTAAAAATTTAAAGCAGTTGATTTATTTTCAATTGTTTAAAATATAATCGAAATCATTTCAAAAAATGTGTACGTGCTGATTAACATTACAGTTCTATTAGCTTGTTTTTACTAGGAAATAATTTCACACTTAACCAAATATGTCAGGAAATAAAAGCGAGTTTCTATCCATTTATACAGAATTTTATTATTTTTTTCTAAAATTATGAAAAGAGAATTCGATTCCAGTTCGTCAAATTAAGAATTTCCTCACAATACCCCGTAAGTTTTTATGTTGCAGCTCATTTAATATTCAGAAATTGCTGGCTATGCTTTAGGAGTAGTTGCTATTCATCCAAAATTATAAATTATAAATATTTACGCAGAATTTAAATTAATTGGTCAAGAAGTTATGGAATTTTTTTTCCATTTTGTCTTTAATTCTTTATTATTTATAACATTGACACTGAGCACTAGTATTCCTCTGCATATAATATTATCCTCTCTCATAGTCCTTGTTTTTATGCTAATGGTCAGCTTCTTATAAATTAACCAACCATAATGAATTAAAAATAAAACCAAAATGTTGTAGGAGGCATTTACTAAAAAACAAGAAAAAACATTACTAAACGAGCAATTGTATAAAAACCATAAAATAATTTTAAAAACTCGATAATTGTATTTTTGTTCTCAATAATATTGCAGCAAAGATACCAAATTTCACATAGCGTAACTTTCAGAAAATGCACAATGACATTTTAAGTTAGTACATAATATTCATGTTAAATAACATTTTGGTTTTATTTTTAATACATTATGGTTGGTTAATTTATAAGAAGCCGACCATTAGCATAAAAACAAGGACTATGAGAGAGGATAATGTTACATGCAAAGGAATACTAGTGCTCAGTGTCAATGTTATAAATAATAAAGAATTAATTAAGACCAAATGGAAAAAAACTCATAACTTCTTGACCAATTAATTTAATCTCTGTGTAAATATTTATAATTTATAATTTTGGATTAATAGCAACTACTCCTAAAGCATAGCCAGCAATTTCTGAATATTAAATGAGCTGCAACATAAAAACGTACGGGGTATTGTGAGAAAATTCTTAATTTGACGAACTGGAATCGAATCCTCTTTTCATAATTTTAGAAAAAATTAATAAAATTCTGTATAAATGGATAGAAACTTGCTTTTATTTCCTGACATATTTGGTTAAGTTTGAAATTATTTCCTAGTAAAAACAAGCTAATAGATCTGTAATGTTAATCAGTACATACACATTTTTTGAAAATAAATCAATTGAAAATAAATCAACTGCTTTAAATTTTTAATCGCTATGCGCTAGTAATTGATTCGTAACAGGCCAAAATGCGGTTTAAAGCTCCGCTTAAAGGAGACATCTATTTTCTATGCATTTAACTTTACATACATTTAACTTCATTTGCATTGCAGTATTTGCTATGCATTTAATTTCACAACATAATATTGAAAACAGACGAACCATACCTAGATATGAGGAATCTACACAGGCTTTACAATATATTTTGTGTTTTATCTCAACTGCATCTTTATGATCAAGTACAGTATAATATTTAAAACTTCCGAAATGGGATATTTTAAAACATCTAAAAGTTACGATTCTTTTAACAAATCGCTTCATAGAGTTCAGTTAGAAAAGTGGAATGTTTGAATAAAAATATTACTCAATCGACAGCGAAACATTTGACTTGTAAGATATGGCGCAATTTATTGATTTAATAATTAACTTCGTTTATATTTACCTTTAGTTTATTGGTTTAACAGATAGCAAAATTTGACAGACAAAATAGGTAGCAAGAGAACTTTTTAATATTTGTGTCATCGAATACAATGAAAATTGTATTTTACTGTACAATGAGATATAAATGAAGTCACCCCATATGATATTCCATATATTAACTATGAAAGAGCTTTTTCTCAAAAAGTTAATTAAAATGAGCTTCGGTCTCATTTGAATTCCTATTCCAATCAGTTAATTTTGTCAACAGTTAAGATGGATGAATGAATATATCCTCGATGAAACCATATTATTGCTAAAACAGGAAGTTAGAATATTTATTGAAGAAAGTCGACAAAAATGTTTCACTGGAAAATTAAATCATTAAATGAAAGAAAACGGCCATCAAGAATTCCCATTTTTATAAAGCTGTTAATATACATTTGACAGAAGATATTAAAACAAATTATGGAAAATCTTGATAATTTTTGCATTTAATAGGAATCGTGAAAATGTAATGTTAGCTATTAGGATTCGGAAAGAGCGCGACTGCTTTGCTCAGGAAAATCTCTAGGTAATAAATATTTACATAAAACCAAAATAAATAAAAAATACACTAAGTAAATATCCAATTTATTTTTACAAGGAACAAAAAAGAGACGAAAGCGCAAGTAGCACATATCAATGTATTGGTGTCCCTTTTACTCAACTCTATAATTGTTTGAATGCTGATAATGAATTTCTTTATACAGGTTATGCTTCCCCTCTCCCTTCCATACGTTTTAGCGCCGAGTTAGGTTTCCATAGAAAATATTTTTTCTATCTTCTTACCTGATTGCTTCTATGTGTATTCAAACATATTTGAAAAACGCTAAAAGAGTTGTATATTTTAATCACAAATCATACTTTGCATTTACAATTTTTCAAGTATGTTTTTATTCACTTGAAACATAGTTGGAAATTGCATCACAATAATTGTAAGTTTTCTAGAATATATCAAGGAACTTTAAGTAATTTTGCCAAATATTTTTCACCGTGAATCTACTGTTTCCACGTCTGCTTGATATTATTTTGAACCACAAGACAGTAAGGCAACATGTTGTTTCATATATTTATTGGCTCGGCATAAGGAAAATCCTGACTATATGACATGATATTTACGAATCAAATATATCCAAGTAGTTACACCCCATAAACGCCAATTTTATCACGACAAACGACGAGGCCTTATGCGGAATGTTTCGTCTATTTTACATGCGTAATCGAGGAAGAGATTTGAATACATTAATGTGCAAAGAGGATTTCAGAAATGTACCTACCGTACATTTCTGAAATCCTGTATGTCTGTGTTTACCTATATTACATATGGGGAAATACAGACATAGTTACTTTTGTTATTCTACTAATATATTTGATATGTCTTTAACTTTCCTTTGGTATATTTTAAATTCAATTAATTTATTATCCCGATAAAATATATCTAATGTTACGTAAACATTTTTGGTAGGTTTGATATGTTCAGAATGACTATGAATCAAGGGATAAAATTGCACAAATTGTGGACAGATTTTAAGAGAACAGGATTATTTTTATACCTCCCGTTCCTCAATGGAACTAACGATTCTTATGATTGATGTTGCGAATGACAACATTATTGTACGGCCATTTTCATTCCGGAAAAGTAGTAGTAAAACCAGATAATACTATCACCAATTGTACAACATTTTTCAATATTAACTTATATCGCATCATATGATTTTGTTGCAATGAAACCTTTTTCAGATATAAAACAAATGTGTTATTTAAAAGAATAAAAGCTATAATCGAATAAAATCCACATGGTAAATGAAGCGTTATATTCGTGGAAGTAGTACTTCTATATATGTATTTCATTTACTATAACGAAAATTGATAGATATTAGCATAATGAAAAAGGCCGTGCGGCTGTCAGTTGTATACTAAGTGAAACTCGTTTCTGGAATATTATTTCGAATAATATCGCAGAAAAAAATTAAGTATTGAGGAAACCGTGTACAGCAAAGACATGATTGCATAAATAATGTGCCATATTTCTCTTATTTAATCCTCGGTGTGACAAAAATCAAGAACTTGATGTAATAAATATACTGAAGTGGTTTTTTTAATAAGGAATGAATTTGTTTTAAACGTTTGAACGTTGAAGGAGATCATCTTGAAAACGGTCGGATTTTACATTCACAACGTATATTTTAAGTTTAGATGATAAAATAAATCAGTCATAGCAAAATATGACCTAATTAAATGAAATTATCGAGCAACTGACTATTTATCCGTGCTAAACACAAAAAATGCTAAACGGGTTTGGATATCATTTTTTTGCAAAGTAACTAGATCATTAACCGAGAAAATTTTAGTATTTCATTTATTCTGCTATACGACGTAAAGACTTGAGTGATTATAATTTACCGCACATTTAAGTTTTCACACACATCCCAGCAGGGAAAGAAGCTAAAAAATTTAAAAAATAAGGAGACACCAAGAGGTTTGCCTATATATCTGTATCTGTATCTGTTGGCCGTACCAGATGTTTAGTGTGTAAAGCGTTTTATGATATGATTTAATATGTGAGATATTGTTATATAAACAACAATGAATCAGGGGAAGTACAACAGATGTCAACATGAAAAAATAATAAATTTAAATGGTTTAAATTTTAATGGTCTTTTTTAATTTATCACAATTAGGACTTGAAATGAGCAATCCAAACAAAATGATTTATTCTAATCATCTTTGATGCGCAGAAACGTATAGGATCTTATAGCATTTTAACATAACAATATAGTTATATACAATTAAATGAAACTACGTGATGTAGTATTATTTGTACTTTCTTTAAGTTCTTTACCACGACCTAGGTTTCGTTGTATTACAACATCTTCAGGTGGGCTATTAGCAAAGATAAAGAACTTAAAGGAGGTAAAGAACTTAAAGAAAGTAGAAATAATATATCACCTAGTTTCATTTAATTGTGAATAATGAATTTCTACAAAATTATCGCCAAATATATTCAATATATTTATAATTTACATTAATTTATAATATTTGTAGTTCGTGGGTTTCTATCTAAGAAGTTGTTGGAAATTTTTTTATCAAAACGGTAATTAGAGATACACTTTCAGCAATAATGGTGTATTTTCAGGAAACATACAAAACTCACACGAGTGAAAATATTTGTATCAAAATTACTCACTACAACGGTTTTTCACATCTGACAACAGACGTAAATACCCTGGGTGGATCTCTAGTCGATACGTAATAAATAATATATACACACGCATACATACACACACATACGCGCGCGCGTTCACGCATGGACGCACTCCGTGTATGTGTGTATGTGTGTACATACACAATATTTACACCCGTAAATACTTAATCTTGTTTTAAAAGCTTATAATTAGTTGAAAAGCAACGGCAAAATATTTAGAGTTCAGGAAAATCCAAAGGTTCTAAAGCTTTTTATTCTTTCATCACATATTAAATAAAATATCGCAAAATATCTCCACAATTCTCCACACTTTAACTTAATAAACAAAACCTTTGTCATATACAACTTACCAGGAAGTTCAATCAAGTGTAACATAAAAGAAAAGCGATAATTTTCGGCCATGCTTCAAAGTTGCCCATAATTGGTCAATCAGGCAACAAAGAACTCCATGTTGCATAACTTTATACTAACGTCGTCGTCGTCGTTTAACATAAAAAGCTTTTATAATTGAAAAAGTTTTATTCTTTTAAAATAACGTGAAAATATAAATTTTAAGTTAAAAAGTTTAATTGCTTTAACAGGTGTTCAAACAAATCTACCTGCATCTAATGCCAGAAAATCTTTTCTTTCGCAGATATCATCGGTGAGTTTGTCTCATTTTATTTATGATTTTTTTGTATTTCAGATTTGTTTATAATACATTAAAATTATGACAATTTTATAATTTGTCCATTGATCTGCTTCTCATTTCTTTCTTTTTATTAATTGAGTTGCAAAGGACGTGTATTTTATAAATTGACCTCTCTAATGATTAAATGAATCCAATAGTCAAATTTTTACTCCGAAACATGGACTAAAAGTATTCTTTTACTCTTAATAATTTGCATACTTAATTCGTTGTTTATTTTTACAACATAGCTTTTTTGATACCTAATGAAAAGTGTATTCCTTCAAGTTCCTTCAACTACTCTTTTATAAGTTCTGCGCAAACATCGCCTGATATATAATAAAATTTAATGGTAAATACTAATTAATCTACGTAATTACATGTGTGCATGTATTGCAGGTCTACCTGATATTTTAATAAAACATCTCTTTATCGATATTGTTTGGGTCATGGGAGAAAAGACTTGAAAGACATTTAAAAGTTACAGCAATTACATGACTGGAAATTTACACGCATAACTTTTTTTATACTTATTTGGTTACTTTCACCAAAGATTCGAGGCACGATGTTATATTTTCACGGTAAGTATAATATCATATAAAATACTTTTTTCGACCATTTTTTTACTGTAAATAAATCTATCAAATCATCACACGCATTAAATACCTCATACTTATTTACCTATTTAAAAATTTTATTTTACATATACATTATACGTTCCATAATTGGCGGACATAAAACTTTAATTGTTCACTATGATCACTATGTGCTTTTTAAAAAGTTTTAAACACTTTTAATATTATCTATTAAGCACAATAAGAAAATACCAATGGTATTTCAAATAAAAAAAATACTCTAGTAACAGACATATTTTTAGTAACGTATTAAAATAATATTTGTTTTTAATTAGATATATCAGAAATAACGGATATAAAATACAAATTAATCAAAGTGTTAAATTGATAATTTTTTTTTATTAAAAAATTCATAATTTTTCAAATAATTTTATTAAAAACAAAATACATTGTTACGTATTAAGGTCAAAATTCACAAAAACTGTTTAACTTTCGTTATTATTTTTATTATAGAACGCAAACTGAGTATGTTTTTCGCACTTTTAAAAATTATTTTAAACCTCAAAAGGTATCTCCTCGTGTTCATATTTCTCTAGTAAATTAAATATTTATATTGAAAAAGATTAACTGTTAAGTCCGTAGCACATGACATCAACTAAATTTTACCATTTTTCTTATGTGATATAAATAGCATATTGTCAAGGAAAATATACATATTCAAGGTGATCACTATAAGTATCCACATTACTGACATTTCAGAGTTCTAAACCATTTTTTCTAAAGGTTGAAATTTTTTCAATTCCAAAAAATATTGGAGAAATGGAAATTTAAAAAAAAGTACTTAATGGAATAAATTAGTAAAGGATATTTAAGAAAAAACTACGAAGCAATCATTTACGAAACGTATATATTTACAAAAATAAGTACTTGTTTTATAAAAAATCAACAATCACTTTTTTTCTGTAAACATGTACCTACATAATTATTTGAAAAGTTATATGAGTTTAAAAAATCATAACATGTGCATTTTTTTTAAAATATGAATAACTGTACCCCCTTATCTTAATATAAAATTTATAAAAAATTAAATCTCAAACTAAAAAAGATGTGTATCCGCGGAAGCATGACAGAAGGGAATTTTTTGGAGATTATATTTAAAAAGTAGCTAACAAATAATATTACAAAACAAATAATATTATTACGGACATAAAACAATTTATATTATAAAGTCGAATTACGATATAATACTTCAAAATATTAAAAATATAAAACGATTTAGTAGCACAAGGGATGTGTATTTTGCATTGCATTGAGGATATCAGAGAATGAAAGAAACGAAAACACCCGCAGATGCAAAGAGGCGTCCAACCATTGACATATATCGGGAAATGTCCCGATATATGCAAATGGCCGAATGCGGCCGAATCGCTCTTGTCAATATACTCTATATATTTTTCATGATAAGACGTGTTCTAAACAGTTTTATTTAAAAAGGATAAGTCTATATAAAATCGTCATCGTCATCTTCGTCATCTTTGGCCCATTTAAAAGTAGATTATGTACTCTGAATATCCATTGCACCAAATTTTTTAAAACTCAAAAATTTCGTGTAATCCTCCAAGTAAATTTTCATTTTCATATTTTTAATATTTTTCTAAGTATCTTTTCAAACAAAATTTGCGTTTTTATTTCCTGTTCTGCGTATTTGCTAAGTTTAATTGAATAGGATGCATCTAACAAATGTAAGTAGTCATTTTAATTTTTATAAATTTAATAGGTAAAAATTGGAAATAATTCAAATAAAAAAAATACATTTTCATAAAATCCATTCATAAAATGTACGCCATTTCATAACATTTTTTCCCAGATTATTGATTTTTTGGATAAAAATAGCAATGAATTACATTTTTTAAACTTTGTTCTTATAAACTCAAGTTCTCTACCATTTTGGTTAAGTCTAATTTTAAATATTTTCAAAATAAAATATAGCTATGTAAAAATATAAATGTCTATTTTTTATATTTTTTGCATATTCATTATGTATAAATTTGAATTTTTACTAGATAATGTACTAACCACTTAAATTTAATTAACCTTATAATGTCTATTTCAAGACGGATAAAAATAATATTTTATATCTACCATAAAGTACCATCCAGACATTTCACAATACAATTTCGAACTTCGTCCTTAGTTTTTTTTTCTACAATAAAAATGGAGAAATTTTAATGTATTTTTAAAATATGAAACGGTTACTATTAATTTTTATAAAATGATCTGTTCTAGGTTAAGCGATACGTATAATAATCGTTATTGTGGATGTTTACTAAAATAGTTCCAAATTTATTGAATAAAGGAATATTTCAATGCAAAGAATTACTTCTTATAGTTTTTCAATTTGTTTCACTCTATTTATGTTTATAAAAAATACTTCAAAAACATATTGCACAAATTTCTTGATAATAAATAAAAACCTACATAAGATACACAAAATTAAAATAAATTACCGGGCCTTATAAAATAACTTTTGACATTGATAGGAAATATTTGTTAGTCGTAAAATAATTTTCAAATAATTTTTTAACCAAATGCCCTCCAAAACAATGAAAATTCTGTCGACAAACTTTTTTAATAAAAAAAACCAACAAAACTTGCCATACCATATTTAATATGCTTTTATAATCCATTATGTTCATACGGCCTATATTAATTCTGTTAGCCATATGCTTATTCATTATTTATCGTCTAATCTAAAAAGCAACATAAAGTTGATATCGATCGTCTCCAAGATAAGTAGGTCAAAGTATTTACTAAACGAATATACTTAAAAGTAAGCATTGAATTGTGCTTTCGCTGAAAGTCACTAAAATTTATCCCTGAATATACTATTTTGTTCTATTCTCTCGAATACTTTAACTCCCATAACCTTAAAAATGTTCTTTTCTTTCCCTTATTATCGTTCCGAAATGGCTTTCCTATCTTGAATCGGATTTTCTTTTGAGTTTATTCTACATATACCTTATTTGTCAACTTTTCGGTATACGTTTGAAATAACCGAATCATTTTCCTAACAACGATTTCTTAGAAATACCGCCTGAGAGAAATATATCGCTGTTATTTTATTGCGTAAAATTTTCAAATATCCTTTTCCGTGAATATCTTTCTATTGATTTGAAGCTACTATCGTTATTTTCTCGGAGTACTGTCTTACTGATTTACTCCACACTAATGATATTAAGAACAAATTTGATTACATTTTTCCAGTTTGCCAGTATGGTTGTTGAATACACCTTAATTTACCGTTTACCGTAAAATGTAATGAAGATATAGCAATGAAAGTATATCGAAACTTGTTAAATGACAAGCCAGTCGTGACCTGTTGAATTTAATGATAGAAATAGATTGAGGTTATATACTTCTCTCTCTTGTATAATACAATGAGCATTGTTACAAACGACATCACTATGCAATACTACCGCATTTTTCTAAACGTTACTTTTAACGTTTGGAAATCGATTATTTTTAAGGTTTGTCAAAATGTTTTTCTATCCTCGTCAGCTTTTACCTTGAAAAGATGATTTACCGAATAAAGAAACTTTGGTCGTAATTTGTTTCATATTTAGGCGCATACGTTTACCGTAAAAATGTATACGTACCCTCGTAATATGTATTCTACTTGTGGTTAACACGATTCATTTTTTTAATAAAAATTGGTATAGAATAAAATGAAGTACGTCTTCATTTAAACTCAGCATTTCTACGTAGTGCTGTTTACCATTAGACAAATAACCTCCTAAAACATGACACATAATTTGAGAAGCGATGTCATATCTAAGTGTGATGAGAATCCTCGCAATGCAAATTCAATACGCACTTAAAAGGTTAATTTAATTTTCAGTGTTTACTGATTCCTAGTAATCAAAGATATAGTTGCATGTGCGCGCGTTGTGGATTTAAGGAAAGCTTACGTGTATGTACGAGTGTATGGTTAGGACAGTGTAGTTATTCCAAAAGCAATTGTATTGAAATAGCATTAAAAGTGTGCAGAAATTCCGTAAGGTAAATTTTCCTTCCTTTATTTTATTATAAAATAAGAAAGTAAAAAATGAAGGTTTCTCGCTTTTGCACGTTAATGTAAATGTGTTCTTATTCGCATTTAAATCATTCATATTTTCCTACAATAGACCTGGCCGATATTTTGTTCTCTTTTTAAATGCAGCTTCTTTTCTTAAATAATACTCCAAGTATTTATTAATTTCTATATACTATTTACCCATATGTCATAACATACAATACATTAAGGAACACGATTATTTGAATTCGTATATCATTACCTTTATGACACATTATTTCGAAGTCAGGTACAAAAAGGGGAATCAATTTTGGGACTTGTAAAACAAAGTGATGTGGTGGTCAAATATCGATATAATAATACTTGATGGATCACCAATTCAGATGAACATAAAAAGTTCTTCTGACGGGCAAAAACATCTTACGATCATATAAATCTCTCTGACGGTTTACTTGTGAATAAAAATTTTATATAAAACATAAAGTTCGCAATTTACAATGCATTATTATCCTTACATATTTTATATATTTTTAGCTATATATATTTATGAAACTTTTTTAAATTCAAATACCGCAAAGTAAAACTTATGTACTGGACCACAAGCACGAACAGAAAAAGTAATATTTATAAAAAAATCCTTTTCGATAGTTTGACGAGTGTTTTTCGTGATGTGATCTCATTTTTTTCAAATAAAAAATATGAAAATAATATTTCTTTAAAAGAAATCGTGATCAAATTGTTTACAAATTTTCTGTTAGTTTTTATTTGTAAATAAATAAAAAAAATGGGTGCGTGTACTTATGTACGCGCGTGAGAAGTTATACTTCTTTGGCATCATTAAATAATACATACGGATAGATAACCTCAATTATATTGGAGCACTTGAAAAAGTAGACACAATTTTTCACTAATATTTACGAATAGTAAATATATTAATCAAAATATTGAATTTAAATCACTACTGAATATAATTTATCAGCACATATATAAATCGCACTTGTATTCTTTTATCCAATAAATTCAAATGATAAAGCGGCTCACTGCGTCAATATTATGTACTTGAAGTATTTTTGTTACGTGAAATTAATAATTATATCTATCAAAAGATGGCGCTGCGGTGATGTAAGGATATTTTAATTCTGTATGAAAAGTGAATACAAAATAAAGATAAAAACAATATTACCATAAAGCTAAATACCTTATGGTAAGATTGTTTTTATCTATTATCTGCATAAATTAAAATCATCATCAAGTAAATCTCCATCAAATGGTAATATTGTTTTTAAATACTATCTGCCTCTCTGTATAAGTATTTATCTGTAAAACTTGGATATTAGATTTATTAGTAATATAAATGAAGAATCACGATTAATGACATCAAACATTTTTAAATTATTCGAAAGACAAATAAAATGCAGAATCTAAAAATAAAAAACTTGTCTTGGAGGCGCCGGGTATCGATCTCACATGCTAAGCAAGCTTTCTACCATCTGAGCTACGCCCCCAACGTAAGTTTCGTACAAAATATTGGTATTAATATATAGTCTCAATAACTGCAACTTCATACTGTAACTTTTGTGTGACGAATCTTAAAATTTCACTCTCATCATATTTTCATAACGCGCCTAATGAAGTATAACTTCAAAAGTCTTTTATTCTGTAATTTTATATAGGTAATAACACATTTTATCTACCATGATTGGGTTTATCACTACCTATATTTATCAATATTAAAGGGAAGTAAAAATGTCAAAACATTGTTTGTTTTAAATCAAGCTAAGCTTCATTGCGATTGGTAAGAATTAGCATCGAAGCGTTTGCGAATCAATGAATGTATTCATCCATTGATTCGTTGTTAATTATTATTTAAACTTCCACTGAGGCATTTTATGACATCATTTCATTGTAAAATTTAATTTGTTTCTTGTTTCAATGAGATGCAGATCTGGCTAGTTAAGTAGAGAGGACATATTTCATATTTATGTCGTGAAATAAGCGAGATCATTTGAAGCGATTGGTTCAATGTATATATGTGTATTTTAACGCTGCGTTGCCCTTTGGCTTATAAATAGGATGAAAGATTAAATTAGATGGGTAGTCAAAGGAGCGATTATTATAATAGGAGAATTGCAATAAAAAGTAAATTAAAGAAGAAATTCAAATTTGTGTATTCGTTTTTGCTCTCACGCAATTATGATTTTTATCATGGCACATTTTTGTTAAATTTCGCTTTCCGTTACAATAAAATTATTCGAAGTATTTTTGCGTACGTGCGTGCATGCGTACATGCGAGCGCGCGTATGAGTGCGTGTGCGTGGGTGCATGTGTGTATTATGTATATGCATATATAAAAAAATATTTATCGTCAATAATCCAAAAGTGTGTGTGTGTATGTGTGCGTGTGTGTGTGTGTGTGTGTGTGTGTGCGGTTGTGGATTACATGCAAGCGTGCGCGCATGAAGACAGGTGTGAATGTTTTCGTTAGGTTAGCGTGCGTGGTACGTAAGAGGTGAGAAACCAATAAAAAAGGTCTAATTAGAATTATTGTTTAAAAGGCATTCGAAAATCTCATCAAGGTGTATCTAAATTACTGTGTTTGATAAAATATTTCTGAATAAACCAAGGTTTAATTAAATTATAAGGTATTTAAGACATTCTACAGTAATCTGTATAGGCTGTGTTTTTCAAATACAACTTCTTCCAAATTACTCTATTATTGCAGCATTTATTTAATTTCCTCGAAAAGAAAAGAGGAAAATGGGTGAAATATAACAAATACATGTGGCGAATATTGAATATATTTGGCGTTAATTTTGTAGAAATCCATTATTCACAATTAAATGAAACTACGTGATGTAGTATTATTTCTACTATCTTTAATTTCTTTACCACGACCTAGGTTTCGTTGTACTACAACATCTTCAGGTGGGATATTAGCAAAGATTGACTCTTAGGAACAAACAACAGCATTTATATGTTTCAAACACAATAGCGGAAGACTGCTTTGTGCGGATTTTTCCATTGTTTATGTTAGTGAGTTTATTGCAGGGGCGCCGACTAGGTTTTATTATATTACAGAGAGTTATACAATATACCAGTATTCTAGTTGGGGTAATAAATTCAATTGTTGTTATTATGTGAAGTTATACAATGCAAAACTTTAGGGTTTATGTACTAAAATTAAATGGAAGTTATTGTAGGTAATATATTTGTACAAAGGCAAGGGTATTTGAAAGTAAGGCCAAGGTAATATACTAATTCTACATATCTTATTATCGGTAATATATTTATACAAAAGCAAGGGGTATTTGAAAGTAAGGACAAGGTAATACACTAATTCTACATATCTCCGGTTTTGTGTATTCATATATTTATTTATTTATTTCTTTTAATTTTTGTGTTTTTATTATATATACTTATATTTATATGTGTATTAGTGCTGAAACAATTTCCAGGGTACTGTAGTATCAATGTTTTATATTTATATTATATCTAGAAGATATTAAGAATGGGTGATGATATTATATTTAGTTGTTCATTTAATATATTAACCTTGATATCTTTTTTATGTCTGTTTATTTCTAATGTTTCTAGGATATTAAGTTTATTGCCTTTTGTATTTATTTGTAATATATTACAGGCAATAAACTTAATATCCTAGAAATATTAGAAATAAACAGACATAAAAAAGATATCAAGGTCAATATATTAAATGAACAACTAAATATAATATCATCACCCTTTCTTAATATCTTCTAGATATAATATAAATATAAAACATTGATACTACAGTACCCTGGAAATTGTTTCAGCACTAATACACATATAAATATAAGTATATATAATAAAAACACAAAAATTAAAAGAAATAAATAAATAAATATATGAATACACAAAACCGGAGATATGTAGAATTAGTGTATTACCTTGTCCTTACTTTCAAATACCCCTTGCTTTTGTATAAATATATTACCGATAATAAGATATGTAGAATTAGTATATTACCTTGGCCTTACTTTCAAATACCCTTGCCTTTGTACAAATATATTACCTACAATAACTTCCATTTAATTTTAGTACATAAACCCTAAAGTTTTGCATTGTATAACCTCACATAATAACAACAATTGAATTTATTACCCCAACTAGAATACTGGTATATTGTATAACTCTCTGTAATATAATAAAACCTAGTCGGCGCCCCTGCAATAAACTCACTAACATAAACAATGGAAAAATCCGCACAAAGCAGTCTTCCGCTATTGTGTTTGAAACATATAAATGCTGTTGTTTGTTCCTAAGAGTCAATCTTTGCTAATATCCCACCTGAAGATGTTGTAATACAACGAAACCTAGGCCGTGGTAAAGAAATTAAAGATAGTAGAAGTAATACTACATCACGTAGTTTCATTTAATTGTGGACATGTGACGAAGTTTTATTTCGATGAATATGCATTTAATTTACTCTTAAATTTAATACTTGTCATTAAACAAATTTATATACTTCAATTTATAAACCCTAATACATGAAACCGATATGTAAATACCTAAAATTGTAAATGACTCTGTGTGTTTTACGGGTAACACATTTTTATGTACGTATATGCTTATTAGATAACTAAATATTTGTACGTACTAAATTGAGAAATAATAATTAGAATCAGTCTTTGTGACAAAAATTTATCGATCTATATCTAATATAAGCGTAAGACCTTATTATTCAAATCTCTATTTTGTCACTCGTCGACAGAACTGAATAATTTTAAGAATACAACATGCATCCTTGCCAAACAACTTACACATGTATTTGAAGGAAAATAAACTTTAAATGGAGTGAAGGCGCGAAACGATATTAGAATAATATACATACATTTTCATAATTAAGAATCTTTCATTATTTCATTTGAGTTTATCATTTCTTTACCTGGCTACCAATTCTTAAATGTGATAGTACAATGCTTTCACAATATTAAAACAACCTTATTCTTACGAATATATCTTTAAGAAATAGGAAAAAATAAAGAGCATTTGCAAACCGCAGATGAAGAAACGTTATACCGCAATAGGTATGAAATATTATGTAGTTATGATTGTCAATCTCCTGTCTAATTACTTTTTCTTCCTATTTTAGTTAAAAATTAAGCTTCACTAATTTACAAATATTCTTATCTATTGAATGTCAATGTAGATCAATGTAATACGGTTTTTTGTTTTAAAGAAAATGTCGAAAGCGTTACATTAATAAATATAAATTCAGTATATCATGTGGATGCGTAAATCTGTCATTTTTAAAATACGACATATTGATGAAAATACTATGTAAAGCAACACCGCACTATATACCTAAAATATTTTTATCTTATTTTTCCACCATTACATTTTAACAGAAAAGCGACAGCTAAATTTAAAATCAGTGCCATTAAATTAAAATAATTAATTAAAATGTATATATATATAGATGGAAAGACAATATGTACTGGAAATATCCGTTATAGAAATAATTTAAAACACCTCTAACATTGCGATATTTATTCAATTGGAAAGTCGTCCGGTGAATGTTACTCTCGAACACGATTCAGTTAAGTATTATTAAATCTAAATGAACCTTACCAGAAAACGCATTCCATACAACACACCTTTCGCAAGTAAATCGAGGAATCTGTATTCTGTCGTCACCCTTCGTGTCCTTTATCCTTTTGCTATTATACCTCAGTCCCTTCGACTCTACCTGTACTGACGTCACTAGAAATTCAAATAGTTTAAGGCTGTGAACGTTTTATGTACCAATTTGGAAGTGACTTTAAAGTGTCATTAAAAAAAATTCTACTGATTAGTTTCATTCATATAATTTAATAGATTGAGGTAAAGAGTTTAATTTTTATTCTATATTCACTATAAAAAAATATATTTAATCTATGATAAATTCTTAACCTCTTAGACCAATTGTACATAGTGAAAATGGTGGTCAAATTAAAAATGAATTTAATATTTTTTTCATATTGATTTCACTTATTCTTTTAGGGTTTCGTTGTAAAAAATTAAATTCGTACAATTTTGTTACTTCTGTACATCAGTCTGTTTGTCATAGTTCGAAGTTTGCACATTTTGCCATCTACGTACAAAAAAATTTGCAAGTAGATTTTTTTAGGTCCGTATATGAGGAAAGGGAAAATCTCAATTAACATCTAGGAAAATAGTAGGGATACACTTGTATAATGTTCCACATGTTGTTGGAAGTGGACACGAAACCGTTTGTTCATTTCATTAGATTGAGTTGCAATTAAAAAGACCTTACAGAAGTAAATTTCTCCATTCACTGTTTTTCATTGTAAACCGAATTTGCGAAAAATTAAACTTCAAGATGAGAAATAACTTTCAAGGTTTCAAGGTCATAACTTTCAAGGTTTCAAGGTTTCAAGATGAGAAATAACTTTCAAGGTTTCAAGGAAATAACTTTCAAGGTTTCAAGGTTACATGAATTTTTTCCAAATTTGTTGTACACACAACAAATTTGGAAAAAATTCAGTTTGATAGTTAGCATTTCACTATACATTTCAATTAAATTTATTTAGGTGAATTTGCATCAAAAATTTCTAGGTACATGGAAATCGTATATCTCACTTATTTTATTTTTCCTGTATCGTTTTACCTCGCCGCCTTACAATATCATGTTCTCATATTCAAAAACTACCTACCTTTACTTTAACTAATAACGACATTTTCAAGTATCATTTTTGGTCTAGATAGTATTACTGACCATTTAATTTTACTTCAAATTACCAAAATATATCAGTATGTAGCTTCGAGGCCAAAATGATATATTAAAAGACATTATATATAATATTGTAAAAAGATAACTGAGAAAGTGGCCAGTGTAACTTTTTTTCAAAGACTGTTTTTTGTTATACACATTAAAATATATATTGACTTTTTTCCGATATAGCACATAACACCACACATCAAGTATATGAAAGAACAATTAACTAACTTTATGGACGTACTAATTTGTTTTATTCTAGAAATGGTGTGGTATCTTGTTTTAACTTAAAACGATCGTGCGTTGAGGAAGTAGTAACACTTTATTATTACGAACACTTTATTATTATGGTTTATCCTAACTATTTCGAAAAATGGAACGTAATCAAGTCTCTGCGCTTAACTCAATTCAAATTAAATTATATATTTCAACTGAAATTAAAGCGTTTTAAATCAAAGGTTAAAACAAAAATCACAAAATAAATACGATATAATTAATCCCGTAATATGTTCCAGAAATAGAGCGTTAATGAAGAGTTTGAAATTGGAAACTTAATAATTCACGGTTTATTCGTATCGATGATGATTGATTGGGATAAGGGTTTCCTAATTGTGGTTAAAATTTGACAAATTTTTTATTGAACTCTAGGGGCGTGAGTCTGAGAATTTAGTAATTTGGTTTCATTAAGTCAGGTTTTGTTGTCATAACAATATTTTATCTTAATTATACAGTCTTTAAATTATACAGAGTGATATCTGTAGATGTTTCTAGAGACGTATAGACATACATTTAAATAATTATTCTGTGCCAAATAGCTGTTTTTTTTTTGGTTGTTGTTCTGAAGCAAAGGGCATTTGAATTAAATTTGCACGTATTCAGAAATAAAAACAAAATTTTACTTCAAGTCAACTACTATGTTTTTCAGAAAACTTTATTTTAATTAGGTCCGTAGTTTTTGCGTTATGCACATTCAAACACACAAATGGGCAACATTCCTAAAAGTCATATTTTTGTATTATAATCCTTTTCTTCTATCCCCTAAATATTTTTTCGTAATAAACAGAAACGTCAATTCTAAAGTTTTATTATATATATATATATATATATATATATATATATATATATATATATATATATATATATATATATATATATATATATATATTATGTATATATATATATATATATATATATATATATATATATATATATATATATACATATATATATATACACATTATTTAAACGGTAACATAATAAAATTCCGCGCAAGTTTTCCCAAAATAGCTTCAGATCCTTTCTATCTATAGTATTGTTTTGAAGAAAAAACAGTTAATATTTCGGTAATAGAGTACAAAAAAGAAAAGGGAATTATTTAGAAAATACATATTATTTTTCTGATTTTTTTGTGTAAAAAACTGACACTAATGAAACCCTTTAAGGTAGCAGTCCCGATTTCTATACTACTATAGAGTTGTATCACTCTTAACAATATTTTTTCACAGGACAATTCGCCTAATTTTTCTGAACAATAAAAAGGTATATATTTGTTATTCCTGCTCAAAAAAATGTTAAGGGACACACCGGAATTATAAATAACTAGTGATATTTCATATTGAAAAATAATTTCTTTGATAGCTCTTACAATTTTACTTTTTGAGGGTAGTAAACTTTCGCACAATGAATCTGTTGAAGAGATTTTATGATGTAAAATTAGACGGGTTTTTTTTATTTTGAAGTAAATGATGATGATTTGAAGGAATGGTTGGGTTCCTAAATTTTCAACAATGCTTCGTTTATTGTATGATAATAGGATTCAGCCCTGTGAAACATAAGTCCTAAAGAGAGGTACATCCGCATAAAATAAAGTTATTGGCAGCGTCTGTTTCTAGGCTAATCTCCAAAACTACTATACCAATTTAAAAACTATTTTCACATTTAATTGAACAACATTTCGAAAAAAATTGTTGATGCAAAACTCTTCTGCAATTGGTAGCTTTTATCTACATACATTACTATGTCAATAATAAATCATCCACGTTCAGCAGAGAGAGATGCCAGTAAAAGAAGAAAAACAGAAAGGATAAATTTAGCGCTTTTTTTCCTTTCCCATATGGCGGCGCATCTTTCTATTGGTTATGATAAGTGCACACGATCCATTTGGAATTTATAAGGAAGGAACGCCGGGCTACTATAAAAAAAAGTAGTGAAGCGGCGAACATGATAATTAACAATGATAAAAAACAATTAATCAAAATTATTGGTCCAACAACAAAAACTGAAACAAAGTAGACTTACTTCGATAGTGGTCTTCTATTCACTGACGCGGTAGAGAAAGGAGATAGAGCAGTCTTGTAAAAAAAGAGGAAACTCTATCCACTGCTAATCATTTTGTATTACATATCATTATGTATTTATTTCACTTCTTTCTACATTTTCATTTCTCGACATTATTCAAAAGTTTAACAGAAGTAAGTTGAAATTTATATTATTTGAATAAACCATCATCATCTACCCAATGACTTATGTAACGGAATGTAACATTTTATTATTCTATTACTATTTATTTAAAAGAAATATAGGTAAACAAAATGTAACATATTTTTACTGCACGGACACTGAAATTCATCCCCAACTAATTCCGGAAAAAAGTAGTTTTACGTTAAAAAAAATCAGGAAAATGTATCGTCTTGGAAATAACGTGAGGAAATAATAAAAGTTACGTATCAAATGTATCAATAGTTTAAGCATTGTCTCGCGTTCCCTTTTCTTTATTTAGGCAATTTTTATAAAATTGAAATTTACAATGAACAGAATACCTCAATACACAAGAACAGTCTACGCATGTGAATACACAAGAAATGTTCACAGGAACAAAATTACAAAACAAAAGTATTTATGGAAAAATTCGTTTTGGGTTTACAAAATGCAATCCATTATGATTAGTATATTGAGATACATAAATTTTGGAAGCGACGTGTGTATCATTAATACATTTATGAAATATATGCAATCCCTAAATTTATAAATATAAACCGTGGCCATGCATTGAAATACGCAAAAACACTACAATAGACCCAGCCTCTAAGAATCGACCTGTAAAATAAAATATCTCATTGGAAATTGGACCAAAAAATATGAAATGAAATGCGAATTACAAAACTTCATTCATGGAGACTTATAAGCAACACGCCTGGAGAGAAAGTGTCTGTAAAAATTGAAACTGCATTTTGATCAAACACGTGCTCGATGTAAAACTGTTAGAAGTTTTATGAAAGGCGTACAGACAACATTCATCTGCGACCTACTTCAAATGGAATATACCCAATATCAACCCAAAATTATTTATGGTTTTGTTTCATTCTTAAGTTGATTCTCAAAGTTGAGTTGGAAGGAAGTATACGAAGGTATATTTATAAACTAACGAATAAATAGTTCCAACAATTACAAGGATTTTAACTCCGAAATATGATCCAACAAAATTTTTTCAGTAATATTTTGAAGTTTTTATCTCCAGTAACTTGTATACAATATATGTACTTTAGTTTCGCTCCATTGTTTCGTCTGATAATTAACGAAAAGTGCATTTTTTAAGAATCAATTTTAATTAATATTTTGTAAGAAAATGTATCACTTCTTGTCTAACAAAATTAGTAAGTACCTTGTATCTATATGTATATTTATGACAGTCTATTATATTTATATGTGCCATTATGATAAAGTACTTAAACTATTTCCATAAGGAAGAAATTTAAAATACTTAAAAAATCCCTAAAGCGAGCGTTTGACCTTAGAATCTATGTGAAGTGTTCATCGTTCAAATTTTTATATCTGTATAAAATTATACTTTCTTTTGGGATATTGATTACTACATGAACAATTTCTGCTGTAAATTTCTATTGTAATTTTTGGTCTATATATATTGGCACCATACTTGACAATTTCATACCTTATATAAATTTTGTAATAGGATTATTTTTATTTGAAATTATTGAAATATCAATATCATGTGCGAATACATTAAGGATATGAAATCAAAATTACTTGATCTAGTCGTTAAACGGTGAATTTTTCATGTTATCATTGCCTTTAAAAAACAAAAATATGATTTTAAAACCATTTCGTTAAGAACACATCATGTTCTAAGGCAACGAGATTATCGTATGCATGCCAAATTTACAGAGGGCTCTATAACTTTTTTTATAATTTTTATATGGAGCAGTGGTAAAGAAGAAAGTAATTTTTAAATACATGAATTATAATAAGCAAAATAAACCAGTCATTTTATACAAAATGACCACACCTGTAAGAAATTCCAAATGAAGATTTTCCTTTGGAATTATCTTCAGTTCATCGTTAAAAAAAAATTCCTCAAAAACCCATGACGTTAACTGGTGAGCTAAAAAATTTACTAAAGGTCAAAAGTCACCAAAATCAGTTTTTTTTCAAATATGTCGTAAATTATTGGTTTTACAAAAATTTTAGTCGTAATTCAATTTCTTAATCAGCTACATCTACATAAAAAAGGCTTTTTCAAATTTACGTAGAAGTGAATAGGTTTAGAGATATAGTTCTGAGAAAGTTCGGAGCAAAGCAAATACTCCCCTAATACTATGCGTGTGGTAGTGTATATAGATAATAAGACCTATTTATAAACAGACACATCTTTTATGTATATGAAACTGCAAAAATTTTTCCTGAATTATAAAGCATGTAAAGCAGCTGATGTTATAAATAATATTTTTAAGAATAATATTGATTATTATATTAATACTAGTGCATGTAACCTTAAAATTTAATTATTTTTAATAATTTCAAACCGCAGTATTAAAAAAAATAGGCAACGTTGTGATGGCCATTGTAAATTAGTCTTAGATAAATATTTTAATGTATTAATTAAGGCGTATATAAATAATGTTAATGAAAAAATTAAAGAGAGGTTGACAAAAAGTATCCACTACAAAAATACAAAATTTCATCTAATTAAAGAGGCATTTCTTTCTTTCCCATGTCACACATTTTATCCATTACCAGATTCGGGAAAATTATAAAATTTTAAACATTAACTTTAACATAAACATTAAAATTTCACCCTCAGCTTTGAGGTCGAACTTTGGGCAAAAGTTTATTAGTGTCGACCACTATTTTGATTTCTCCTGCGACAGATTAACACCTCAATTATATTTTCTGTAATGGCACAAAAATTTGTAGCGCCAATTGTGGAAATAGGGTTGCCACGTTCCGTAGTATGTGGTAAATACGATGGTCATGGTCAGTAGTGTCTAAATGCGATGTTCAAGGACACAACCGTTGAATCTTATTCTTTTTTTGTCGGTAAGGTGATTATAAACAAAGATGAAAATCATGAAGAAATTGGCATAGAAGAGGTAGACGAAGATGCAGAGGAGGAAGTCAACGAGGACGACGAATAATTGAAAAAAAATGAAGTCAAATTTTAACCGCTTTTCTTTAGTTTTCTCTTTGATATACTTATATATTGTCTAAATTAATATACTTAAATACGTATATTAAATAACTTACAACAGTCATCACACACATTACCGGTTTTCTTTAATACTACAGTTTGAAATTAACCTTACTTCAATATTAGATGTACTAACCTTAACATAATTATCAATATTATACTTATAAATACGATTTATAACATCAGTTTCTTTACGTGTACTATTATTCTGATGATAAAATTATGCAGGTAATATATATGAATAAACGATGTTTCTATATATAAATAAATCATTATACATATATGCGCCTGTAAATATAAATATATACATAGATATATTTGTGTTTATATATATATATATATATATATATATATATATATATATATATATATATATATATATATATATATACATACATACTATTATTATGTATGAGAAATTATTATATAAGATTTAGAGTAAATTCTTACAACATGGATTATAATAAAATACAATAAAACTCGCATCATTTACCTAGTCATTTTATTGCACTAAAGCTCCGGAAACAATGAACAAAAGTTTTATTTAGCCGATATGCAAAACTTTTCATTTCAGCAGAATTCACTAGCCTGTGCTAGAAAAGGGTCTTATCTTTCAGTGTTTCTTTTGAATCCGCATTTATCCACATTCGGTTACATATATTCCACATATTTCAAATATTTCACAATATATTTCTTTTATTGGAGACGAATTTTGTAGTTGGCAACTTTTATATAATTTTACCAAAGTAACGTTTAGGACTTGTGGTATATAATTTTGTGTTGACACAACTATTGTTAAAAATACATTTGCTTTTATTTTTATAATATTTTCTTGAGATAAATGCGAGTCTAAAAACAATGCTTCAATATGACCGCCGACCTGCATGTAACGATGTGAAGTTTTAGACTAATTGGGATAGCTGTATAGGATTTGAACCCGAGCATACAGACATAAATTCATTAACTAAAGGTAGATAATGATATGATTATACAGTAAATGAAAGTGGGTATTCCATAATATTCATCTATTCAAATGTTTTTCAATATTTCGAAATTGTCTACAATAATACAAAGTTTGCCACAGAGTAAAATGATTTAAAGAAATGAAATCACTAATTTAAAAAAGTCGACTAAGGTAACATGTCACGTTGTTATTTCATAACGCTACATATTCTATGTCACTAGATACGCCAAGACAAATTAAACGAAACCACCTGAATTACTGAAGTAGGTTCACGTGTTTAAGCTACACGGTCTAACAATATCTACAGGCATGTGAATAGCTATTTATAAATTAGTTAATAAAATATACTTTACAATCTTAACAAAAATGTCGCGAAGGAACGTCCGCTGCGTAAGGAGCCAACCACGTCAATGAGCCGCACGATCTTTAAAGGTGATGCAATATCCATATCACTTCCGCCACTGCATGCGACGCATGCCCGTTCAATCCCTGTGTCATCTGCTTGAAACACGTCAAAGTTCATTTGGGGTGGGTCGAATATTTAGCAAATACCTGGCAACAATTTTAAGTAGATTTTTTTAATGAAAGTGCAACTACATTCATATTCCTATAAATTAAATGAAACATCCTATGCAGTGATGAAACCGCGCTTAAACAGGGACGTTTAGGAACGGTTTGTTTGGGCACGTTTAAAGCTGTATTGTTTACCTTTTTTCGCATTATTTCAGTAACAATATTTCAGAGTCCCTGTGATAAGACATTTCATTTAATATTGCAAAAGTTTCTAAAAAATATGATATTACGGTTAATTTACATATAAGTTTACTGCAATTTTTCTACGTATTACATCCCTTAATGCATATGACATTCGAACCGTAACCAAAATATCAAGGAAATATATTAAAGAGCTATTATACCTATAAAATTATAATATGCCTATAAAATAGTACTTATATGAATTACTACTAGGATAAAATACAATGTGTATATATAATGAGTGTGCGTAAAGAGTTTTATAGCTACAAAAATACAAATATGAATACGTTATAAGTTTATATTTTTCGATGAAAACTTTGTACGCGCATTAACATTAGCAAATACAAAGATGAGGACAAATTAAATTTTGTTCCAAGGTATGTGTATATGAGCTAGTTTAGTTAAAGTCATTGCATCCCATACCAATATTTTCCTAAATTCCGTTTGTATACTTCGCATATAATAATATAACCCTCACCCCTTGGCATAATTAGGCTCCTAGCTTTATAACAATATTATAATTTGTAGACAACAGCAATAATATTTTTAATATTTATCACTTTAATAGAGAAAGAATAAATTTAATGTCCTGGTACATTATTTATAGCTGTTTGAAGCGCGCCAAATTCGGAGTGGTACCGGCTAGAAAACAGGAATTCAATTTAATCCCGATACTGTTATCTGACTAACAAATTAAACGTTATATGCTAATATTCAAATCCATATTTGAGTATAACATTCTATTAGTTAATGGTTACCAAGTACTTTACAATAACGGTGTTGGTGCTTCACGTGCAAAAGATAAAATAAAAATAAATCAATATTTGACTTATTGATATGAGCGCAACCCTTCCTCTATAATGATGACAGTTATCATTGAAATATTTTTGAAAAAAAAAAATAGTGGCTAGCAAAGATGTGAAATTGATATTATTAATAAATAAACTATCAAGATTGGTGTATACTAAGTGCTCACGGCAAAAATGATAACCAATTATCAATCTAATATACTCTGCAAATTTACTTTATTTTGAAATTATTACTTATTTCATCATGAGGTAAATTTGCAAAGTATTTTGTTACCTCGCTTACTTCAATTTAGAAATAAACAATTTAGTTTACAATATTCCTTCTCTCAATCCTTTTATTCAGCCCGCTTTAAATAAAAATTTAGAAACGAATCTAGTAAAGTGATTCTGGAACATAACACTTGAAAATAATGAAATTGCACTGCACGAATAAAAGTATTTCATTGAAGTGAAGCTTTTCATTGACAATGTAAAGATTTGGTATGATTATTTCTAGAGCTTTTAGTACAATGAGGTGTGGCATTCTTAAATCGAATTTGCTTTATAATTCAATTATTTATTCACAGTAAAAATGTAGAAGGAAAAAAAAAGATTTAGTGAGATTTTAGCTTAATTTTAATTCATGTATGTACCAATTTTTTACAAAATAGTTTTCCGTTAATATTGATTAACGAAAAGATATTTGTTCAAAAATTTATTAATGAAAAATAAATTCCAATTTATTCACTAACATTCAATATTTACAAAAATCAATTATAACTATTGATGATCATTTTCTATTTATATTATTCAGCAGAAATGTATTTATTATAAAATGAAATATGTTAAACGTAATGTGTAGCATACACATCTCGTTTAAACACTAAGTAAATTAACTGATAATAACAAACTAACAATAATGGATAATAAACTAAATTTCAATTTAAAGATACATAAATATAGTACGGCATCGAAATTTTTCATGAGTTTATTGCCGATATTATGCATATATAATGACTTTGAATATCGTGTAGTTAACCGTACATAAAAAAAGTGAAATTAATACAATATAAATGAAAAAAAATATTTAAATATTTTTTACAAAATATCGAGATAAAATTTAAAGTCTGGTGAAAGAGTCGAAAAATTTAGAAATAATAATTGAGGCAATTTGGTTTCGTAGTTTACGTCATTTTATTTGTGAAAATTGGATAATTACGAATTTTAATAGAAACTGGTCAAATGCGAGAATCGTGTAGTGTGACTCTTGTAATATTACGAATAGGTGATCCCTTTTATGTTCAAAAACAATTTTATAAATATGATTGAAGGAAAACATTTTTTTTTACGTTTGGTGGAAAATTTTAAATGGGTTTATAAAAATGCAAAACAAACAATATAAACGTTCATATTTGGCTAAAATATTTATATTTGGGATTGCAAGGCAAAGTATTAACTAAGTTTCGAAAAATTGTTAATTAGCCTATTTCTTGATACATACGTGAGAAATTAAAGAAAGGTGGTAAAATAGAATCCTTTAACAAAATGTTTCGTTGATATGACAATCTAAGGTGTCAGTCTGAGATTGAGCAGAATTAAATTCTCCTCCACTGATTGTATTAAAATATTTTTTTTCTTAAATTCATTAAATCGCAAATTCGACCAATTTTGTGGTAATATACTTTGTATAGTAGCAATATATTCTTTAAATTTAGGTAAAGGGCCTTTTATAACACCACGCATTTTATTTAAGTCGCTTAGTAACTTTTCTTCTTTTTATTTAATGTCATTTAGCGCATTAAATTAAATAATAATAAATATAAATCGAACAAAAGTCCTCGATAAACGATTAATCATTCGCGGCGCCGTGCTACGCCTGCTCTGTGGCTCCGTCTTTAATTTTTATGCTATAAACTTAATGGTTTCATTCTCAAGATGTAAACCAACAATTTTTATATTTCTATACTAATCGCACTTCTGTATTATATCTTTATGGATAACTTAAATACACTTATATATGTTTTGTGTAATATTACTTGTATGGACGCAATTTTATTGCAGTGAGTTTCTCATAAATACGAAATAATGATAATCAAAGGAGAAACTAAAACACTCAAAACGTTATAGGTTCTTATTCAATATATTATAAAATATTTTAAAATAACAGTAATTAGTGGAGCGGCTTCTGTTAATTTTCCAGGTAAATTTCCCGAACTATGCCCACTGGACTAGACACAGCCCTTGACGAAGGATATGTAAGATATTGTATGTATCTTTGTTGCATTTATAACTTTGTTGGATAACACGTTGAATACTCGGTATCCTTGCTTAAGATCTACATCAAGAATTAATAAATAAATTGCATTTATGGCTTCCTCAGGTTGTACGTTTAGCCTTCGGCCATAGATTGGATACTTCTTCAGTATGCACAATAAAACGTAAAATAGTAAAATTATGGAAGGGAAATTTCCCCTAAACTATTAATTTTAATATTATTGTCAATATTTTTAATTTAAAAAGAGCTCAACTTATTCGTCAGTATAAATAAATTCAATTGTATCTCCTAGTCTCCATAAATTACAATGAAACTAGTCTTGCTAATATTACAAACCCAATGAGCCTGGTTTTTCCCGGGACATACTTATATAACTATTGAAATATAACTATTTTCTTTTTAGAAAATGTCCTCCTGAATTACAATTATTTTGACTAATTTTTATTCAAAATAAATTAACATTTAAATTTTTCTCAACTAAATGAAACTACACGATGTAGTATTATTTCTACTTTATTTAAATTCTTTATTACGATCTAGGTTTCATTCTATGACAAAATCTTCAGGTTTCATAATTTGTAAAGATAAAATAAATCTTTACATATTGCCCACCTGAAGGTGTTGTCATACAACGAAACCTAGGACATGGTAAGGAATTTAAATAAAGTAGAAATAATACATATAGTATGATTTAGTTGAGAAAAATTTAATTATTATGAATTTCTACAAAATTAACGCCAAATATATTTAATATTAGAAATTAATGTCAACATTTTTTATGTTAGTCACTACTACATAAGGATTGCTTCAGATGTTGATTTTTAACTCGACGATTATAAAAGAAGGTTCCTCTTTAAAGAACAAATATTTATAGATCAGGTCTTTTTTTCCAACATATAGTCAATTTTATTGTCAAGTCGTTAATTGCAAAACACAACGAGTAATATTTTCAGCCTTCATATTATAGATATGCGAACTGTCGACCTAAATATTTCTCTGCAGGAATTCGACGAGTTGCAAAATTTCATTAGTGAACTTCAAATTACCTCGACCCAACTTCCACCTAGAGCAAAAAACTGACAGCCTGGTAATGAAGTGAAAATAATAATTAAAATTAAATTGAAATTTTCTCAAGTCTTGAACTTTTTCAAATTTTCATCAAAATTTTTGTTTGTAATATTTAATTTATATATATATATATATATATATATATATATATATATATATATATATATATTTATATATATATACAATATCATATAGTATGATTTAGTTGAGAAAAATCCTCATACTATGTTTCAGTTTCTATATATTTTCATTTTTATAATTACATTATGCTCAACAAAGATTTAAATTTTTTCGCCAGTCATCAAATGATATCAAATAATGGATTAAAAATATTAATTAAATCTGTTTTACATCTCTCCTCTAATTTTGTCACGCTTTCCGGAGAAGTATTTAAATAATTTTTGGTTACAAAATTTCAATCTAAAACAATGCCTGCTAAAATTATATTTCAATTCTAAAACGATTGCCATTTTGAAATAAAATTCAGAGTTTTTACTTGTATTTTATGAAAAATTACTTACTCGACAATTTTTATATGAAACTTCAATACTTTTTTTAATTTGGTTCATTCGTAACAAATAAAACACTAAGCTAAAAGTAATATTAAGATAAATTCAATGAAATTTTATTAACCATTTTATTACAGAACCGTCATAAATATGTTGGATACTTTATAACTCCCATTATTGAATTTATCTGTAGACACAGTGACCTAATTTACTTTACCGTCGATGGTCTGTTAAACCTCTTTCCATTTCATAATTTTCGTTCATTAAATATAGAGTCTAATCCAGAATTATCTACATCGTTAGAGGTTAATCCCCTTATTTATGAACTACGACAGAGAAATCGATGACGAGACTTTCATCGATAACATGTAACGTCCGTAAAGGACAGCAGAAAGGAAAACGGATATCAGTTTAAATACTATTTTAGATATACAAAATCTTCATTTAAAATACATGTAGTTTGGGAAACAATAAATATTATTAGTTCTACAGATAAACAATAAAAATTGAAGCAAATTGCTATGAAAACTGAGAGACGCATAACAAAATTTCCCAGATTATTAAGCCTATAATCTTGAAATTTGGTATTTATTTAATTGGTAGGAGAGTATTGAGCATTATAACTGCAAACATTTTTTTTTAAATCATGGTTCATGTTTAGTTACTGCTGCGCATTGTAGCATCATTTTCATTTATAACCCATTGCCGTGCAAAGAAAGCGTAGATTACTTCTGCATACAATTCAGAGTTTGGCTTAAACAGCTTATTAAGGAAATATGAAAACCTTACCCAGTACTAAAACTGTTTATCCTGAATGTGATTATTTAAAGAACAAATATGTCTTTTGGTGCTGAGTCAGGAGAATATAGTGGATTTGATAAAATAACGGCGTTAACGCGAAAGATATACGCTTTTGAGTGTTATTTTCGTTTGTGTTGTATTTTCGTATGAAGTTGGTCTGGGTAATTACAGTACATTATCGAGTTTACAGTGGTATTTTTTCTGGTAGCTCCCAATATGAAATTCATTTTCCATTCCGCCAAACAGATAACAAGATTTTCTTTCAGTGAATTTCTGTTTTTGAAGTCGGTATCGGCTTTTCGTGTGAGCTTAGTCTTTGGTGCTTTTGCGTGTGGTTTATGAACAGAATCCACTATTCGTCTCCGGTTAGCAATTAGTCAAGCAAGTATTGGGTGCGTCTCATGAAAAGGAGATTCATACATATATTGGTATGTTAGTCTAATTGAGCGGTGGCCAGATCTCCTAGCTTATATATTTTATCTCATTGATACAATTATTGTAATAACCAAATATTACTGCAACTGTCTAAACTATATTTATATAGGACCACATAGTAGAATTATAAGGATGGATTGTGAAACAATTTACTTTCAATCGGTTATGAAATTTACTTCACTATAGGCCCTGACGTTTCCGAATCATTATTTAATAGTATTTATGGAGAAAAATATTAAGAATTTCCTAAAGAATAAATTTTGTTATATGAGAAGTGTAAAGTAGCAAAATTTTTGTTTAGTCTTGAACAAAAAAAAATAATAAGAAAATGTACAAAAAAATGTAATTTACATGGTAGTTGAAAATTGCAAAACCGGTACAAATTACTCTTACGCGTGAAATACGTTTTTCACCAAAACATATTTCGTTAATTGAAAAACAGAAACATATATTTTTCTCTAATAAACTAGAAAAATGTATGTCTTATCAAAATCATTTTTCAGCGGCTCTGTTTGACGGACAATGAGACGAACAAGTGTGAATTGTGATTTAAATTTTAGTCAATACATATTTTATGCGTACGTATTAATTGCTAGTAATTATTTCTCATTGAAATTTTTGAGCTGTATATTTTATTTCATGCTTTGTGTTTATTGTGCCATATTTCAGTAATATTAGCCTTTATATTGCACTCAACATAGGAGACTATTTTTTTAAAGAGGAAATGTCTTCAATAACTATTTAAAAAATTTTAAGATTTCTTTTGCTTTAGTGTAAAATAACTTAGAATGCAATTAGGTTACAATTAAATTATATTCTAAGTTATTTTGCACTGTTGTAAATGGATATAAATTGAATTATTCTTAGAATAATTTATAAAATGATCATCTTCTTTTAAAAATATCCGTGACTATTGATTGTAGAGTTGAACTTAAAAACGAATGTACTCTCGTATCATATCTTTCCTAGTATGACACATTAAGGTACCAGTTGAATTCAGAGAGACGATCATAGTTGTAGTTAATTTTAATATCTGTACCTAAAAGGAACTCAGTTTTATTGGTAGTGCAAATACACAATTAAATGAAACTAGTGATGTAGTATTATTTCTACTTTCTTTAAGTTCTTTACCACGACCTAGGTTTCGTTGTATTACAACATCTTCAGGTGGGCTATTAGCAAAGATAGATATATCGAGAAGATATAAGGGCAATATATAAGATATAATTCTCTATATTAAATATTATTTTCTATCATGGTCGTAGATTAAAATAATGAAATATGAACGTTTACGTTACTCATCACGTTGTATAATGATATGGCTGATGCCATATCATGATACATATCTGTTACATAAAGTGTATGGTAACAGAAATAACGGAGTTAAAAATATTTATTTTGAATGAGAATATATTCAGCTTTTACTTAATTTAAGAACTCCGTTTTACTTTTGAATACAGAAAACGTTATGTTGCCGTTCGTGTTAATTTTTTGCTTATCGTTATTTATTCTGAATCTATTTTTATGTATTAATCAATTGAGTAAATATACAAAAGTATTGAAAATTAATTAATTTGGTGTTAATACCATTCCTTTTAGCATGCAGCTTGACATTTTTTTTTCTCTGTTTACAACAAATGATATGTGAATACATATATATACAATTTTATTTAGTATGACACGTAATAAAGTCGTAATCTTGCAGTGCTCTAACAAAGACATTAATATTTTACGAAATTTAGCAATATACTATTCATACTCGTGCTGTCTGCTGATATTAAAAATCGAGCGCAGAAATTCATTCGAAATCATAATTGTATCACAGAAATTAAAGCCTGATGGGTTTATACTTACACGACGCAACGTGCTGATTTACATAGTTGTTGGAGTTATTGTGGAAGAACCATATCATATGTGATGAGGAACAATGTAATAAAATTATATGAAATGACATGTTATTGTCATTATATACAACGTGATTTTCAATTAATGCCCAGTGTCTTCCCAGTGTCTATTCACAATGTGTTCCAATATTTTCACTACTCAATTATAGTGAGTGGCAACTCTTAAATGTGTTAAGATGTGAGGAATTCTCCCAACCCTTCAGATACTCCACATTCGATTTTTCAACTATCTGAATTAATACTTGGGACTTGAGCATGTTAGCACAGAAAATTTCATCCAAAAACAATTACAACAAGGTTACCCACATCAAGATTTTGTAAATCGTATAATGACTTTAAAACTGCATTGCTTCACTTTCTTTTGCACATCGTTATGCTTTCCGTCCTATCGTTGACTATAATTTTATACTTATCAATTACCATATCTACAAATGTTTCTATGCATACTTGAGACATTCATATTAATTAGGTAAAATATTTTTATAATGTTTTTTTCCTTACGTAAAATTTATTTCTTTTTTGCAGTAAAATTATTGGTCTTCTTATTATTTCAACTGTTTTCGTAGATAATTTATGTTATAAAATAAATAATTATTGAAAAATTAATATTTACTAGGATGTTTTTAGAACTCAATCACTATACCCCCCCCCCCCCTTTCACCAAATTTGTGAAATTTTGTCTTTTTATGACTCACGAACCAAGATCATAAGATCAAAATAACATAAATCAATTAACAAGTGACTATAGTCTAAAAAACACTTCCAATATTATATTAATAGCAATGATTAGATTTTGAAATAGATTCAGTCTGGGCGGAAAAAATAGTACGCGGTGACAAATTATGTGAAAAATTATTTTCATTCCTTACCCGTGTCGACTAATCTTCTTTTAGGTACCAACGTCACGGGGTACTAAGTTAGCTCAGATATTCAGATTTAGGTCAATCGTGCCCAGAATTCACTTTGGATACTTATTTTTTAAAGCAAAGTCTTAAACACGTAATCGTACTGAAAACACTAGAAGGCATAGTTATGTCATTATAATAATGTGTCATCAAAATCTATTTTATTATTCGGGTGGAAATCTAACACATTGACAAATTTCTATTTTTACATAAATTCAATGTTATGATTGCTAAAATATATGGCCGAGTTATATATTACTGGATATAAAATATAGCGTGGGTATTCTAACTTCTGTTCTCCTAAAATTGATTAAATTGATAGCACTACACAGCTAGAAGAGCTGTGATAATATTGTTTATAAACATAATAAAAATAATCACTGCTGCTAAGCGCTTGCAAAAAATCGTGTGCATACAAGTTTCTTACGAATATTTTTTTGGTGACGTAGCTATATTTTATGCATAATGGGATTATAAATAGTGCCCGCTTAAAACTGTGTGAGTACGCCATTCGTCTTTCATAAATTTTATTCATACTTAAAATGTCTTAAATTTGCCGTAGAATAGACGAGGTTGGAGCCGATTTTCATCTTAAGAGAATGAGCAATGTGAGGAGTCGGAACTGAAATGGCTACTTTTATTGGCAGAAATAGTGTGATTTAATACGGATTAAATCAAAACTATGTAACACTTTACAATGAGTTAAACGAGGACATGAATCGTTTAAATATTATTTCACGTTTCTCATTATTTTGTGAATATGGTCATGTCATAAAGAATCGACTTTTAGTAAGAAGCCATCATCTAAATGTGAAAATTTTAATTTAAAATACGGAATTTAGTCATACTTATACATTTTATTAAAATTAAAATAAAATTTAATTTACAAATTGAAGTAGTAGAAAAAAAGTTAAGATTTAAAAAGACACCTGGCAAACATACTGTCAGCCATACTCACGTGCGTCACACTTGCCTGTATTTATTATACCCACACAAACTAGGGCAGGCAGGTGTGGGATTGAATTATATTTTTATAATTGCTCTGAAGTATGTTTTTTCTTCTCTTCTATTTTATTTAATAGTATGAGATATATTGTATAAATAAATAAGTTCAACGTGTATCATTTTTATAATTTGTTTTATTTTCACACAACGTGGCATTGCATATGAAAATATTTATAATAAATAAGCGAACAACGTTTTGATAAATGGATGCAAATATGAGCGACAGAACTACCTTAGTTTAACTTAGTATTTGTGACAATGAATACACTCACATACATAGATATAATAGAAAATAAGACAAAAAGACCAGACATTATTTGCAAAGGTAACGGGTGGAAACAATTTATGTTTATACTATAGCTACTGTAATTCTAGCGGGAGGATGGCTCTGGGGGAATATGGTTTAATGTGCTATAATTGCCTATGGGTCTACCAAAATCCTTCTTAATTGTTTACAGAGGTCGCTTCTTAATTTTTTAAATGGGAATATATTCACCTTAAACTTATTATTCTTGTTGTCAATCTATTTTACAGAAAAATATCTACGGAGTGATTTTCAAAAATACCCTTAATGAGAGATTAGAAAAATATTTATCAAATCTTCTTCCTTACCCCTTTATTAAATGTTTATTTAAAATGTTATTCCATCATATATTATTGCATTAACATAAAGACATTCAAATATCAAAGTTATTATTTACTAATACATCTTATAATATATTTATATTTAATTTCAACCTTGGACTTAAGTCCAACTTTTTCAAAATTGGCCATTTTTCTGATAACTTTTGAGATATAATCATATGATTTTCAACCTCTCATTAACAATGGATAAAACCGGTTAATAGATTAAGCCTTACATAAATTCAGTTATAAGTAAAATATTTTCATAACTATTGTTTTTTTTTGTATTTAAACGATACTAAATGAAAGTGATATTGTGTAATTAATGAAAGGATTTTAATCGGAAAAAATCTTGATAAATGTAATGTCAATTTGGTTATAAACTTAAAAGAATATTTTGACGTTAAAAGAATATTTTGATGTATAACTTAAAAGAATATTTTGAACAAATTCACTAACCAATTGATATTTCGATGCCCAGCGTCAAAAAATGATCCTAAAAATATGGAATTTGGAGGAAACTTTCCTAGATATAATGCTAGGAAAATAAAACAAAATTTATTTTGAACATTTAAATTTACTTTTTTAGATTATAATCTGAACTTAAAATTCGATTTTGTAAGGTTAAATGTATATTCTTGTTTTCTGGGGTAAAGTATGTAATGGATAAATACATTTTATTTTCTTTCGTATTTATTAAAAAATTGTGGTGGTAGATCTAGATAAAACAAAAAACCACAGTAATATAAAATTAATTAAATTATTGATGAAGGTTAACTTGAATTTTTTGTGGAATAAATCTTTCGAATTATTTATGAGTCAAAACCAGTTTATTATCCTAAACAAATTTAACAGCATTTTCAATTACAAGTTTTAGTTTCGCAACAGCGCCGTGACTTTCTAAGCATATCAAAAGTCACAAATTACAAATTTTTTGATTCGAAATTTGTGATTTCTATACTTTAATATTCTCAGGCATAAATTTTTAGCCGAATATGATCAAAATAATCAAAATTGTCTTGCTACATAAGCCCACCTTTTTAAAGTTCTGCATTTTTACATAAAATTCGTAATTTGTAACATTCATTATCTGCAGATCGTATCACAATAAAAAAAATTCATAAACTTATACTTCATAAACTTCAAGAAATATCATATTATATTAGATATACACTAATAATATTAGTAAATGCAATCGTAAACACGTAAAAAAAACGGGTGAATTTTGATGCTAGATGTATGTATATATTTAATTTAAAAGCTAACGTATTAAAAAACAACTGGTAGTTTAGAAAAATGTCGATAATTTTATGAATACTTTTAGTAAACTAATAAGCCTATGTATGTAGGCATTGTATATATATTATCGAAATTGTTACTCCACGGTAATGAAGTAATACATTTTAACTTTCGAGGAGTCGAAAAACCGTCTAATTTGGACATGACATAAAATTTTTAAAAAATCAATCCCTTTGTTTGCCCTCTTTAAAACTATTATTTGAATAACAATTTTAAATATTTTTGAGAATTATGATACGTAAAGTACTCATTTAGAAAAACAAAATTTTTTTATGAATTTAGTTAATTTATAAATTAAATTTTTCAAACACATTTAAAAAAATATTTCTCCTCTATGCCCCAAAGTAAGTTAAGGTAGAAAACCCAAAACGTCCTGTGTTGGCACTTCATAGATGTCATCTACAAGTGGAAATGTAAATATACCGTGTTTCAGTCTTAATTTTAAGGCTTATTTCTATTTGCAAGATTATCCGACATATATTTTAACATATTATTTGCAGCAACTTTTACGACGATCACTTATTAGGCACATTTTTAGTTCCTTGTCAGTCTCGTTGAAAATTTCTTAAGATTATAAGGAAATTGGCCAATGTGTGATCTTATTTGCATTGGTTTTTATCTCTTTCTCGGAATGAAAGTTTATGATAAAGATATTTACATCTTTTGTCATCATCGCTTGATTTCCATGAAATATTGTCACTGATTTCGGTGGAAGAAATAATTGCTCTAGATTTTTATAATCTTTTTCTTATTATTACAAGATTTATGCTCCCTTCTAATTCTTTTAAATTTATTAAATTTTGGGAACTTATACCTCTGATTAAATTTTGAAAAATAACGACTTCGGCTCCTCGTACTGAATTTTTATTTTCAGGTTAGGGAATTCATATTTCCTACCAAATTTAGAAGAAGTTCCTCATATGAAATTATTGGTGAAAGTTTGTAAATATTATGCTGCATTTGTATAGAAGTAAAAGGTGTAGCATTTTTGGAGAAGTCAATGTCTATCCATGCTTTTGGATCATTGCTATTACTATTTGTTGTTTAAGGTGTTTCAGAATCAAGAGTTTGGCTTAAGTATTCAATATAGGTGTAGGAAATTTGCACTGTTGTGTTGACGTCAATATGAACAGTTGACATCATTAAGTTTTCAAATATTTTTAACTTACCAGACAATGGAGATTTAATGCCTCATGATAAGTAACATTAATTTTAAGTTTGTCGAATGTCCGTCGTGAATAAATAATATAGGTCTTTCAGAGCACGCAGCTGATGGAAAATGATCTTTATAAAAATTTTCAGATTCCTTTCACTCATTCTTAGAGGCAGAATAAGAAATTCTGCATTTTTTTCTTTGTATATTCATTCACGGCAAATATGTTTTCCTTTGGATATAATAAGCGATGGACTTTTCATTTGTGGTACAACTAAACAATACCATGGCATTATCTCGACCAAAGTAGCAGTTGTTTTTGTGGATGGACATCTTGTTTGAAAATAAACTTTGGTTTTGTGGGATCTTTGCAAGCAACTAGTTTCATCCAAGTTCCCAATGCGCTCTGGGTGGTCTTGCGGATTTAATTTCTTTATTGTTGTTTCCAAGTCGTAACAACTTTGTATACCAAAAGAATCGCATGCTTTCTTTTGTGCGCACTACATGCCTTAATCGATAAATGATTTGTTTTCAAAAATCCTATACACCAAGAGGTTGATAGGATTTTTGAAACCAATACTATTGACATTTTTAACTACATAATCTAATTTTTGTTTGGTGTAACTGTTCGGCTTTAGAACTTCTTGTAGATAATTATGCGGCACATTCTTTAATTTGGATATGTATGTGAATGTGAATGAAAATGAAGATAAATTTACATAATCCTTTGATGTAAAAATATTCACTTCTCTACTGGGTAAATGAAAACAATCGATATTTATTCTACATAGATTAAGATGTTTTCTTAGGGTAGTTGTCATGTAAAATGCGTTGTCGACAAAATTCGCTGATTTTTTGACATTTTATTACTGTAAATATCTAACTTATTTTACAATTTAAAAATTATTTACTGGTAAATAACTTTTAAATTTTAAAATGAGAGTTGGTAAAAATCGTTCTCAAAAATTTTACAATTATTATTACAAAAAAGTATTTATTTCACCACACATTTAATTTTATTTAAACAAGCCGTCTAGCAATTTATCTAAAAAAGTATGTCAATGTAAAATAATGTTACATTAACATTAAAAAAAAATTATTTACCGTTTAATTGTTTGTAAAAATTGCTCTCAAAAATTGTAAAATCCACATTAACGGTACATACAAAAGTAGTAATTTCGTTACACTATTTGTTTTAATTAAGAAACACATCTAACGATTAGGCTAAAAAAACTAAGTCGATGTAAAATGACGTTACATTAATATTTTTAAAAAAAAATAATTTTGGTAACAATCACTCTCAAAAAATATTCAATTAATATTACAGGAAAAGCAGAAATTTCAATAGACTTTATTTTTTTAAAATGCATAGAGATGAATGCAATTTTTCTAAAAAACTTCGTCAATCTAAAATGATGTTGGATTTAAATTTTGAAAGAAAAAAGAAAAATATTCTGTTTTGTATAGAAAAAATACTGTTTTGTTATGGTAAAAATCAATGGCAAAAATTGTACAATTAGAAACAGGAAAATTAAGTATTTCGTCTCATATCATTTTATTTAAGAAAAAAAAGCCAAAACATTTTTCTGTATCTTACTGTCACAGGAAAAATAACTACCTTAATTATATTTAATTCATCTCTAAAAATATTGGTATCTTAGTTTTTATAGTATACCTATACACACCTATGATTTAACCACTGTACGTTGCAATACCAAAAAGTGTTATTTAACTGACAACAACAGTTTGATAGGGAAACACGTCAATATTTTTAATAATGGGAAAAATACAGCATATTGTCTATACATATAATAAAATTGTAACAGAATAAATTCTGTATACAGAAAATATTTTAATGGGTCGTTGATTTAGCATATAGAATGATAATATAAGTTGGAAACTTTGTTTTAAATTTTTCTTCGGTCTGAATGTTATTTTGTGCCTTAATCACCTAAAATCTACTTGACGGATTTTAATACAATTTTGTAGGGAATTTTTTTCTTATTCTTCCAGTTCAACCGTGGGGCGCTGCTAATTTAAAATAAACTACAATTTATTTGATTATTCGTTACAAAGTGGCCTATAACTTGTCTTTTTTATTTTTCTTGCATTTTTATATAAATAATGTGGGGAAAGCCTATACCAAAATACTGCTACATTTACCTCAATGTGCCATTTTTATGCCAGTTTATAACAATGGGGTTTGCAACTAAAAGAGACGTTCAAAATGTGTATACTAACCAGAAATAACATTGAAACATTGATTTTTTCTTCTTATTTTTACCAAATTATGTTGCAGATTGCTATATCACATTCAAAATGGCAACTTGAACACAGCATGTTTAGGAGATCGATTGTATTGACGAACAGCTCCATCTGGGGTAAGCGTCCATTATTATATGTTTCTTTATATTCTAGTAGAGAGTTATTATTAATAATTAATTTGCGTGAAATTATGACACGTAGATACACTATCCCCATTTCTAAACTTACCCCAACTAACTAACTTACGTGCTAAAACCAAACAGTCGCAAATAAACAAAATCACAGTACTAAATTACAAAACTTCCGTATATTTCGTGAATTGGCCCATTGTTAGCATTTGGTGTCTCTATTGGTCTTCGCTGGTCTAATTATATTGTTGCACCAATGCCGTAATTAGTAATTTCCAATGTTTACACTACACATTTTTAAAATTTCCTTTTGAATCGAGGTCAGAAATATAGTTTTTTTTATGATATAATATGGTATTATTGATTTCCTATACTTTCTAGTTAGACATATTCGTATGCAGAACGAAATAAAAATTATAATCAGATTTTATGATCCATAGAGACATTTCGATTATTTCTGCTTTTTATATTACCGTAAGGAAATTAATTTACTGAATTTAAATAGTATGGTCATTGGAAAACGAAAAACCATATTGTGAAAAAGTGACAAGGTAGATATACCGAGAAATGTTTAACAATATATTTTTGAATTAAATTAAAAGGAATATTGACTTGTATTTATTTTAATATGCACTCTTTAATTTTCCATGGTTTCAAAAGTATATACGAATTTGATATTTATGTTAGATTTGAACCAAACTCTGTTCTTGCTTTTGACAAGAAGTTCCACAATGGATATGGAACTTCTCGTCAAAAGTAATAATTTTTTAATGTACACTGATTTTACTAACGGCGTCTTTCAGATATGGTTTAGTATTCGTTCTTCACGAACTGAGTTATGGTGTACTTTTGACTGTGTTATGCGTACGTCGACATTATATGTTTTTAAGTGTAAGTTAGTCATTGCTAAACCGTGCTCAAGTGACAGATGTGGGACGTTAGTATTATTTCTAATAAATTAAAATAAAGACATCGTTACATTATTACCGATACGATTCTCCGAAACACTGTAATAAGCGAATTGTAATAAACAATCTTTTAGATAATGCCCTTTTATGTGATGTAGTCAGGAACTGTGATTATCGCAATCACAACCAATTTCTACTCTATGTACATAAATATGCGTATAAATATATATATACACATATGCATATAAGTATAAGTAAATATATCTACATTGTGCTAAATAAATAGTGTTATAACTAAAATGTTTACCTGGCTCCCACCACCCTCATGACAAGGTCGCGACAATACGAACACCACGGCCTCTCTTCAGTTTTCTTCATTCAATAAAAATTCACCAATAAATTATTTTACAATACAAAATGACATATGAGTATAATTACATATCAAGTATACAACAATACAAAAGAACACAAAATAAAACTAAAGCTAATAAAAGAAATGAGAAGTAATATGGAAAAATAAAAATACACATTATGTGCCTGAAGAGAACAATAGTGCGAAAGCCAGCCTAATACATAAACGGCGTTCAATTTTCCTGCCCTTCAACATAAAAATTCAAATGTCTTGAGTATTACGTACTCAGTAATAAAACAATAATTTAATTCTGTACCGCGTTCGTAATGACATTATCTATTCATATATGTACAATTCAATAACATTATTATGATATTACGTACATAAGAGTTACGTTACCTTAAATTTTCGCTTTATGTACGTACATATATCTCAATGTATTCATGTTTAATAAAGGACGTAAATGCTGGTTCAATTTCAATAAATAAGGTATTATTTAATTCTTTGTGAGTTCCTAATCTGAATAACATAGGATATCACAAAAACTTAAAAAATATTTTAATAAAAAATAATTGAACCGATTGCAAATAACTACTGAATAAGAAACCCACAAAAAATAATAAATAAACTGTGTATTATAAGCGGAACTCACAGCATAATGGTTCTATATATTTTACATACATGTAAAATTTTGCACATTAAATCTATGTAGTGTTTCTATTTAAATATTTGCCAATAATAATATTATTTAAACTTTTGAACTACGTTACCTAATGTTCACAGGCATAAAAATATCATAAATTAAAGCGTCTTATTTGCCGGGATTTTTTTTATTACCTGTTACTAAGATAATAAAAAATTATTTCCAATATTGTGCATAAAATCGTTAGATTTCAGTGAAAAAACAATGTAGAAGATTTTTTCCTTAGCTCCTTTTATATCTTTGGGTGCCATTCGATATGAAAGATTGACTTATTTTAAATATATTTTTTTTATTTCAGTCCAGAAACAATTTAATATATGTCAATTTCAAACTTTTACCTCATTTCCGGAAGAAGTTCTTTTGTAAAGAAACTTCTTTCATAAATAATCAACGGGCAAATTGATGAACCGATACACCGACGATATTGCTACAAAAATAAAATTGTGGTTATTTAACGTGGAATCTTAATATAAATTCGAAACTAGTTTTTTTGCTTTAAACTGTTTAATGTCATTTTAGAACATAAATATAAGTAAATTAAAAAAAATCTCCTACTGTTTGACATTTCTGGAGTTGATATGAAAAGAGGTATACGTTGCTTACGTATGTACGCGAAATTTAATTTTACACGGGCAAGAAATTTTTCAGTATTTTTTTTATTTCTATGCTAACTTTCTAGTATGATAAACAACAAAGTGGAACATTGGAATTTAAAATCTAACCAGCATTAAACCATGGCTATTACTGTAATACAAAGGAACTGGAAATTTGATATAAATTATTAACTTTGTCCCAAGAAAACGTAGTATTTCCTTGATTTTTCCTTGCTCTGTTTAATCAGATTAGCCAGGAAAATCTTTCTTTTAATTCTTTGTTCATTGATTTATTCAGACCATATTGCCTATTTATTTAATGCTTTAAAAAATTAAAGTTTTATTGTGTTCTATTTTTATATAAATGTTAAAGCTCTTCCACGAAAAGTAATTATAAAAAACTTTTTTCAAAAACTGCCAGAGTTATTTCACCGTTTTACATCAACGTTAAAGTTTCAGATTCACAAGTCTAATTTAGTTCCAAACAGATATTTGCATTTTACATTTTACTATATTTTACTTTAGATACCTTCTCCATTCAGGAAAAGATTGTCTTACCCCAAATACATATGGTTTATATGAGACAATTTTGAGAAACTTCTTATATATATATATTGTCGTTTTCTCATTCACCATAAAATATGAGTCACTAGTAGTGAAGACCTATTTAAGATTTTAATAAAACATTGATAATCATTTTGAACGAAATATATTACTATGATTTTAATAACAGAAAATGAAAACTAAAATCCTAATTGCCTTTCTCGGTGCAGTTAGTTCCATATTTATTTTTGAATTTTCTTTCGTTGTAAACTTTTACCACAAAACTCGATTTTAAGTTTTCTTTGTGTCCAAGTGTTACTCAGTTTCCATGTCGCCCATGGTTTTGCCTTCTCTATTGCAAATTTAATATAATTTGCGTCATAAGATAATAATCTCACTGCATCATAGGTAGGAAGGAACCTTTGAAAAAAACATCGATGTATTTTTCAATATACCGCACTTTGGCATCGGTGTTTTACGATGCATTGAAAAAAATCATCGATTTTTCAATACATAGGTACATTTTTTAACTCCATTTATACTTTACCTTTTTAGTACATTTTTTTATACCATGGTGTGTAAACATTCCAATTTGCAACCAGCGTTTACACTTGGCTAAAAGCGGTACTTTTCAAAAAGTGCACTGAAAAAGACAAAATTTCATGGGGTTTAAATGTATTATAGTGACTATTTCATTGACTGAATAGTAGGTACCTATTCAGTCAATCAAGTCGCTGTTCATAACTTGCAAAGAAAGAACTAAACAGTCATTATAAAATTGGCATTTATTGTTACAAATAAAGAAAATTTTATGTAGTCTTTGCCTATAAGCCTTTTTCTTTGTTGTTTTCATACCTGCCCTGCTTTGAAAAGTAGTCTTTTAGAGGGTACCGATATACCCACCATAGTTAAAAACTTATATGCTGTTTTATTTAGCTTAATGAACTAAATTTTAATATCTTTCCATATTTCTAATAAATTTTCGTTTCATTTTCCTGCTTGGCTTCTGTGGTAAATAGAAATTTCATCACAAAGGCTGTCTTCAGATTTGTTAGATTTCCAGTTCCGATAGATTAACTTGTCATAGTCACTCCCAAGAGAAAAATTGTCTTCAATTTTGTCAGATTTTTCTGAGTCTGAATCCATTTTGTCTACTGTCTGTAAGTACATCTTCATCAATTCCTTTATTTCTGAGACGACATTCGCACAAGTTATATCGTCATTGAAGTGCATTTTTTTGAAGCGTGGATCCAAAATACTGGCAATAGCAAAAGGAGTCACTTGTTCAATGGCGCCCATTGTCTTGTTGATTTCTCTTAAATTTAGCTTCTGTATATATTTTTCAAAGATCCTTCAATCACAAAGGAATTTATTTTAGGAATCATGCAGTGTATTAAAGGAATAATTTTACTACTTGTGCAGTATTTGTGCAGTATTTGCTTCCAGGAGTCAAAGTACTTGAATTGGTGTCACGACGGATAACTTTGACCCGCTTAGCATTGGAGGCGCATATAAAGGAAAAGAATATCGTTCACAACACTTCTTAATTCTAACAATCAATGTAGTATATATTAGCTACTGTTCCATCGAGTGGATACATCTCACATTAATTTCGTCTCAACAGCAGCTTTGCGCTTGAACCACGTTACTATTGCTTTTATTTTTCAAAATAATCTTTTTACTTCTTTGCAAGGCAAAGCGCCTTGAGCCATTAAATTTAGTGTGTGTGCAAAACATGAAATGTGTTTTTTTTTCAAATGCTAATTCGACCGCTTTGACCATATTGTTTGCTTTGACGGTTACAACAATTAATACTTTCACTTTGTCTATTCCCATATTCGCAAGTATTTATGAGCCCTGTAGCAATATACTCAGATGTATGTCCCTGACCTAATCCATAAACTCCAAGTGTTACAGCATATAACTCGATACCAATACTAAAATCAGGTATTCGTCTAAATATCAGCTGTCAAAGCTATATATTCTATAGCAAACAACCTTGTTTTAGAAGTTGCCGAAAGAGGTTCATATTTGTTGTCAAGCCAGCGCCTAAAACATGTTGTACTAGGGCTTTAATATTGAGGCGCAGTAACTTTTATTAAAATACGAAATCTTTCATTTTATTCAATTGAAAACGAAAAAAAAATCATCTTTATCTAGTCTTATCGCCAGATAAAGAAAAGCTCAAATTTATGTAAAAGAAGGTGTAATGGTATTTTGACGCATTGAAGGGAGTAGTATTTTGATTCTCTTGTTCTCTATCTCTATTACGAGTTTGGGCACAGTGCTTTAGAACATCTTCTGATGACTTTTCTGTAGACCTCGCAGTAGATGGATTATGCAATTCTGAATCATAATCAACCACAGATGTCTCTTTGGTATTTGAATGTTGTGATGATATTTTTTCAAATAAATCAATTCTAAAATGTTTGGGAACAATTTCTAAATAAGAAGTTTGTGAATATTATAAATATGTTTTATTAAATTGGTTGTATACATACGACCAATTTAATGGAACATATGATGAAGACTTGTCGTCAACTTTTGTTAAAAAATTGCTACACTTTCTTACGTTAATTTCTTAGGTACCATATTGAAATAAAATTATCTGAAATAGAAAAATAATAACAAAATAAAAATAATAGTAATAAACCCTTTATTATAAAACAACCATTAACATTATCTATAATATAACGTTCGTTATCATATATATATATATATATATATATATATATATATATATATATATATATATGATAACGAACGTTATTTCCAGTGCATTAAATATATATATATATATATATATATATATATATATATATATATATATATATATATATATATATATATATTAAATGACTATGAGACACTGGTCATGAGCACTGGCTATGAGAGGAAGAGAGAAAGAAAATGTGCACGCACTGCTCTCTCTTGCTCCTACAGTGTGATACTAGGCAATAGGCTTGCACTGTGTCTTAGATATACGAAACGTAACTGGCTATGAGAGGAAGAGAGAAAGAAATCTATTTTTACTCTTGTTCTAGTCTTTTTAATAGTTTAGTAATCTAAGCAATTTCATAATCAATACCAAATTAATAATCTAAGTAATGTATGCTCGCACCTCTCTCTCTTGTCCCTACAGTAATATACAAAACGTAACTCTCTCTCTTGTTGTCCTCACTAACTTATATCTCCCTCTCAACTTTCGTTCGTCTCGCCCGATGACACTTTTCGTAACGCTCTCATCACGCATTCACCAGCTTACTCCCCAAGTCATACGTGCGTAAAGAAGTTTTACTTCAAAAAACATTTTTGGTACAATTTACTCACCTAATATAATTGTTTGAATGAAAATATAAATTCACCATTTTGCATGCTCTTATTATACTAATAAATATTTCGTGCAGTTTTAATAAATAGCTATTCACTCATAATTTAAATCACTGAAGAAAAAACAAAAACGCATCGTACACCTCGAATATCAGTATTAGCCATATAGGTTGTCACTATTGCCACTCCTCATATTTAGTTTTTAGCGTTCCGATTCACGAGTTGCGTTCGCTAAGACCGAGTTTCACCAGTCGCTGCCAAATTTTGCAGCTGTAAAATAATAGTACCAATCTAAGAAAATAGGAATGAGAACTCATAATGGCTTTTGCTGAAATTAATTTACCCTACTACATAATTTAAACAGAAACTCCTGCCTGATATCTAATATAATATAAATAACGTAAGGTAAACCAAATAATTTCCCATCTTAAAAATTAAAAATTGTTATCTCTATATACTCGCTCTATATATATAAGCATAATGATTTTTTGACGCATCGAATCAATCAAAAGTCATACAATATATCGGTTTGTTCCAAAAACATGGAATGGTTTAAATATATCGATATACACCGTCCACTTCTTATTATAGGTGTGTTATCGTAACCGGTTTCCCTCCTTTTATCCACAATGTTGACAATTTTGAAAGTATAGTATAGTATCAGTTTGTTTTATTAATCGGCTCTTATGATTCCACCGGCACGGTGAGATATTTTTAACTCCGATACGTTCAGCCGCCATTCGCATCATCCATCTTCTTATAAGGCTTTGTAGTAATGTTAGCCTTCTAGCGTGTTTATAGATTTTGCCCATTATTTTAATTGCAAATTGGTTTTCGGATCACAGGAAACGTCTAAAAGAGAGCGCCACTTGACCTTAAAAGTAACATGTCCTTTAAACAACACGATATTTTTACATTTTCTAAAAACAAAAAACCAGCTACAATTTCCTGGAAATATTTGCACAGATATAATCTATACTTTATTGTTTCTTATGTTTAAAAATTTTAAAACTTTTTAGTCTGTTATATTTTAAAGTTTTACTCTTTTCTTAAAATTTGAAATCTAAACATGAGTCAAATAAATAATAAGGATAAAATTTACGAACTTGCTTAGATTACTAAACTATTATAAAGACTAGAATAAGAGTAAAAATAGTTATAAACTGCAAAAGAAATTAATAAATGTTTATAAAATTGTAATAGTAAATAAAATAACATTAATGGCCTTAGAATTTGACTACACATTTAACTGGAAAAATATGAAAAATGTATGAAAAATATTATTCCCATCTATGGTCAGTGGCCATCGAATAACCCACATCTTTCAAAACATGTTGATTTTAATATTAAATTGAAGTAATTAAATAAATTACACCTAAAGTACATAATTTCCTTCATGAAAATTAGAAACATGATTTGTCTTGTTTTACAGAACATATTTTGTGCTAGCCTTCTTTAAATTTGTTTCAGAATACAGTCTTTTTATTCCCGTACTTTTAAAATAATGTTATTTGCTCCGATCCGTTCCAAATACGGAACTTGATCTTTTTTTGATACACCAACGCACGTGAGAATCAAACTACCGGTAGTCATACTAGCCAATGAAACTAAACTTTTTTTTGCACTTTACGTTAGTGTATTTTCTTAAAAAAATACGTTTCAAATAAAATTGTAATATTCTACACTATATTCTGCTTGTTAAAAACGTAGCTCAGAATTTTCACTAAATTCCCGAAATACAAACGTTTATTTAACGTAAAAGGTCTTTTGCGGTTAGGGCTTTTGCGTGGGTGTTGGATCAACCCAGTAAATTGTCATCGGTCTTCTTTCTTGATTTCTCCGCTGAAATTACCTCAGATAAGATTATTTTATGGCAATTAACTGAATCGGTCCATGACCTACATAAAACTTGTGGCCATCTATTCTGACTTAGAAACTAATATCTAATTGTCTTTTTCGTATTATTAGATCCAAGTTATTTAAAAACTGTTTACATAAAAACAGTATTTTTTATTCTTAATTGCGTCTAATGAAATCAATAGAGCAACATCAAAGCATGGTTTAAGCACCTTTTACACCTATTAGTACGTAGGTTTAAATGTCGTTAATTTAAATTTTATTTGAAATATTTTGCTACCAGCATTGAAATATGGAATTTAACAGTCTATGTGAACCTAAAGTTAACCCGTAATTTGAGTATCATATTAAACATTATTTTTGGAGTGGAACATTACATTTTTTTCGAACGGTACAATATTGTTGGAACCACTTAATATTCTTCACAACCGTATAGCGTTTGAAGTTTAAGTGAAATAAAAAAGGGGTTTAAAATTTTTATAAAATATGTAGCTCCTCGGCCTAACCGGACTCGAAAATAAGAATTCAAATTTTAAAATTTATCCAATACTATTGTGAGGAATTTCCCATGTAAAAGCGGTGCCGATTTATTATGCCAGATATATAAATAAAAAAATTATTTACGTTATTAACGAATGATGTGGGAAGCAGTGAAAATGTAGTTTTTATATCTGTTTTGTTACAAGATTTATCTTATTCACTGTAACACCTAAGTGCTTGTAATTCCGAGTAAACATTGAAAATGTCCTGTATTTCAACAAGTGCAAATTAATACAACGAAACCTAGGTCGTGGTAAAGAAATTAAAGAAAGTAGAAATAATACTACATCACGTAGTTTCATTTAATTGTGAATAATGAATTTCTACCAAATTAACGCCAAATATATTCAAAATTTTAGATAGATAGCATGTTTGCTAATATCCCACCTGAATATGTTGTAATACAACCAAACCTAGGTCGTGGCAAAGAAATTAAAGAAAGTAGAAATAATACTACATCACGTAGTTTCATTTAATTGTGAATAAAGAATTTCTACAAAATCAACGCCAAATATATTCAATATGTCATTCACTATCTTATCACTTTCAATATAATGTAAACAAGTAAATTTTATGTTCAAATTATGCTCTTTATATTAAAAATTAAATATCTCATGTTTCGAAGTGATGAACTTGGTCAGTTTGTATTTGTAGTGATAAACGATATGGTTTAAAAATATGTGTCTAACATAGCCTTTTCCAATCTCTTACAGGGTTAGCTCCCTGGCACCACCATGAAAAAAAATAAAACTACTTTCAATAATCATCATTTCTTATAATAGGAAGGCGAACGAGTATGCGGGTCACACTATGACCACAGTAATTTGCAATAGTAAATTATGACCACAGTAATTTGGAATAGTCACATTAGGTATATGTCTTTTTCAACTATATGTCTTTTTCATAGACACACCTATGTGAATAGGGATATTTATGTTTATTTAATTTTAATGAGATGGTTAGAGTTGCTCTTTTGAGACCAAACTCGTAATATGTGGGTCGATGTTGCTCAATTGGATCCATAGATATGAGTTTAGTTGCAGTATGTTTCCGTATTATTTTTTACATATACAAGAATAGAAAAACATTTTGCACAAATATGTTGTAGGAAACAACTGCTTTAGCGCCAATTCCGACAACTCTGTATAATCAGATTTTAAATTTAACAAACATTTCTTAAATTAAATCCTTTCAATATTATTTTTATAGCCGAATCACAACTAGTTTCAATTAATTGATTTTCCTGGACAGATGACAGATTGGTGATGTCTGTCACATTACATGAAAATAATCTATAATCAAATTCTCAGCTCAAATACACTCATTATCACTTTTTTATGCGATAATCTCTGGGTGTAATATCTTGTGTCACAGATAATACAAAAAATTCGAGAATTTTTAAGTCTAGCTTTTATAAAAATTCACCATTTCTTTAATTTCGTTCAAAACAGTTTTTAATTTAACTGAAATATTTTTAGCAGATTAAGTTTCCTGATGAACGTAGCAGTGATGCCGGATGATTGATGGGATCAGTGCTTTGAACAACTATGAAGTCCTTTCTGTGCGCCTGTCATAGCAAGTTTGCCGTTCGTTCTTACTACCACACAATTATCCTATTTAATATTATGAATCGACAAAAATCTGTTTAAAATTTCAAATATCGCTTCTCTAATAGTATTCGTAGAAGTAGCGAAAATATAAAATATTTTCTAGTGCTGTTCTGTAGCTCATAATGGATAAATGCAAGCAAATTTGCATTATTACAAAATGTCGGTGTCCTCATCTAATTGTAAAGCATAATATCGACTTGCCGATATTTTCTACCATGTCTTCAATTCCTTTTTTTCCGTATTATTAGAGATTGCACAGCCCAATTTATGTCTTAACATAGCAGAAATCTCGATTTTATCGACCAGTAATATAAGTTCTTCAGCAATGGTATAAGGTTTACCACTTTTTGTAATCAATAATAATACTTAATAAGAAACTAATACAGCATTTTTATTGTTAGTTCCAGTAATCCTCAATTCCTTTTTTCAGTATTATTAGAGATTGCAAAGCCCAATTTATCTCCTAACATAACAGAAATCATGATTTTTGTGACCAATAATATAAGTTCTTTAGTAATGGTATAAGGTTTGCCACTTTTTGCAACCAATGATAATAAATTTTGATAAGAAACTAATACAGCATTTTTATTTTTATAGTTTTTTTAGTTTGTTCTAATCCAGTAACATTCAACTTGAAAAACTCTTTAGATTTGGGAAAATATTCTCTGTATTTTGCTTTTCAGACAGAAAACTTTATAACATAAAACACATTAAGGACTTTCTTCAATACAATGGTATTTGTGAAACCATAAGTTAAATCTTTTGCATACTGCGATGCTTAAAATTTGCCACTTTACGAGACTCGCGGCTTGACGAACTCGAAGGGCCGGCTCCTTCATTTGAGTCAATTGTTGAGTATTCATTTCATTTTAAAGAGCGTTCCATAGTGTATATTGTACTACAGGTCACTAACTAATTACATTCGTAGAATCAAATTGCATACTAGCGAGTTATAACACAAGAAACAAATGACTGAACTTATTACAAAGAAGCACGGCGTGCGAAGAAACGGATGGGGAAGGAGTCACGGGTCTGCACCCCACCCACGAGCGAGCGATCTACGAGTACTTACCACAGCGTAGTGTGTACCGCGCGGCCTTAATTTGTCTGCACATTCTGGTCAATCACCCGGCCACGCCATTATATTTTTATAATTTTAATTTTAGCCTTTTTTTGACACAAAACTACATATTATCTTCAGTGTTCGCGGTATTTTTAGGTTATTATTTTTAGGTTTTTGACAATTTTTTGGAGATAAGGCAGTAAAAGCTACTTTTGAAGATATTTTTTGAAGGACAAATTGAAGGAAAGCAATTATATATATTCAAATCTGTGCTTACATACGCTACAATTGTCTTAAAGCGTTTTCTTATCCTTCCATTTTACTTTGACCAAATTGAAAAAAAAAACATAATTACGCATATAAATTTATATATATTTAAGTACGCCCTGACTTTCTATATAGCTAACCCATATTTCAGCTCTCTGCGCCAAGTGTTTTCTTAGAAAAATGCCTGGGAAAAGTAAACGAAAATTCCCATTGGTATTCCGTTTAAACAATTTGCCGAATATAAAAAAAAGAGTAGAAAATTATAAAGTGTCATTTGAAAGTAAAAACGATAAAAAATATGTTAAATAATAAACACTCTATTTAAAAAAAAAATAGTCGATAGGATGCACAAAGTGAGATTATGTATTATTCTATAATTTTTGGAACTTTTGATAAAATTATTATAAATTTAATTGAAAGTAAAAATTAGAAACTAGAGTAATACAAACAACATCAATCGGAAGCTAAATTTTTCGCTGACAGAATTTAAAGAATTTCCATTTTGTTACAAACAAATGAAATTTTGAATAGCAACCCAATTTCATTTCGAATGAAAGAAACCGTGAATAGAGACACCATTTAATATTGAATGAATGTAATTGTGAATAGAAACTCCATTTCATCGGGAATTAATGAAATTGTGATTGAAATGGGGATTTGGACCCTAACGTGTCTAAACAAGATATTGAGTACATTACCCTAATTTGCAAGTATGGCGAGATGTATTAAATTTTTTCTTTAGAAATGTTGGATCTCAGATAAAGGAATTAAATCTTTTTGAGAGCCACCGTTATCTCACGCGTGATAAGATATCTCATAGTCGATTCGTAGTATATATGGACTGAGACCATTTCATACTTACATTTATCTTAAACGCCTCTAATAGACCTTTGGTATAAAGAAACAATTTTGAACACCAAAAACTTGTATGATCCAGACATCGGAAACCTTTTCTGCCTATTCAAATTGATGAAATCAGAATTCATCTCAGTAGATAAGAATTCTCTTTTACCATCGTCTTGCATAACCTCCGTGTGGGCGGATAAATATCATGCGAAAAGGATTTTATTTCCACTGAAGGGATTCAAAATATTTGTTTGTAATATTTGCCAGTTGACTGGCAACCAAAGAAGCTTATCGTCTCACTTCAAAGCTTTGAGCGGTATATACACTGTAATAATAATCTAAATGGTCGTCGCCCTTCTGCGTTGTACTGATCAAAAGGCATACGGTCTTTGACTGTGCGGCGCAACGCGAGATCGATTCCGAGTTCGATTTCCGGCCGACGAGCGACCTGTTTCGATTGTACATCGCTCGCGCATCGAGCTAGTCAGGTCTGATATTCTAGTTGGCTGTAAGATATTACTTTCTTAACAATAAGTCCATCTTATGCATCAATTAGATACATTATAGTATAAAAAGAGATATATAAATAAATGCTCCATGCTTTATTTGTGAATTTTTTTCGTTTTCATTCTAAGGTTATATTAACCCTCTTTTACCTATCAAAACTGGATTTGAAATTGTTTTCGTAAACCCTAAATTTTGTAATAATAAACTGACAAATGTGAAAAAATACCATAAAATCACTTCGGTTAACTTGTGTCGAGAATTTCTATTTCTATATAACTAAAAACTATACTTTCCTATAATCTTTCTTATATTTAAAAATTATAAGAATTAATGTTTCTAAATATTTGTTACAATTTTGTGCACATAGTATTATTTACTATTGAAACGGAGAGATAGTAATTGATATATGGATGTGACGTAGTTACATATGAAAAATAGGCCTAGACATAGTTGATTTGGTAAAATATGGATGTGAGTACGAAATAATGAAAATGTAAAAAGCCGTTATTGGAATTTCCTAACAAAATAAAAAGAAAATCAAGCAGAATTGTAAATAACATGCTGGAAGACAATCTGATACGAGTATACCTTACTTATGTGTTGTAAACAAAAATAAAATGCGTGAAGCCTATATATGTAATAACACTACAGAATTATTTAAGTCCAATTATCGATTTGTTTTTTATTATTTTTAAATGCCCAACTCAATTCATGTGAATTTTTAGCTTAACTTGACAGAAGTATTAATTACATATACTTTACCCGACCTTACAGTGAGATGTCATCTTGTTGCAATAAGAGTTTGCAAGCAGTAGATAAGGAAAAGGGATGACCCCTCAATGATTGATTTATGAAAGCACCCTCAACGATGCTCATTTATGTTTCTTACATAGCTCAATAGAATTAAGGGTTTCATTATATACTCGAACGTCCCTTTTATTTTCTTGCCAAACTTAAAGGAATGGTAAAAAGTCACCGCCGTCATTTTGTATATAGAAAGATAAGAAGGATGTTTATTTCCCGCTGTTAGATTTGTATGGTAATTTTCTCTATGATCCATTAATTTCGTCCTTAAATAAATATTTTACAAATTTTTTTTAATTATTTTCTGTATTCAGATTAATTAGGTTATTTTACTTGATTGCACAATTTTTCAATTCCACAATATGTTGTATCTATGAACAGAAGAATAAATTGAAACCTTATTTTTAAAATTCCACAAGATGATATTGTTCCTCGAGGTATTCATTTTCAAAGCTTAAAAATGTTGTAATAAATTAATTTATAACATATTAATTTTTTCTATCATGGTCAATACGAACTATATATATTTTATTGGAAATGCTTGTTTTTTTATGAATCATAGATTATGTTTTCATTTAGGAAATACTCTGGTCCCGTATAATGAGACTTGAACCTTACCTTGAAATATAAAGTGAATTGGTTGTAACAATCGTTATAATTTAATAAGCTCATGTTTGCGATTTTTAATGCATGAAGTTAAGAACAAAAATGATTCTGGTATTAATCGATCCCTGACATAAAGTATTCCTTACCAAAAATTAATGCACGATAGACTGATCATTAAACCTGCACTATATTACTCGCAAAGTTGATCGAAGTTAGACGAAGAGAATATTGAAAAGAGGTACTTCTATTCGTTTTTTGCATATTTCAAACTCTACTTCAGACTACGATCAACTTTGACGAGCACCTCGTCTAGGTAACTTCGTAAGTAAGGTAGAGGATCTTTTATGGAAAAATAAATTAAATAAACTGAAGTTCTATGTAATGTCTTGATGATAATTATTAGGTTTAAAATAGGTTTTCGCTTTATTTACAAGCTGATTTTTATATTGTAGTTACTTAATAAATTACTTTAAAATTTGGTAAAATATTTTGAATGCCTTAAAAAAATCAATTTTGGTCATCAAAAATATTTGTGTTTGTGACGCCGCCAAATGTGTCATAAAATTATTAAAATGTCATATAGTTATTGCGTAACTGGTAGAGAACCCGAACACCATATATTATACAATGATTCATTAAAATATTGTGTCATGAATAACATTGACGTAATTGTTCTGACGCATGGAAGTAGCTGGAAGAAAATGAAGCCGTCCCTAATTGTATGTTCGCTGCCGACAAAGAAACACAAAACATCTCTTTCGTAGTATCACTTCCCTCAGAGCTCTTTGAAGACTAGATTGTTAAGAGTTTGCATATTGTGCACATTGTATAAGATCATTCTCTTTCCGCTGAAAATGCACTTTAAATGGAATAAAATTCATTTAATTTTTACAGAAACGGTAACGATATCAAAGGATTTCACATCGGTATAAAAAACCTTGCTGGATGTTTTGTTTGAATGAGAAAAAAAAGGGAGTTCAATTTGCATTAATTTACAGAAGTGTGTCAAATTCAAACAACCTATATAGGTGAATGTTATCTGAATAAAATATTCCACATTTCATCTTTGTAGTTTACATTAAGAGCATATCGCATTATTTCGAAAATGAATGGGGTTTCCAAAATAAAATAATGCTTAAATGGAATAAGATCGAGAAAAATATAAATTCAGAAGTAAAATATACCAGCATAATTATAGTAATAAAAAAACTAACTTATTCTATATTACAAATTAAATTTAAGTGTCTGTGATTTCAAAATTCTTATTTCTTTCATACGTGGCATTAAACCTAACCACAAATTTCCTTTTTAAAATTATATCTGCCTGTCTACTTGTATGTTCAGGATAAAGTGTCTGTCTACTTGTATGTCCAGGATAAAGTTAAAAATGACTTATCGCATTTAATAAAAGCATTTACAATATTTTAAAGGGTCGAAATTTGGGTTCTATTTCACCTCAATATCTTAGAAAGTTCCAATGTTATAGAAAAAAAAGCAGCTAACGAAATTCTCTAAGGTAGGCAGGCGGACTATGATCCCTCTGTGCGTAGTGGATGTATTAAATGAATACTTTTTACAACTTGGGCCTTTGTTAGCAATAAGTCATGTTTTATTTATAATAACCATATATATATATATATATATATATATATATATATATATATATATATATATATATATATATATATATATATATAGAATACGAAGACGAAAACTTTAAATTCAAAAACCTCGCAACGAATGTTTGATAAGGTGAGTGCAGTTCGGTTATTACGATTTATATTTCGTAATACTCAACTCTTGGATATTTCAGTGGGTACGTTGAATGATTTTACATATAATTGGAATATATACCAAATGTGTTCTTCACAAATAATATTTCGAGGAGATTAATTGTGAAACGAATAACCTTGCTTCCTATTAGAGTTCCGTAGTCAAACAAGGGACCTATCGATTTATTCCACCTTCCGTGTTTCAAGGGACCGTCGTATTTATTCCACCTTCCGTGTTTCATAGCCTTGTGATTACCACAGGTCAAGATTGATTTGCATGATATATTTCGAATAGATGCATCGAGTGGGGAGTGTAATAAATGGTTTGCAATATACCAAATACAAAAGTTTAACTCAATTTTGTTACAAAGGAATTTTTCACCTTTCTATTAAATGTATATCACATTCAATTGGAAAGGTCTTTCAAAGAAAAACTGAGTTTTCGTTTATCTTTTTTTTATTGTTAAGAATATTAAATTACCTTCGGAATTATGTTAAGTATTCGTTCTTATCTCTAATTAGGCTGTTAATTTGAAATTGTGAAAACATTTCTGTACTAAAAATTTATTGGAATATTCAATATAAATTATTCCAGTTAACTTGTGCCAAAAAGTTTCTCAGTATCTATTAAAAAATATTCCAGAAATCTAAATAAATATGGAAAATAAATAATGTGTGACTATTTTAGTTCAACGCGCAATCGGTTATTTTTTTTGGATTATTTTTGACATTCACTTTCAGGTTTTATGGGTTATTTACACTATGTACAAAAATTACCCAATGATTACCAGAACAACTTTCAGCTGTATTTCATATCAAACACTTTATTGATTTCTTCGAAACATCATATTTACAACCTTTAGAAGATTAGATACCATATTCTGATCAAGAATTCTTGAACTTGAATTTATAAAGAAGCATAAGATCTATATGTATATTACTATTTTTTTAAAAGATCATGTCTTTGTTATTTAGGTAATCAGATTATTAAATTTTACCATACGGTGGCAAGTTCTTGAAAAAAATCGCGCATATCTCGTATAGTTTTATTTCCTTATGATATTGGAATTGAAAAATATTTGAGTTATTTTGAAGCCTATTGTATATTTTCATTTTCGAAGAACGGTAATCGAAAATTAAATGCACAGATGGAGGAATATGACAAAGTTTTAAAGGATCCTTATTTAGTAAAAGGACCAAAAGGAAAAGTTTATTCGCTTGTCAACTAAATTTGTCGAAATAAAATTTGTTAAGAACGACATCGACATCGACACGTCATCAATTGCAATTAACCTATGAAAAAAGACTATTTACAAAAAATATTAACTATTACCACGTAAAGAAGCAGCACTCACCTCCCCCGCCAATTTAACGTCACCCGCAGATGCCGAGTATGATCAAGAGGATAACCCAGGAAGACGCGTTCCTGGGTTACCGCATGCCATGTGGTCGTGTAATTCAATTTTGCGATGTTTTGTGAAGTATAACTTGTATAATTCAGTATTAATTGATAACTATTCATAATAATTGAATATTACGGTCCGTTATTGCGCTGTGTGCGAGTGCGTAGAAAGCAATAAAATTACTTAATCAGAGGAGATTATTTTGTCTCGCTCTGTTTGTTTGTTGTAAATAATTTTGTTTTTTATCATCAAGTTACTTGATTAGTACCTATAATTTTACGTCTATAAACATGTCATTGACCAGTTTTAAACTTTCAAACTGTTCTTAAAAGTCATTGTTTTGTTTGAACGCGATGAGGTTGGAAAACGCATCTTTGTAGTGTAGGTCATAAGCTTATTATAACGTTTATTAAGAGATCTTTCACATGAAGCAAATCTATTCAAGTCCAAAGTACAACGAAGACAATATTTTAGTGTAGTGTATACATTTATAAATAAAAAAAATTATTTTTATTTAAAATCTTATTTAATTTTTAGGATCCACACTAATTACCTTTTTTTTTAAATTCCATCTCAACATTATTATTGTCAAAATACTTTCACAAAATTAAATGTACAGTATAAAATATTTATTTACAGAATAACATTTTTACTGTTAGGTAATAATAAAGACGTACGCACCAGTACATAGTCATTAAGCCAGCGTGCCATCAAGGCAGTCATTCGGTCGACAGTATTGGTTAGAAAGAGAAACAGCTATTTTGCTGATGTATGGCGTCAACTCGCTAGATCAGCACTATTGCCCGCAACGATCGAGATCAGTATATAGTAATAGTAAATATTCTTTATCTGCACGCTGCAACATTAATTTACGCACACACAAAACGGACACGGATAGGCGAGTACATATGTAATAGTTTAGGTAATTAAATATGTTCGCTTGTATAGAGTGTTGGGGGTGTGCTATTGATCTTTTCAAAAATTAGACAAATCGGAATCCTTTGTAAAGAAGTACATTTTCTTGAACATATGTTAACAAAAAAAATTGTATGCTCATATCATGTTAAACTAAAGAGAGTAATTAATTTTCCTGTACCAAAACCTGAAATAATTAATTTTCTTTCTATAAAAAATTTCTAAACACTGTTGAATTAACCAAACTTATAGCTAGTTGTTTATTATAACAATTATGATAAACCATTCATACTTACAACATACTCATCAGAATTTGCATTTCGGTGTGGCTTTTTCATAAGAATGAGTCTACTCTTAAAAATCAATAGTACATGCTTCTCTGGTGTCATATGCAACAACGATTAAGTTCTCGGTATCGGAAGAAGACCTAGTCGCATTCGAATGGTTAAAAAAAACTTTAGGCTCTATTCGTGGGGACAAAAGTTTACTAGTTATACTGATAATGGGTCATAAATAGAGTTTACACCATTAAAGGATCCAAAATCAAAGTTACAAGGATAAAGGCTTAGATAATAGAATAAAATTACGATTTCTTGCACGGTATAACACGAGTGTAAACGCGCTATTTGGAATTATACTTTTTCATAATATCATATGTACCTTAAATTTTCGAAACAATTACTAACAAATAATAAATTAAATGATAAAATCGGGAAACCAGAAGAGACAATTACGAGCCAGGTACTTAAAACAATCAGCAGGAATATAAAGAACACATAAACATATAAATAAAAAATAGGTCCACCAATAGCGATACAAACGATAGATAGGTAGCGGAAAAAAGTTCTTATTATAAAAGCTCCTGAGCGTTAAGGATAAATACAAGAAATTTGCAAACAGTGATAAAAGACGACTTATATCTTCAAAGACGACTTATATAATAACTTCAGAAAACGAATAATTGAATTTTTAAAGAAACACTCAATTGCTTATAAGAATAGAAGAAAGTTATTATTGATATAAGTATTATATAGTAAATTATTTTTTGGATGAATAACTATGTCACATATTTTCTAAAATGTTTACGACAATATTTGACCACTATAGATAAAATACGTATCAGAGCAGTTTATGATCTTACTCTACTATTTAAAAAATAAACAAAATTCAAAGAATACCAATAAAACCCAAGATTCACGTCTATTGCAATGGTACAAATATTTATTCAATTTGCTAATTGCATAGAATAATACATATATTAGCCTAAAGGATACACAACTAATGAATTATTGTTACGACACACGAATTTCCGACATCCGCTAGAATTTACGACACCAGCAAGAATTCACGTCACGAATTTTATCAATACTACTTACTTAAGTAAAAATCCATACAATATATTCAGCAATTAATGAACCCTTTATTTCGGAGAATATAAAAAAGAAATAAATATATAGGCAGATGGAATCTCATATCTGCGTAAAACACATCCTACTCCCGAGGTACATACACAGAGCTACATCTGATATGATGTACGTCTAAACACCGTTTGCCATCTATAATATAAACAAAATTACTGACAATAGATACAACGCACTTTAGCAAAAATTAACTCAAATATGCTATTTTTAGTTCCTATAAATCATAGACTTAAAAGAAGATTACTATACTAGTTAGGCGGTATACATAAGGCAATAACAGGAAATCTTGACTAAGAGGACGCACGTAATCTCACAAATAAAATAATACATTTGCAGAAAAAAATGGACTACATATATATTAGAACAAAATGATTGAATAATTTGAAACCGTAATTAAGAATATTAGATGCATTCTAAAATATTAAGCAATAGTAATCATACAACACTGTGACAAGCATAAATCAAAGAAAAATGTATTTGAATAACATCGTCTCGATCCGACGATCTATGTTGTGAAAACTATTTTGTGAAATTAAGTCGCCGTAGTTCAATGAATGTGGAAAACATAAATGAATGTGGGAAAACGCGCCCGAAAACAAGACACTAGAAGATAATGAGGTCTTTTTGTTACAGGCGAATCAATACTGTTGAAACGGAGCTTTTGTTTGTTGTTTAGATTAATAAAACCTCTTATTATTTTCGAGGCTTTTAGTATAATGTAGTGTGCCGAAAGAGAGTTAATATTGTAATTTAATCATTTAATTTGATGTAATATTAATGGGAATATAAAAGAATAGAGGGGGATTTAAACAGCGAATCAAATGCTTGTCAACAATATTTTTTTTACAAAAGATAAAGTTGACAAAAAAAAAATAAATTGTTGAAATAATTTGAACACGTAGAATGACTGAAATAAAAATAATATATTCCTATTATGGAAGCTCAATAAATTTTGATAATACCTAAATATATATCTTTTTTTAATAATGTAGATTGAATATCATTGAAATCGGATAGGCAAGTTGTTACCATTAGATTTAATTATGTAACTTTTTACATGAAAGTTAAAAAAGAATAAAGGAACTAAAGGATTCAATAATCATAAATTTTAAAAGCAGTACTAAGTTAATTGATTCGTCATTTCAAAAGATTAAATTTTTTTTATGAAATACTAATACGAAATGAAATAAAATTTAAATCACTCATTTTAAGTATTATTGGAGAATATTTCAATCATTTATACAGGTTGAGGTTTAGAACTTAGATCGCACAAGATTGCCCAGCGAGAGTTAATATTTCGAAAAGTTGCGCTTTTATTATCATTTCTAGCCGTATTTCACATGTAAGATTGATAACAAATTCCAAATACATATTCTAATAATTTTTGTATCATTACCTTTTTTATAGTTTTTATTTATTTTTCAAATATAAGCTCACAACAAACTTTTGTGGGCTACGGCACTATCGCAATGGATATTTTAAGTTGTCTATTTCATGAGTGGCAAAATTATTCCTCACATGAAAGACAAAAATATCACTTTCAAATATGTTGCTTGATCTCATCTGCAAATGACAGTAAATTTTCTTTGGTGTCCAATTAAAGAAATGTATTAAAAAATTAACCAGTTTTAGTATTTGATGGAAATATTACACATAAATCTATAAACTTTCCGCAAAATTTGAATTGGAGCATTACAGAGTACCAAGACGTTTAAACTCTCTGTGGAAATTTACTCTAAATCAAGATGTAAAAAATATTAACGGATGTAAGTTTTATAGGAAACTTTTACTAATAAATACAACAGATAATGATATATAGATAATTTCATTGAAAAGTATTATGTGTGAATGAATACGACAAAAAATTAAATACCCATGATTCATATTGGAATTTTTTTTATATCTCATGTAGTGGGGATGTAGAAAGAGGACAAAATTAGTTTTATTGTCAAATATTTTTTGTTATCAATAAATATAATGTCAATTATATTTGAATCCGGTGCAATGTAATGCGACTTATTTACCAACGCTGATGTAATAATTAATCAAATCACCGGGTGATTGGGTTTAGGTAGAGATATTGAATAATGGGAATGTTAGTGAACATTTCATGTTAACTTGGTTAACTTGGTTAACTTAATATCACTTCAGAACCCGAGGGCCTTTTGAGTGTTTTTTAAGGCTTTAACAATGTATCAACTTTTCAGCACCTTGACGCAATCTCTTACCCAAAGAGGCATAGGTGTCATTAGCAGAAATTTTAATTATTTTTCGATATGACAACTTATGAGGTATGAATGTTTCGGGGATTCCACTTTTAATGGGAGACGTTTTAGAAAGAGATGAGTCCACCTGAATATCACAAGTAAACTTTTGATTTGATATATTATTTACGTATAATGAACGTGACCATAATTGTATACTAAGTAATATTGTCAATAGTAATCTAAAAGTATTGCTCGAAATATAAGGTAACCAGCAAGTCTGTCATCAGTAACTTGCTTTTCTTGCTTTTTTGACTATATTTCTTAGTTGTTCCCAGCAGTGTCGCTAACATCTACAGTAATTTTAAATGTGTCAATTAAATACTAGTTCATTAGATACATATGGTATACGACAAAATTTGTAGACGCTCCGAAAATTGCAATTCTTATTTGATGGCAATGAAATAGGGCACATAAATATTTTAAACCAAAATCTGTATTAAAATTGTAAATGCGAAAAACGTGTTAAAGTAAATAGGTATTTGTCTATTTACAGCATCAATTACAAGGGAACAATTTTACTTATTAGTTTTTAACATTCTTAGTCGTAAGAACCACTATTAATTTTCCTGGAACTACATTTTTTTATAGTTACAGGAACATTAATAGTGATATAATAAGGTAGGTACTAAACGAAAACCGAATGCGTTTTAATTAAACTTCCGTGTAGTCAAAGTTGATTTTCTGAAATAGTAATCCCAAAAAACAGATATTTTTAATCCAGTTTCAATGATCGAGAGTAACTAATGCTTCATTAAATTGTTTAAAAATTTAATTAAAAAGCAGTAGCTTAGGTTTGAAATCAACACAAAATCTCATTTCATAATTAAATTTCAGTTATTACTCACAGAGTATATTTCACGAGAAAACTTATTACAGATTATGAATGTGTCTTTTAGTTGACAAAATACTGATAAGTTTAATTGAAATTTCAGAAAGAAATTTTATTTAAAAAAAAAAATGCATCATACAAAAGACATGCAGGCCACCATATTATTATTTTTATTAGATGGTATTTTATGTAATACGTGGGTTCAAAACGGATCTAGCTACCCCTTTTAAATTTGAATTCATTCAGTCATTAGCTATCCACAAGGGAATAAAGAATTTGATAAATAATATACTAAAAAAAGAAGAACCAAGGGAATGTCTTTTTGATTAAGCGTAGTCGAATAATGAGAGATCATAGATACTAGGAATATATTTCTTTAAATTTGTCCACTAGCCATTTTATGTGCCTGAATCTTAATCTCAGCTACTTTAGCCATAGCTTTTATTCCACTTCTCTACTCACCTTTAAATTTCGGATCAAGGATCAATTACCCGAGTGGTCTTTTCCTACAGACATCCATTTTATTCCATATGTTAAATTCAAGGATTATTTAAAAACAGTAAATACATTTTATCGCAAATATTCATCCTCTTTGTCTTTAATCTTTCAATAATCTAGTTATAATCGCGTAAGAATAAATATTATTTATTTGAGAATTTTGACAAAATAAAATGTTTCTTAATATCTGTAATTTTTTTTCGGTATGTTTAAATAACAAACTATTTTTCAAATTTGTTTTATAACTGAAAACAAGAAATTTATGTATTTATTACTGTCAAATATTTCCAGTGACGATACAATTGAAAATGGTTTTGAGTTCGATTTGAAACTATTTTTAATAATACGAAAATAAAATTATTGCTTTTTTCTTACGCAAAATTTCATTATATCGAATTAGACTTTGGGATGTCTATGAATGCAAGGACGACTAGAATACATTGAAGTGTAGGTAGCTATTATATATTTAAATACGAAGTCGAATTTCCTCCTAATACCATAGCCAACATTGATGGATTTCGCTAACTTTAGAGATACAAAAAGTTTTCCTATTCTATGAATTTAATAGGGTACGCGATATACACTTAGCGACAAAATTTCAGCATCGCTTATTAAATAAAGTATTCTAAAAGTAAAGACATAAATATAATAAACATAAGTGATCGTTTACTTATTCATTGGTATTAAATTGTGGATATAAATTTAGTGAATATATTGTAAATATTCTAACTAAATTAAACAAGACAACAAATTAAATATGAAAAAGAAGCGATAAAATTATTGCTCACTAGTTTTTTAAAATAATCTAATCGATCTATATTACATTTTATTTTATTCGCTTCTATTCGCTATATTCAAGTTACAAACGTTTCCAAAATGGCACTCATTATTATAGATTGGTCATAGAATTCACTTCAGAAATGTCCTACGATATATGAATCCGATGAACTGACTAGTCATGTTAGAGTTTTAATAAATTACATATTTATTACAATACTTTTTTTAAATATTATGACGAAATATATTGCTTGATTATTTTGCAATTTTTTTTTAATTTTTTTACATATAGTTTGATTTGTTTATCATCTCAAATATTTATAATGAGATTTATGCAATTGGAGCAGTTCACATAGCTAGTTAAGAATATAACATAGCTTTTACCTTTAAAATTGACAACTCTCCATTCCAGTATTCTCAAATGTCAGTAGTCTAGATATAGCGGACATATATTTTGCATATTTCTCAAAATGTCTCTAATAATATAATACCTAAAATCTTGACAAGAATTATTTTTGAAGTCTTTGTAATGATGCCAGCACTATATATGGAATGAAAACCAAAATTCCTATTGAAACCTTTTTCAATCCTAGATATTGCGATATGTTACTCTAATTAATATTATACTACGGTCGCCTACTACCGACAACTGAAAACTACTTGGTTTTGTATGTCGTTAACATAATTATAAAGAAAACTAATACCGTTAAATGACATTTTTTTATCTTGAAAATTACTCTTCAGTCTTTTTTTACAATAGAAATACCTTTCTACAAATAGTAAAAGGTCTTCTTTTAGTTTCTTTCGTCTCACGTGTGTGGCATTACGAAGAACACGTTGAACATTTCAGAAACGCCAAAAGTAGCCATTATTTATCTCACATTCTAACGAATATGATACTAATCTGATAAAATCTCTATGGTCACAATCCTAAGTGAATTATGTTTATGTATAAAAGATGCCAACTTCCCTTTCAATTACCTTTTTTCCACAAGGCATTTTGGATAGATGTTTTAACACACAGTTATGAAATAACAATTTCGAATGTCATTACATAAAATAATAAACTTTGGCTTGCTCTTATTTTGTCCCATCTCTTGCAGACATAAGTTTATTTTTGGGATTCCATACATCCAAAAGAACCATGAAACCCTTATAAAATCGCTTACTTGTCTATTTGGCCGTCTCTCAAATGTATTTTATTATATTATATTGTAACTACTCCTGAAACTACCTTGATCATCACGATAATGTAGAACAAGAAAATCGAAAACATGCGGGTCAGAAAACGATGTAGGAAGTAAAGAACCGGATTATGTTCTAGCTCAATTGAGAAAAATACTTGGAAAAGTTATATTTTTTTATAAAATACTAAATTTTATAAAAAAAAAGAATAATTTTTCTGAAATAGAGCAGATCATTGAATTTTCAAAGAGATTTTTCGAAAAAATTTTATCGATTACTCAAACATGACACTTTTTTGAATTTTGTTAATGACCATTTCTAACAAAACGCAAAGTAGAGTTCATCTAATAGGAAGTAATAAAATCAAATATTATCTTAATTATAATAAAAAATGTCGTTTTTTCGTTTCGTAGAAAAAACATAACTTTTAAAAAATATTTCATAGCCGATTTCCTCATAAAATCGTTGATTTAGAATCTTAAAATTTGGCAAAGTGGAGGAGCAAAATTTATGTAGATTGATTTACTTATGTCTGGCTTGAATATTTAAGTAAAATCTAATTTAATGATATACATATAAAAACGAAATAATACAAGAGGTTCTAAATAAAATGTGATAAAAATCACCAATTATAGGTTAATAAATAACATATTCCCTACAAATGGGAGAGCTTAATAAATGTTTGCACTCATGGATCCAAAAGTGGGATAAGATATTAAAGTAAGGACGAGCAAAAAACAAACAAAAGTTAGAGAATATATTTTATATAAAATCTGAGCTGTAACTATAATCTAACGTTAATAAATCATTTTCATTAGATTTCGCAACAAGGAGTAATTCAAATATCGTTAAATCGAATTGCATACAACTTCTTTTGATGTCTTGTCTTGTTTATTTGATGTCTTGTTACTTATAATTTATCAAGGATTAAGAAATGGAAAATGTATAAATATAGAGTGTAAATAAATGAAACACAATTATAAATTTTCTTTACAAGAGACGTGCAATATTAGCCTTTCGAACTTTTCTCTCTGCGTTCATTGCGGATTCGCCTCCATATTTACGAATTGCTGATTATTCGACGATGATGGCGGCAGACCCTTAGCAGTTGATTGATTGATTATGTGCAAGATTGAAAACCGGCAAAATGTTGATCAATAGCGCTTGGTTAATATAAATGAGTTTAAAATATTAGTGATACTGTTAGTAATTAAGTATATTAAGTTTTTGAACTATTATAAAATTGCCACTGCAAACTGGTGCATGGTCATTTCGAAATAGTCATTCATATTTAATGGTGCGCACTTTGTTATTTAATGACCAATTTCAATTTTACCAGAAGAGTTTTTTTGATAGTGGCGCTTTCTTTTAAAACATGATAACCGTACATTTTCTAGTCGATTTCGATATTTGAAATATTTTTGACTAACTCAAATTAATTTCCAAGTGCATCAATACAATTAAAAAAATAAATTAGCATGAATATAAGAGCGCCTCCTTTTTCAAAATTTATGGTAATGAACAAACAATAAGATGAGATATAAATATATGACACTCAAAAACGATAACCTCACAAAAATTAAGAATTTCAAATTAATATTTGTTTCCCATAATTCGTTAATTCTACATATGTCTCTAATTTTTTATCAAAAATATAGTATAAAATAAGATACTTTCTGGTTACATTAATATATAAGAAAGCATAAAATAAAACAGAAGAAATATAAAACCGAGAAATGTGAACTAAATGGTTGGGGGATATTTTCAGATTCTTATATATTTTATAAGATATTGGAAATGGTCAAAAAATTTTAGTTTAGTTGCAAAAGATTAGTTTCCTTACATTTATTCATTAACAACCTGCACTCGCTCACTAATTCTAGGACATATTGCCACATGAAACGTTGCGCAGGCGAGTTGGCGGTGCCAGTATACCAATAAAAAACTAATCTATTTCCGACCCACGAGCGTCCGTGAGTCAAACCTAGGTCATTATGGTGTACCGCGTCTTCCAAGGCCCTAAGCCTAAGATCAACCGAACGCACCACGGCGACGACGTTACACTTATTAAGAGTGTTGTTATTGAACATTCCACTTGACTAAGACTGATATGGGCTACACACAATACATTTGATGCCCCATAAATGTAAGAAATATTTATATTTAAATTAATGGTTTTCAATATCTTTTATATGTTTTCAATACTTAATTTTTGTGTTAACGTGACTTTTCCTCACGCAAGCCAGTTTCTTTTCATCTATGAGCCTTCTACATTCCCACGCTTTAGTCTAAATTTCACAAATATTGGCCATGCTCTAGAACCTCGACAAACACAGATAAAGATGTTATATGTACGTGCATTATTATAAGTGTGTATTGACTTGATCCATAAAATGATCATTCAGATATTCTAATTTATACTAATTGACTTGATGAAAACGATTTTATTACGCATAAAAACCATTGAAACTAAATCAAGTTAGGAAGCATAAGTGTGAAAATTAATTTTTTGAAATATTCCAAGTAGCATATAGCCTGATTCAAAGTACTTTTCTGTAGTATAGAAACTAGCGTCTATCCGCGATTTTATTTATGTGAACGGCAGTCTCGTAGCCTACATACAGGTTGTAATTTATCTCTTTTCCAATTTATTCTAAATCACTTTACATTCAGTAAAATATAGTGACTGATTTATAAAAGGGATAATACATGGAGTAAAAACTAAAGTTACAGATATTTTTCTATATATTTCTTACTTTAATGCAAGATCAAGTAGGAAACTAATGAACATAATGAATGCTGGACGCTATCCTCTAGAAATTTTTTATTTTATGAAATATACTTTTTTAATTTAACTTATGTATACTTGAAGTTAAGACTAAAAAATTCGTATGCCAAATTTTGCATACGTTCATTCAGAAATTAAGATGTCATGAAACAACAAACATCTATCCATTTGCACGTCCTCCCAAACTTTCATGTTTATAATATTAGTTGTATACATATTGAAATGTGGTATACATTTCCATCGATGACACAAAGAGGTAAACTCCCTAATGCTAAATACAAAGTTGTAAACAAACTTTAATTTTTAAATTGAAAATTTTAATACAATCAAAATTATAATAAAAATATTCATTGCATAGGTATTTCAATCAACAAACAAGAAAAATTTAGGCATCCCGCTGGATTACAAGCGACTGTAAAGGAGGAATATTGAATTGGATTTTAATTAATATTTCCACTCCATTAACCAACAGTCGCTTCTTCGCTCCAGTTGGAATTTGGGTTGAGATAATTAGAAGCAGCGCCGCTTCCAGCCAATAGCGCATAGCGCGACATAAACTTAATTGAGGTCAATGGTAGACGTTTTGATCGTAGGTTATATTGAGAAATGTGTATTTTAAATGTGACTTAGCATTTTATTTTATATTTTCGTAAACTGATTCAAAAATATATTTTTATTTTCTACAAAGGTATGTTATTCGATGTAAATATCTGCTTTCATTTCATAACCACCGTTTGATAATTTGACATGGTAAATATATTTATACGCTTCGACTGCTAGACCTTACTAAAGTTTTTTTGACTAGTAAAGTCGGACAATACTAGTCAAAAAAACTTCTAAAATATGTTTTGGAAAAACAATTCTTTTAATTAAATTGATCTCGAAAGATATATACTTTTTACCAAAAATTATTTGAAAAACAGCACAATTTATTACAAAAACGGCAACGATTTAATGCTCAAATGTACCAGATAAATTATTTGAAGGGATATTTAAATTTAGCTGCAAATACCAAGCGGTCTCATATTATTCTCCCACTAATCTTTAATTAAATCGTTCAAATTGAAATTTACATTTTAAAACTGCTAGGTCTACAAAATGTATCTAGTCATTCGATAAAAATCAATTATGTCATCATGATGATTTGGAATATTTAATCGATTTAGATCAAAAACATATATCGAAATAATTTTAGATGGTTCCCATTAAATAAATAAGTGAAACAAATTTATTTGCATCAAGAATATTTTAAGACTAAAAGTTATTTAGTGTTCAATTGAAGTGGACACTTTATAACAGTAGTACCTAGACCATAATAATTCAATATCGCTTCATATATTTTATCATTATTTACTATCAATCAATACATTGTATAAGTGTATAAGCTACATTACCTATTATCACTGTAAATTGAAAGTAAATTTGAAATAAACAGCTTTGAATCACTCGGTATAGCATTAGAAACTGGCTTGATTAAGATAAAAATCAATATTTTATTTTGCAAAAAAGCTATGTTTATTTAGGGCAATCAATATAGCTTTCTTCTCGTAATTTCAAGGTGTCACGGCAATTACGAAAATGGACGATTCCCGTTGGAAAATTTGATAATAGGCAAATAAAATAGTTATCACAAAAAATGCACATACAGAAATTCTAAATAAATGAAACTCGTTTCCTTAATGAATCTACTTCAAAACTTTACAAGAAGATACAAAATAGGAGATAGATCAATTTTGAATCAGTATTGTGCGTTAATATCTTACACTCTAAATTGATTACGAAGAGTGTGAATTCTACATTACTAAAGTGATAGTCGCAAAAAGAGCTATTATTCAGGTATAGGATTGGTTCGCTTTGCAAGTGATGAAGGTTTTTGACTGTATCATTTTTACTAATAATCAAATCTCAAATTTTCCTAGTGGAAAAAGTGGATAAATGAAAAACAAATGTAATCAATTACTTAAAGAAGTGGATAAATTGAAAAAAAATTAAATCAGTTATTGAGTTTGCCAAATAATTAGAATATAAAAAAATGTATATTCATCATATATGTTTGATATGAATATAAAACTGACACACTAAATAAGCTCGATGCTCTAAAATACGACTTTGAAGTCGTCTTAGTATCACAAATGAATCAAAAATATATTACAAATTAAAGATAGAGAAAATACCTACCAGTAAATTAGCAGTACATTGAGAAACGCAAGGAAACTGTTAGACGCAACACCTACGCAACACCAATCACGTGAAGGTTAAGAAAGAAGTTATACGTGTTCGTGTTTTATATACGTATATACATCGGCTTGTCGTACAAAATGAGCGTGAAAACAAAATAAAGGAATGTTGAGAACTAAAGAGAAATTAGCGGAACAAAAATGTTATTCTATTGTAATTTTTGATTTGCAGTTTTTGTCAATTTTACAGTGGTTGTCGAAATTAGAAGCTATATTTTCAAATGGATTATAACAGAAGGAAAAATATTTTAACGCCAACAGTTTATTTTGATCCAATTACAATAAGTGAGTAATTTTCTTAATGATATCGCAAATTTCTAAAAGGGGCTCTGCTTTTAATATCTGTAAATTGTTTACTGTTTCACACTCAGTATTTATTGTTTACATAGGAAACATTAAAATATTAGAACCGATTTATAATTAAGTTTAATATCATTTTGACATAAATTAGCAGCGTTTTGATATAATTTTGGAATCATAATAGGACTAAAATGGCAAATTTTATGATCTGCCAAGTCGTTATTTTTCAGTGAAAATAGGAAATAAAAGACTTTTCCTCTAGTTGAAGAAGTCTTTTTAAACTACCCGAATACTTAAGCAAAAAATTAAATCAAATCTCTTTCACATGACCGAGTGATGAAGGAGCTAATATAAACTGAATTTCAAAAATATTTTTAGTTTCGATCCAAAAAAAACTGCAGATTATTTATAAATTCATTTGGTTATGTGTGATTTCTTTTAGAAGTTTGAAATAGTCTAATGTTCTACCTTTAAGAGCAAGTGAAATTATTTTTTACGAAATATTGTATCATTAAAAAATATTGCTCTATATGCTTGATGTCTACTCTAAATTCGTGCGTATTTTCCATCTATAACCCATTGGTGTCAAAATTTATTATAATTTGAATTCTTCCACCCCGTTATCTTAATTTCCTGGTGTAAACGGGATACTTTTATCATTTAAATTTATTAGTATTTGAATTCATTTGAATCATTCAATTTATATTTAAAAATCATATTCTAACTGAACTCACAAGTAAGTGCTACAGTGAAAACTTAGTTTAATGAATTAGGAATTAAAATTAATCTAAAATGTAAAAAAAAACTGACTGCGTAAAAAGCGAACTTAAATTTGGAAATGAAACAACTTATATTTTTTATAAGGGCACATGCTAATTTTTACAACTTTACATGCATAAATAACAAACATCGTACACGAATATAAGTAATATAACTAACAGTGTATTGTTAAAATCTTCAAAATCTGAGCACCATTGATAACGTATGTCATATTAGGTTACCATAATCCGCACCGACGCAGTTCTATGAATTTGCCGGTTTTTTAAAATCATATCAACCAATTTAATTTTACTAACCACAATTGGTTGGTATAGATAATAAGGTTACTTAATTACGAGACAATTCTCGCGGACCATGTCCATCTCCTGAAAATATTAAGATCAATATAATTAAATCAATGTTCAAAAATATTGATCGACTTCGCCGTTTGTGGTACTCTATGTGTGGGCTGATGCCCAATAAAGAGAGGGTGGCGCTTAAAACTGTATGGCTAACGGGGCATTCATATCTTCTATAAAGATGCTAGTCTTAACATCATGTAGCAATCGGTCGCAAAATTTAAAGCCAAGCAAAAATTATCCCAATTATAATATTAAAATTATAAAAATAATACAAGCAAAGGGTAGGGCGTCCTCCATAAACTATGAGGAGATTTAGCCTAATGTGATGAATAATAGAATCTAGGTTGATGGATGTAATAGCACGTAGTGCCGAGCTAAGCGCTGTTTCTAAATATAGAGATATCAATAAATATTGCACAGAAAAAACTAAGTGAAAAAAGTCTAATGCTCGCAATACTGGACATAACTACAAATTAATACACAACCAGACAACAAAAAAACGGTGGGAGGATGGCGCTAAATAATATCAAAAATAAAAGTATCTTAAACCTGGATAGAAAAGGTGATCCTCTCGTAAGTACAACATTAGCAATGAAAATTAAAATGAAATCAAAATTAGTACAATTAACCAATTGGCTACTAGTATTACTTCCGCGTTTACACTACAGACAGGCTCAATAGCGTGGAAACACCAAAATAGAGAGGAGCGCCTTGCATACAAATAAAGGAAAAATACAGCTGCGTGCATACAAAAAGGTTTTCCAAACTAAAGGCGTATCTGCATAAATTTTTTAGATTATATAAACAATACGAAATGAATCTGAAATGTACAGAAAAGGAAAATCTTGCAATATAGCCATATAAGATACAGGGAGAAAGAAATATATTAAAAACAACGTCTCACAAAATGCATATGTAGATGTGAACAACAAGTTGAAGATATACCATGACAAACTTCAAAATGAAGACCAAAAAATATTTTATTGTAACCAGCTGAAAACAAAACCACCAAGAACAGAACCTGCTGTTCTAAAAATAGAAAACTATAATCTGCTAGACATTATTACTGCCAGAAAATGTTCAGGCACATATTTTACAGTAACTGGAAGTCTGAGTTAATACAGCTTACAAATATGTGTATATTTAATGGAAGAGCTGTAAAGTGTACAATGACTTAAAACTGTAGAAAAAGTTACTCCATAACTGCACAAAAGCGAGAGTGATATCACACAGTACAACATTTACTGGAGCATAAAATTTACATCTCACATGTTTAAAATATGGAAGAGCCACGGGAACGCGTTCTTAAAATCAAATTCATACCTTAAATGCACTGAAAGGAAGAGGAAAATCACTTGCCACGTGATCTAAAGTTAAGAAAGAGCTGATGACCCTGGATGGACTTTCGTAGGGCTAAGAGGAGATCTTAAATAAATTGGTAAGAATTAGAAGAAGAAAACATACCCTTAGTGATTACTCGTACTGTGAAATCTGGACTAATGTCGAGAAAAAAATTACAAAAAATTTGCATATTCTAAATGCCTTTCAATATATGGTGATATTTTCCTTCCCTGTATTTTTAGAAAACAGATTTTATTCAATGGCTGGACTAACCTCAATAACATTTTAATTCGCATTTCTTAAATACCCATTTCTTGCAGATAATAATTACTGATCAGTTAAGTACATAAGAGATTAACTGTATGGAGTTGCGGACGGAAATATGTTTCATTGGTTTTATTTTCGGGAGCTAATTATAACAAAACTTGCGTATGCAGAAAATAACAAGGTAAACTTCTTAAAAGAAGATACTCAGAAAATTATGAATCTACAACATTATAATATTTCTCTTAATGAGGAATCATCGCGCAAAAGTGTCACTAAAAAACGAGACCAATACAAAATCAAATCAACTCGAACCCCAATAATCCGAATCGGCTCAATCCAAAAAAGTTAACAAAGCCTACAACGAATCAAAATGTACATAAATAAAATTTTAATACTAAAAATATTTTATTAAATTTAAATGAAATAATGACCAACACTTCAAACTAAACTCGTTCCTATTCCAATCCAATTCATATCGAAGCTATCAAGAATCAAACTCAGATGCAATAAATCTGTTCGAAATGTACCGAATTAAGCTAAATTAATTTATGTAAAATCAATACCAAAATGAAATTTTCAAAACAAGAAAAAACAAGGAAAACAATTTACTCGAAGTTGAAAATAAAAATGTTAAAAAACTGTAATTAATTTAAATACTACTATGATTAATGTAAATCTGGCAGTTTGGCCCCAACTCGCGTTAAATATTTCTAAATCCTTGATTATCGTTATATTTATACTAACAACTTGGGAAAATATAAAAGATATAAATATGTTTGTCTTCAAAGATGATGTATTTATTTTCAAACAAATCAAAATAAATTATCGCGAAAATTAACTCGTCAAAGTACGTTTTCAAGATTTATTATCTCGTTTCAACCATGTGATTATATATGTCAAAATGTGTGTTATGAATTTATCTATAAGGAACATGCAGCGCATTGTTATAATTTGACGAGCACCAAAATCCCTAAGTTGATTCAAAGCAAACTAATTGTACGTAAAATTAAGATTAGATAAAAAAACTAAAGTAACCAAATATATCTAAGAAAAATACGAAAAAGCCAAAGATATAATTTAGTTAGTACTTCGAAATCCTTAGATGACTTAAGAGTTGAGTGGGGATAATCCAGAGGAAACTGATGAAGTGTGAGCCTTATTGATAGCGCACACAGAGTATTGAATTAATTTGAGCCAGTGTTGCGTATGTCTAGAGTATAACTTATGTACATATGAAATACTTACTGGTTAATAGTTTATCATTTATTATTAACTGTATTTTGATAGAAAAATATATGTTACTCAAAGTGGAAACTGTTAATAAATTATTTTCGATTTGAAAATCATAATTGCTAAAACTAGATTTAAATACTTACAAATTAGATTTTTTTGACTTATGAAATATTTTTAATGGCATTTGTCCATGGTTTTAGGCTACATTTTAAAAATCACTATATAAACACTCTTTATAAAATATACAACTGATTTGTTTTGAGAGAAAATTCTAATACGACAAGTCAGATTACATAAAATATACTTTTTGAAATGACACTTGCTTTGTTAAATTTTTATTTGACTATATAGTAAGTATTGATTGTGTGTGTGTATATATATATATATACACACACACACACATAAGCTACTGTAATAAAAATTGGGAGTGATACTTCAAAACTCTCGCAAAAGTTATAATTTGCTTTTAGTAGTTTCCGTTATTTTCCTGTTTCAAACATATTTTTGTATAAATTCTGTCAAGTAAGTGCAAAATCTTTACTTATCCCGTATCTACTTAGATAGGTTCATTTATATCAAAGTTTAAAAGTTAATAATATTTTTCACTCGGTTAGTATTACATATTACTTAATATATCTTTCGCGGAAGGAAAAATTATGTATATTTCTCGTTAACGGTAAAGTCCTGCAATCTTTTATTCGCGTTTTTCCAACTCTGTTTCATCATTTCTTGGTTTAGCAGTTTTGGAATCAAGGGTCGATGTAGTAAAATATTCAAATTTTGCTACATTTGTCTGAAGGTATATCACATAAAATTAAAAAGAAATTGTTAAATCCTATCTATCCTTGTAACTAGTCCCTAACTATATTCCATAAGATATATAAAGCTACCAAAAAAACTCTAACGCTAGAGGGACATTTCTACTTTTAACGGTTTTTGAGAAAATTGCATATGACAAACAGACATCAGGAACATAAGTGATCTTACAAGGGTTTCGTCTTTTCTTTTAAGGCACAGAATCTCAAAAGTCGAAATAAAATGTTGATGGGTATGAACGAAAGTTTGACCTATGTCGGTCTTTAACATTTTCGTTTTATAAACAATGCATGCTGTAGAAATAACATTTGAGTTTTTATTATTTAAGTTATTTCACAGCTTTATTATATTTTTCCTGTGTTTATCTAAGAAATCTATGTCAATTAAATTATTTTAGATAAACAATAAAAGCAAAGACCAGGGAAAATGGAAACTTTAAATTGGAACAAAAGATGTGAAAACCAAAAAATACAGTGACGTTGCGGCGCACTAAAATGTTTTTTTTATTTTTAATTCCTGAGCGGCGATAAGACAATTCATATTTCCATATCAATTCATGGCTTATTTATTATTTGCATGTGACACTTGTGAATTAGTATCTGGGGTTCGGGTATGTTTTAAATGCAATATATTTTATTTCTCAAATCTTACTAAAATTTACTTAAAGTTATTTAAAGAAAATTACGAGAATTACAATTATCATTAACAGATCTCAAATTTCTTATTCAACGTTTAACATTATATTGAATCACTCATAATATTTTACATTATCGTATTTTTAGGGACAGAAGCCAAAATTGAAAAGAAAAGTTACAAAATTATTGTTAATTGGTATAATAATGCAAAAATAAGTACAAGGGATTAAAAATCAACAATTCAAGAATAAATGTGCGTATAAAAACCGATAAGAAGAAACAACAAATTAGTCCATATTATCCCCACAGGTGCATACTGCGAATTGAAAGTGTGGTTATGGTAAAAATAACGTATAGAACCAATCTGCCATTTTACCATGATGATGTAACAGCCTCATTTTAGCAGTAATTAAGAAAACCAAAGCTTCCTAAGACTACCTTCAGTGCACTAAATAACAGACATCGAATTCAGCACCCTGTTAAGACAATTGATGCTCACCGAGTGAGCTCTGCCGCTCTAACTCAATTAGCATTCATTGCACACTTAGCAAAGTACAAAGAGAAATAGCATGCTAACATACAACCGTTCTACCCTTTTGACGTGGTTCTACAACGGCATCCTGTTCGGAATTGCGCCTGCAATTGCGAAATTGGACGAACTGTTCTAAGTAAGACACTATTCCTTTGTATTTAGTTGATAATTCTTCAACCTCGCAGCAAAATGTTTACGAGAATGAAGGGTCATGTTTTTAATTTTTATTAATAAAAGCTTAACAAATTCTGAAATGAGTTTTTTATTAATGTCAAGTAATATCTTCATTGCATAAACTAGAAAATATTTAGTTTCGAAATAAGTAAACAACTTTTTCAAATATTTTCCCATATTGAAGAGATTGGTGAAGATAACAAAATCTATTCGTTTTCATTCAAAATAAATTAAATTCAAAATAAATTTTAATGAAAGATTTCAATAATGTCATAATCTTACAAGATTATCTTAGTCAAAAAATATTTTTGTCTTCTTATAACGTGAAGCAAAAGTTCATCCGTTTGAAAAGTTTATTTCCTTCACGTAGCTGTAGTCATCTACTCTATATGATCACTGCCATAGTATAGTAATTACCTTTATTATTTGCAACTACAGAGAAAATTAATATTAGCAAGAAAAACTCTGTGGTTTTTTTAATGTAATAGTTGGATGAATTTCATGTAAATATTATATTATATATTCATTCGATATAATCAAAATAACAAAAATAATTTTGTTAAGCAAGATTCGCATATACCAAGAGTTTCCGCTACTTTTCCTTTAAATTTTCCCTCTTCTATGAGCTTTTGAGCTTCCTTCGAAACATCAGGTGGATAAATCGAAATTCTTTTTCTTCTGGACATACTGTAAATAATCAATAAATCTTATTTACATGAAAAAAATAAAGATATCATATTAAGGGAAATCAACGCAGCGTAAGAGTGCGCGCGTACTCTTGCGCACTACACACTGCGCGACCTTATACATCTTATAATATTTCAGAAATCAACAAGAACTAGGGATGTCTATTAGAATAAGCTGCCATTTTCTCGTCCATTGCGGTTTCAATGGTAAAAAAGTGATATGAATTAAAAGTGAAAAAGTTTATTTAACCGTTGTTTTCGGAGAAGTATTAATTGCAAAATACTAAAAAATCGGATAAAAATTCACTAAAAATATATTGCTTTACCTCGTAAAGAGGTTTATTCACTAATCCCATTGTTTTGTTAGCAGATGTCGGCGTTTAAAAGCATCAAAACAAAACTGAAGTTACCTTATAATGTCACACGGGACTCGCGTAATGCGCACTCTTATCACCCGCGCACTCTTGCACCACCTTACCCTAAGACGGTGATATAATCTAACAATAAAAATACATTAGGCCTTATTTTCACCCGATAAATCACGAATTTTATAATTACGTATTAATACACTAGCCAGTCAATGAAAGATATTTAGAAGAAAAAAATTTATTGCGAATTTAAAAATAAGGAGTAAAACAACGAGCATTGAGGAAATAGATAAAATAATAAACGGATATTTTTTCCATGTATCTTATTTTTGTACGAATATTTCTCATGTTTTTGCAACGATACAAATGTCTTCCGATTATAAATTTTATCATTAAAACTGAAAAATAAAATGGACAAAAACTTCTGTTGTCACTCCTACATTAGCATTTTGAATTCGGAAACAATGCGATTATTCAATATATTTCGACGATTTAACGCAATAATTCAATGAAAAAAAACAGCAATGAAACTAAAAAACGACAATATTATAAGCAGCACAAATCATTGTACCAGCATCTTTTTTAATTAAACTGGATACTCTATTGTTCAAAATCTAATATTAAGTATTTTTTACACGACTTTGTATTTACCCTCTTCCCAGTGTGCGTTTTAGTGGCTATTTCGGTTTCCCAATAAAATATATATGATACCTTCTCCATCGCCTTTTCCGCCCTCCATGGTTAAAAATAATTTTTTCTACTCAACAAGTTCTTACACTTTATTTTTGATGTGTTTATATACCATATTTTTAATTTATAAGTAAAAACCAATAAGAGCAATCAAACTGCATGTAAAAAGGCAGAAGAGTAGTAGATATTAATTATTTATAACATAAACAGTTTTATGTGCTAATAACAATTTCCTTTTCTATTGCGGCTTTTCTCATGTAAATATTTAAAAAGAAAAGGTTATAAATATATATTGAAAATTTACTCTTACTTGCGATATATACGGTGAGAACATCAAGTAATCATTAGAGCGTATCATCATTCCGACAATTTAATATTACTTTAAAGTTAAGGAATCGAATAGAATTTTATCATGAATAGCGTATGCCCTTCTTATAATTTTTTGATGAAATATGTATTCAAGATAGCAATTTATTAATTTATCCTTTTTTACATCAATATAACTTTATCAATACATTTAAAAAACGAACATTACCCTCTGAATTAAAATAGTTCGCAAAAATTCTACCAATATTAATCTCTTCTTTAATGAAGAAGGAAGTAATGTTCATAGCATATTTGATTCTCACTCACTTGTTATAAAGATCCCAAGTCATCAGTAATATGATGCCAATCTTCTTGGTGGTAAGAAAAACTTTTGGTATTTTCCTGGTAAATGAAATTTTCAATTACGTACAATGGTGTCTACGAACATGTTAGTATAATAGTGTTTTTAAATTGTTAATGGTAACATTGAGAATTCTTCAGAATATTCTAAAATATGCTTATGAGATTCTGAGTCAAGCTCTAATGAAATATATATATTATCTTTATGTAACCTTTTAGCATTTAAAAACTATTGCGCCAGCTCTAATTTGATTTTTTGGAAGAAGTGGCTTAAATTTAAAGAGCTGAATTTTACAGGTTCGTAAGCATTTCCAGTCGCTAAGATTTATTCAACTCCTTAATATTACACACGTATGTAAAATTATTAGCTGTAATTATTAACCATTAGTTATTCTTTTCCGTTTAAACTTTCCCTGAGAATTCATACACATTTGTTTTTATATGGATTGTGATAAAAATGTCCAAAATTATTCTAATTGTGCAGATTTTAGAAAATTCCCTTACATCAGCTGGCCTTAATATATTTAAAATATTCGTATTTTATAATGTTTTATTAGAAGTAAATAACCTTTTAAACTCTTTCTGTGTATTTTCTTAAATGAAATTAAATTTGACAATAACAAGACTACGGAAAAACTTACTCTTTGATGTTTTCACAGTGCCATTATCACAATACGATGGGTGCAATGCCTTTGGAGTTTATTTTCAATGCGAGTTAGAGTGAATTAATTAGTATGGTGCAAAGTGTGCACATTTAATTTCATTAGCCACCAGTGTTAATTTAACTCTGAATTTAGCGAATTCGGAAGGGCCTTCTTGTTATTTTGTATTTCATCATATTTTTTTCAGACGGTCCTAAGTAACATTCCTCAAAAATTGTAATAATAAATTTTGCCTGATTTTTTCATTTCGTAGATGTATTAGGTTCAAAATACGACGTCAAGGTAGTTAAAGAGTTTTAATATAATTCATAAATAATATGCTTTCAGAATAAATAATATAAATAATAAATAATATACTCCCAGAGACTATAAATAAATTCTAAAGATAGTTTATTATATGACAGGCTTTTAGGCAATATTTAAGATTTTTATGGTATTTAAATAATAAGGAAAATAAGCAGTACCATATAAGTAGGAAAATATTGACTGATAAATAATAAAAGGTTACTTTAAATTGTTGATTTGAACTTTGCATTTACAATTTTGTTTATATTTTGTTGAAAAGTTATTGAAGCGAAACGCATTGAATATTCGTGCAGACTGGAAAACTGCCACTCTTATATTGTATTTTTTAACATATTATCAAATGAATGTACAACAAGCAAATGCGTCATTTATTTACGGTAAACCAAAATAAAAATGGTGATTTTAGTTAACAAGGTTGATAAAATCTTGACAGAATTACAATACAAAGATATAGCCAGCCTTACGGTATATAAATTATACCGAAGATGACAAGAGAATTTAAATAGCAATGTGTTTGAAAAATTGCCCAAAGTATAAAATATATTCATAATTTTTTTCGATATATTCATGTCTAAAGAAACAGCATATCAATCATATAAATATATTATTTAGAAATAAATATGGCACCTATTAGATCGATCAAATTAAATTAAAAATAGTATGATATTTTCATCCCTCAAGATAGATTTACTCGAGAATTATTGTAATCGCGACAGATTCCCCAATGATTTATCTATGGCTAATTTGTCACTTATGAATGACGTTTGAATCTGAAGGAATTATCGAAAATAAAAAATTCAGCTCCTTAGCATTAAGCACATATGTATAATTATTAGCTGAAAATTATTTCTATTTTACTTAATGGGTTGAATACCCAATATTAACAAAACTATAGTTAATCGAGAAGAATTAATTAAAAATACATAAAAGAAAATTTAAAAAATTATTACTTTTATATACTTAACATTTTGTTATCTAAATTTTTTAACAATATTAACAAAACTATAGTTAATCGTGAAGAATTAATTACAAATACATAAAAGAAAATTTAAAAAATTATTACCTTTATATACTTAAATTTTGTTATCTAAATTTTTTAACAATATTAACAAAACTATAGTTAATCGAGAAGAATTAATTAAAAATACATAAAAGAAAATTTAAAAAATTATTACTTTTATATACTTAACATTTTGTTATCTAAATTTTTTAACAATATTAACAAAACTATAGTCAATCGTGAAGAATTAATTACAAATACATAAAAGAAAATTTAAAAAATTATTACCTTTATATACTTAAATTTTGTTATCTAAATTTTTTAACAATATTAACAAAACTATAGTTAATCGAGAAGAATTAATTAAAAATACATAAAAGAAAATTTAAAAAATTATTACTTTTATATACTTAACATTTTGTTATCTAAATTTTTTAACAATATTAACAAAACTATAGTTAATCGTGAAGAATTAATTACAAATACATAAAAGAAAATTTAAAAAATTATTACCTTTATATACTTAAATTTTGTTATCTAAATTGTTTAACAATATTAACAAAACTATAGTCAATCGTGAAGAATTAATTAAAAACACGTAAAAGAAAATTTAAAAAATTATTACTTTTATATACTTAACATTTTGTTATCTAAATTTTTTAACAATATTAACAAAACTATAGTCAATCGTGAAGAATTAATTACAAATACATAAAAGAAAATTTAAAAAATTATTACCTTTATATACTTAAATTTTGTTATCTAAATTTTTTAACAATATTAACAAAACTATAGTCAATCGTGAAGAATTAATTAAAAACACGTAAAAGAAAATTTAAAAAATTATTACTTTTATATACTTAACATTTTGTTATCTAAATTTTTTAACAATATTAACAAAACTATAGTCAATCGTGAAGAATTAATTAAAAATACATAAAAGAAAATTTAAAAAATTATTACCTTTATATACTTAATATTTTGTTATCTAAATTTTTTAACAATATTAACAAAACTATAGTCAATCGTGAAGAATTAATTAAAAATACATAAAAGAAAATTTAAAAAATTATTACCTTTATATACTTAATATTTTGTTATCTAAATTTTTTAACAATATTAACAAAACTATAGTCAATCGTGAAGAATTAATTAAAAATACATAAAAGAAAATTTAAAAAATTATTACCTTTATATACTTAAATTTTGTTATCTAAATTTTTTAACAATATTAACAAAACTATAGTCAATCGTGAAGAATTAATTAAAAACACGTAAAAGAAAATTTAAAAAATTATTACTTTTATATACTTAACATTTTGTTATCTAAATTTTTTAACAATATTAACAAAACTATAGTCAATCGTGAAGAATTAATTAAAAATACATAAAAGAAAATTTAAAAAATTATTACCTTTATATACTTAACATTTTGTTATCTAAATTTTTTAACAATATTAACAAAACTATAGTCAATCGTGAAGAATTAAATAAAAATACGTAATAGAAAATTTAAAAAATTATTACTTTTATATACTTAACATTTTGTTATTTAAATTTTTTAACAATATTAACAAAACTATAGTCAATCGTGAAGAATTAATTAAAAATACATAAAAGAAAATTTAAAAAATTATTACCTTTATATACTTAATATTTTGTTATCTAAATTTTTTAACATTACATGCCCAAGTATTTGTTTAATTTACTTCATTATAAATAAAAGACTTCTCCTCTAATACCTGAAACACTGAAAGTAATGTCGCGATTTAATGTCTAATTTTAAAAGGAAAAAATAACATAATTATCAAACACTATAGCTAACCATAAGATATATGACTCCTTGTTTCATAAATGTTACCATGATTTTTATTAGACATACAAATTTAAATAAGAATGTAACCAAAATAGTTAAGAATTACGGTTAACAATAAAAACGTTTGTATAAGAACATACGGTACCGTATGTTCTTAACATACGGTTAACAATAAAAACGTTTGTAACATTACTGAAAAATATTCCGCAATGATGAATTTAATGGACTTAAAAACTACAAGTATCCCTTAAAATAGTCGTTTTCATCGAATTTCGCTTTACATAAACCAATAAATAGAAAAAAATTATATCAAAATATCAATGGGAACAAAAAATATATTGTGACTGAATTAAATTGATTATGACATTATTCATACATACATAAGTGGAACATGTTTATTCACATCAATACTGTTGAAAAATAAGAGCAATAATTCGGGTATATATACATTGAAACAAAATTTCGACATTTTTTTTAGTATGCGCATGTATTGATAAGATGTTTACAAAATTAATATGTTGAAAATGCGCATACATTCGTCGGCTGGTTTACTTAAGATTTTATGTATACTTAGTTTTTTTTAATTATTTAATCCACTTATTTGTAAAAGACTTTAAAAAAATTGCAAGAGCGAAGTTTTATAGAAAACCTTTCCTTGGATGTAAAAAGGACGCGATAATTAGAAGCTTACAGAAATGTTTATATATATGTAGACTTCATGTTGACTATTACATGTTGAGAAACAATTTTAACCATATTTGGAGGAAAATACAAACAAAGATTTCTTTCAACCTTGTTTTTAACCGCTGTACATACTTTAAGCTAACATTTTTCAGTCGGTATAGATCAATTATTTTATTTTTCGCACTTCGAGAAATATTAATTTACAAGAATTTTAAATTTGGTTGCCTTTGCAGCATTAAAAATATAATTAGTAATATTCGGTTGCTTTATTTATGTTAAAGATTATTGGACGAACAACACACATTATCAATATTCTTAAAAACCTTCATGACATCGTTACTTCTAAAATTACAACAACACAAAGAGGTACATATTGTGCGATGTTGAATTTTGATTCATCTTAATTAATATAAAAATAATTTAACTTACAAATAAAAACTACCCTGACCTAACCTAACTTTCTTCATTAATTTGCCGTCGCTTTCTTACTAGAGTCGAAATATTGGTCCAGGTAACTTGAAAACAAAGAAAAACTAATGAAACCTCGCGATTTATCGAACTCGCGTACAAAGGTATTAAGTCTATAGTCTACAGATGTTACAAACATCAAAAATGCTAGTCTGCGTGTCGTAATTAAATGAATTATATGATTGACGTGATTTTTTTGACACACGCACACACGTGCGCATGAGTATGTGTGTGTGCGCGCGTACGCGTGTGCCTGTGTGTGTATGCGCTAGCGTGTGTATGTGCACGTCGTTTGTGCGCGTGCGCGTGCGCACGCCATCTTTAAAAATATGTTAAGGAATTTTTCAATTCTTATAAATTTTTACTATAAAATAATAACAGGGAACAAAAACATTTTAGCGGCAATGAAAATTTCGTTGCTTATTAATCCAAAAATTCTGAAACTAGTACTGAAAATATTATAAAGGGATTGTAAATGTAAATGCAAACCGGCATTTACATTCAAAAAACCAAACTCAAGAACGCAAAATTTCAAATATATAAAAAGTATTGTAAATACAAATTCGGATTTATGTTATTTACTTCCATTATCTGGATTCTTCCCTAAAAACAGTGAAACTTCCATTATTTCTTATAACCATTCCTTCTATTTGATTTAATGAAAAAAATATATAACATAAGCTAACGAATTGATAATTAGTTTTGAAAATGGGTAGAATTAAATTTTTTTATTTATTTTAAGTGAAAATATCATAATTATTTACTTCTTTTTTTTTTTAAAAAGGTGATAGTTATAAATAAAAATAAAGAAAATGGACCATAATTTAAAGACTTGTCTGTGACGTCATCCGACTTTTAACCAATAACAGGGCGTTTGCGACGCTGATTATATTTTGAAAAAATATTGCGATTTCTTTACGTTTTTTTATATAATATAATCTTATTTTTCCGAAAATTAAAAGCAATACGCTTATTTATGTTATAATCTAATAGAATGACCCGTAATTGTGGTATATTTTGGATGTTGTCAAAATTCGCTAAATTATTTGTCTGCTTAATGAGGATTGTCTTAACAAAATAAAGGTTATTTTAAAATCAAATATGTTACGAAAGCTTTTAATATCGTAACAGATTTCGGTGGGATTTTTGAGGGGAACTTTTACGATGATTTAAAATTATTTGTTAGTATCTATAAAGTTCATACTTATATTCAAATAAGTCTGGATGGAAATTTTAATATCAACATAAATAATGTTTAAAAGTATTCTAATTTTTTTTAAATAGTATTAAAATTTGAAGTATTTGTAAAAATAATTTTTTCAGATATGTAATAAAATATGGAAATTAAATGTTTAAAAAATATTATAGGAGTTTTTAAACTTTTCCTTTCAATTAAGCGCACATGAATATAGATTTTTCTAACACGATAGGTTAGATAACATTTTCTAAATATACATTTTTATCAATTTTCATACTCAAAACCATGGATATTGTTCACCTATATCTCTAATCGTTCCTATATTAGAGGATCGTGACTTCATATGGTTTTATTGATCAAAAATATATATCGATCACGGTCAGAAGCTTGGTGTAGTGCATATCGTTTTTCTGCCGCCTGATAAGATTATAACTTAATAATTTAACCTTGCAGTCTTTTGTCCTTGATTTTCCCTTTACTCGCCAACTTGTCTGCATTCCTGCGGGATATATGGCCGATTATTTACCTTGCTTCTTTACGTTTTTTACCTTTTCATTTTTACTTTAATTAAATCACTTACTTTGCTCTCGTATACATTAATTCATTAAATATTTTGACTAACATTATTTATATTCTGATTTCTAACTTGATTTGTAGTTTACGTTATAGTAAACTATATATATATATATATATATATATATATATATATATATATATATATATATATATATATATATATATATATATATATATATATATATATATATATATATATATATATATATATATATATATATATATATATATGTATATATATATATATATATATATATATATAGATAAATACAATAAGTGCGGGCAAAATGTTAATAAAATATTATAGATCAAAAAGGGATAAATAATTTTTTTTTCCATGAAAATTACCCTAAAACTACTGATACTAGCAAACTTATATGTTATGAAAATTACACTTGACAATAGGCAACAAATGTTTTCTTCGATGTAATGAATAATTGTAAACTAGAATATAATTAGCAGTAAAGGTGGTTTGAAGAAGAGACTAGCAAAAGTCCATGTAGTGTTGGGTCATGGTGATTGAACAAATAAGTTTTAAAAGTTTTATTTCTATTGTCAATCAGGCAAATAAGAAAATCTTGTACTTTTTTTCTGTAGCCTGGTTATTTTACATAATAGTTTGTTAATATGTTTTCTACAAAATACTTTAAACTAGCAAAATGAAGCAATGTTTAGATGGTGTCAAGCCCGCCAGGGTTGTATAACTCGAACAGAGCGAAAAAGATGACAATTATAACGTTACAATTACCAATGCGAGTTAACAATTTATTTTAAATTAATTTAGTTTTGACACTCTAAAGTATTGTTAATTTTTTGTAATCATTTATGAAAAAATATTATTGCCTTCGTTAAATTTTTATGGTCTTTATTTTTTATTAAAGAGTCTTGATATGTTAAAATAAAAAAGATACGCATTTGTATATAGAGTTTTTGTTTTTGTATGATCACAAGATGTATTTTATTTCCTGCTCTTTTCTAGTTTCTTCCAAATTATATTTTGTTTCTATAACGCCGATTTCTTTTTCGGTGGTTTTCTTCAATGCATTCTATGTGTATATACGTATTCCATTGTTTAAACCTCAAAATAAAGAACTATCTGTATTCGTAACATTTATCGCGTATCATCGGCGTAAAATTCAATTACAGCGATCCACCGTCGAATTCAGTGATACTTGAAATATTATCGATTTCCTTCTAATTGTCTAAACTTTAAACCCGCTTGAGATAGCGACGGTTGGCTGATGAACCGACAACACGTTTTAATTAAAACTCATCCGTCATTGTAGCTCATAACACAGAGCCCTATTTAGATTATTTTTATTTGTATTAATTATTTTAAATTATTTTGGAAAATATTTAAAATATTTCTTGTCTATCAGATATTAATAACATTGTTTAGACTTTTTTTCTGCTTTCATTCGCTACTTAATATTTTTTTTTACATCGACGTGTAAAAAATTAAGAAGCTAGAATCAATTTTGTTTTATTGCTTGAATTTTACGTTGGATGACGTTTATTTTTGTTTTTAAGGAAAATAATTTCATAATCATGAATGTATTATTTACTCAGAAGATGTAATTTAAATGTAAAATATATTAGTTTGTAGTGTTATCCTCACAGTGTAACTTCGTATATATTAAAATTTTTTATTTAAGATTAATTCATTTGTGTTGTCGTTCTAAAGACATAAAAAAAATGAAAATAGTATTTTACCTCTAAATAGATAATTGTAGAAAAAATAAAAGCTACGGAAGAGAATTACGAAGCCATTAGAGTTTTTCGCTCTTGTCGTTCATAAATATTATTAAATGATTAATATCTTGCATAATGTTAATAAATTTTGCATCGAGTACTATTTAAAGGCATAAATAGGGATATTAACCTATTACCATTAAGATTACAAATGGAAAGACTATATTTATTGGAAGAAAATAATCAAATGAAAATATATATAATCGACCGTCTATCTAGCATATTCCGTTTTTACAAAGACGCTTTTAAAATTCATATAATATACAAACAAAATAGAAATCACGATCATAATAATGTTATGATATAATTAAGCACTCATTGTATGCAAAAATAAATTAAATACTAAACAAACGAAAATAACCTGAATACGGCTCTGGGTGACATTATTGCAGGGTCGAAATATGAAACGGGTTTTAATTAATGTCTTTGATCCATTAGCCAGCTATCACTTTCTTATTAGAATTGGAAGTTGAGTGAAAGCAATTAAAAGCTAATCGATGGCGACTTGCATCTCGCTGATTACGAGCAGATCGTAAATTATCTTTATTTATGTTGATGGTCGTTGTTAATATTTAAATTATTTTACGAATAATTTATTTTACGTTTATTTACTTGTGGTGTATTGTTACGGTCCCAAATGTCACAGATAAAACGGGTTTTATAAAGAGACTTGGATGACTATGTGTCTATATATTTGTGTGTCACAATGTTTTTCCTAGCAATTACTACTTCTGCGGACTTTAAATTTGGCAAATTTGTAGAATTTTTCTGTATATATTTTAGCAATAGATTTTTACATTTATTGAAAACCTCTGAAACCCGTGGCTGAAATTTAAAAGTAGAACAACAATATGAGGTATACGGTCATATAAAATATTTTCGCTTGCATACTATAAAACAATCTGACTTTAACGCACACAGTATTATATTAATTTACTCCACCTTTGAAGTTTGCAAGTTTAATATTTAACGAAGATTCCGGTCGAATAGTAAAATATTCAGTGGAAGTATTTGATTTGTTTTGACGCCTATATATATAGCTGAAAACATTTCAAGTGTCGTCTTTATAAGGTGGTACTATGACAAAGCTACATAATAACGTACATGCAAGTACTAGCTGTGCCATAAATAACACTTTAAGTAATATTTTAAATTTTTGATGTTGATGTTGATGGTTAACACTTTTCAAGGAAAAAACAATTCTGTAAGGATATTTTATTAGAAGGCGTTATCATACTATTAAATAAATTATGATGAAAGGGCAAACTTAATATAATGGATGGTGACTGTTGAGCCCAAAAATGTACAAATAATCATACCATAAAATTTGAACTTTCTAGAATTGTCATGAATAACTAGTAGCTGAAATAAAAACAAAGGATGACGCAGAGAACTAAGTCCGAATAACCCTATAGCGACTAAATTTGATACTTTACCCTTACACACAATAACATAAAAACAAAAAAAAACATTGTGTGTGTCAACTCTGACGCGCCACTGGAGTTTACGCTTTTATTATGATTATCTCGGTATGTATAAAATAGGTAATAACTACATAAATATAAATATCAACATCATCTATCAATATATCTCTAACCGTTAAGACAACGTATATAAGAAACGCATCCGCTCGATTGTTTTACATTGCAAAACTAATCTGCATTAATTTTCTTTTTTATGGAATCATATACAATCTACGCCCATCCTGAAGGTCCTTTCTAAATATTGTTGAAAGAATTTTTGAAATCAGATGAGTAGTTTCGGAGATTACCTCCTACGTTTGGATAACTTAAAAAAAATGTATAATATGTAAAAATTTATTTTACGGGATAATATATAACTTATGTTCATCTTGATGGTCCTTTCTAAATATTTGCGAAAGAATTTATTGAAATCGGATAAGTAGTTTTGAAAATTACCTTCGATGTCCAAATTTATTAATATTAACTTTTTTATAATATATGCAATTTGTTTAACGCGGTAATATACAAACAATAGCCATTCTGAAGGTCCTTTCTAAATACTTGTCAAATAATTTTTTAAATTACATGAGTAGTTTTTGAGATTACCTCCCACATTCCAAGTTATAAATTGTTACGCTTTTTAATGAATTTTTTAAATTACGTGAGTAGTTTTTGAGGTTACCTCCCACATTCCAAGTTACAAATTGTTACGCTTTTTCAATGAATTTTTTAAATTACGTGAGTAGTTTTTGAGATTACCTCCCACATTCCAAGTTACAAATTGTCACGCTTTTTCAATGAATTTTTTAAATTACGTGAGTAGTTTTTGAGATTACCTCCAACATTCCAAGTTACAAATTGTTACGCTTTTTCAATGAATTTTTTAAATTACGTGAGTAGTTTTTGAGATTACCTCCCACATTCCAAGTTACAAATTGTTACGCTTTTTCAATGCTCTGAATTTCTGATTTTAATCCTAATATACTTCATACCGGGCGCTATATATAAAAATCGATTCTTAAATAGTAAATTCCAATAAACACCAAATATGAATTTCTTTTATTTACCAGTTGTAGTTTTATTAATTATTACCAAGTTTTTAAGTGATACACGGCCAACAAAATAATGGTTACCATTATTAGGAGAGCATTTTTTTTGCTTTTTTTATTTTAAGCTATAATTTAAATAATCAAATAATTTAACGGAACTTTCAACAAAAAAAATGCTCGGTCTCCTTATTACTACATGACCTACATAAACTAAACTTAATATATTCTACTACTTAAAAGCTAGCAGATAACGAGATGGACAGAAAATTAAATAATATTTCATCAAGACTTCTTGGATTGTTGAAATATAAAACCTCTCGAAATTAATAGTTTATATTGGTGATATTAAGTTGGATACTTTCCAATCTCACATTTATACTTGTAGATAACACACCGTTCCTCTTTTAACAACTTATCAGCTTCACGAAGAGCTTAATAAATTAAATATATTTTTTGTATTTTAATTTTACAGCAAAAGATAACGTTTTAATTTCACAAACAAAAAATTAAGTAAAGGTCAAACCCTAATAATACAATAAATCCGAAAGGGTGATTATTTGTTTCCCTTTCATCGCTCAGTTCTTCAACAGATATATACAAAAAGTAAGGTATGTACGGCGCGTCGTATGTATGAACACAGAATAATTAAAATACAATATTTATAAATTTACTATGCTAAAAATAACGGAGCAGCGAATTACAGGTATTAGGACATAAATAAGGCCTAAATAATTTCCCGTTTATCTCGGGCAGTTTCAGTTAAATTCATTCATCAGTTTCAGTTAATCAAAACATTACAAAAACTTATCAAAACTTATTGTTGTTCATTGAAACTCATACTGAAATTATTTTGCTTTTAAATGATTTAAAAGTGAAAAAGTGATCTTCAAAAATATTATTTACTTTGTGTTGTAACTAAAAAAATTAATGATAAATAATTATTTCATTACGTTCATTAGTATTTGAAACTAATAGATTTTTGTTACTAAGGTCTTTTCAACTATTCACAATGCAAAGAAAAACCTTCTTTCATTGTCATTCATTGACTTTGAATTATCATTTGAAATAATTAATCTTGTGTCTGCTGGCATCACCGGTATTTTAAAAAATTATACCAAATTTTGAATAATTTGTTGTTTTGGAAAGAATATTATATATATTATATATACATATATATATATATTTGAAATAAGTTTAATTTAAACTAACTTCCAGGAGATAATCTAAGAAAAAATATTACATTTAATTGCATATGCAATTTATTAAATTAATTCTGAAATATTTTAAATAAAAATAAGTAGCACTTTAAATAATGTACAATGTATTAAAATAATATTCCGTAGAAATCTTAGCGGGTAAATTATGCCGGACGTTTAAAAATATTTTCCCCTTCTTTTATTACGAAATTAAATATTTTCTCTTTCATTTAACTTCATTACCTATTCAAAATAATCTAAAGTTATTTTTATTATTGCATTTTCTATAAATTGAGGTCTATTAACTTTTGAACGATACGAAATTGGATAAATCTGGTGAGAACTTTTACACGCACGATGTATAGGAGCAAATACTTACAGCATTGAAACGAAACTATAACCCACACCTGCAATGTATAACATCGGCCATTTAAAAGTATATCATTGGTATATCAATACCAGATACTATTCGTCACAAACATAAGTACACATCTACAATCGTGACTCGTTCCGCCATGCTAAAAAACTTCTGTAATCCGATCCAAAATATGTAATCTAAAGTAAAGTCAGTGCTAACAATATAAAATTGAATAATTCGAGTTTGGAAGCTAAAGAGCATGGTAATATCATTCATATCCACAGCGGAAAGTGGAAACTGAAATGATTATAGCATCAGTTACCCTTAATATCATCGTTGGGAAGTTAGCTGCCCCAAAATAGGAGACGTTCGCGTGGACTTGTGCTACCGTCTGGATACAGCAAATATGCATTGTAAATCTTTGATACTGGTCATTCTCAAATTTACTTGTAAAGAAATTATTAAAGGGAACCGATATTGCTTACATAACCCTGACAGCTTAGCGTAATCTTTAGTCAACACTCACTGAATATACGACATAAAAATACATAACAACCACTGAACATACGACATGAAGATACATAATAACAACAATAAAGAACAACAACTGACATTCGACATAGCGAGGTTTTCCGACGGAAAATAAATTTTCATACGTCCTACGTATTCGGAGCAGAACAAAATTATGTTATTGTTTTATTTAAAAAAAAAAGGACTGACAGAAATCAAATGACCGTCGTATGCGTTCATGCACAAAAAAAAACAAACATATTTACTGAAAACAATAAATGTTCCAGAAGGTGTATCAGTGCCATTTGAGATACAGCAACACAGCTGTCTGTGCGATTTGAGACACAGCTCTGAAGGCCATTCAAGAAGGTGTGTTTCGTATGTTAAAGTATCGCTTAAAACGCCGGCTGGTGTTGTTCCCACCTGCAAAAGAATTAAATGATTATTACTTTTCATACGTAAATTCTATTACCTAATTTAGTTTTTAATTAATTATGCAATTTTAAAATATCGAAATAGATTATTATTAACAGAGGCGCGCCATTTTTGTTGGTGTTGTCACCTCTTAAAAAATCGTTTACCCAAATTAAAACGTCTTAATTTCTTGACACTGAAAAACATAAAATTTATTTATTTAAAAAATTGGGATTTGAGAGATGTCGTTAGAGAATATAGTGTTACATCTGAAATTTCCGTTGACATATTCAATTTTAGAATATTTGATCTATATACACATATAGTAAAATTATAACAGAGCGACTCTGTACAATGAGAATTTAAAAAAAATTACTTAGCGTATAAAATGATGTAGAAGTAGCCATGAAAACTTTTTTTAGAATTTTATCTGTCTTCTCTTATTCTATTCTATATCTATTTTTATCTTAACTTGTGGGGATATCAAGCAAAATTTACTGGATTAATTCTGATGAAATTTAGTATGGTTACGACATAAACCCAGGAGCAATGTAATAAAAGAAAAAAAAACAATATTTTTTTTCCAGTTACACGCGAACGTAGTCGTGGGCACAGCTAATTTTACATATAATTATCGTATGTGGGATTAAGGAAACGCGTGAAAGAGACAAATGTTATATTCATTCATATTGGTCTTCTATAATTTCTTGAAAATATTCTTTACAATATATAGAAATTTTATCACGACACTGAACATTAACTGACATAATTAACTTGTTCGTTGTATTTTGAATTTCTTTAGTACGGGACAGAATATTTTTAAATTTTTACTGCAGGGCTTTTAACCTGTCTTTTTACTTTAAGACTCTGAGCTAATTATATTCTTTCTGAATTAATAAAGAAAACCAAACAATTATTTGCAAACATATTAAAATAATGTTATAGATTACCGTGTACAGACACACTCGTACGCACGCACGCACACGCACACACAAACGCATACGCCCATGCGCGCACGCACACACACACATTTATTTAATGATATGGTATTTTAATACTAGAAGAAAATGTCTTCATTAAAATGGTAAAATATGGAGTAAAATATTTGAATAATTTTAACCTAAATTCTTCGGCTATTGGTTGCGGTCTGAATAAACATTTTAGAAATTTAAAGTAGCATCATAATGATACTGCATATAAGCCAAGCAATGCACCACATAAATCGATTGAAACGTGAATCATACTGCCGCAAACAGATATATTTATATGCGTCGATTTCCCGGAGTTGGTTGGTAAATTTATTCTGCTGGTAACACCGTGCACGTAGGGGCGCTAGTCGAAAGAGTGCGGTGGAGGGGAAGATTTTTGGCTTCCGGCGACAGTGAAGAGATTTGTGCGTATGTGTATTCAAGATTACTCTATATTCTAAGCTAACCTAAAAATAAATTTTATTCTAATACTCTTCTTTAATATCTTCTTAATACTTTGCTTTTAAGTTGACCCGAAATATATTTTATGTTAAATGTTAAATGATATTATCCACTTAAAAGAGAAAATTTAGTTACTCGTCATGTTTAATATTAACATTATGGTATTTTATGCATAGGTGCACAAAATATCGTCGAGGTATTAAAATTTATGGTCCTGAGTTTTAAATATAATCTATTATTTCATTTCTAATTTTGTCTCATTATATTATTCGTTACTTAATTATTTTAAAAATGATTTATTTGTTAACATGAATTATTTAATTGTAATTTCCTTTTCTGTTCAATTTCCATTTTTGGTAATTTTCAAACCAAAATGATAATAATATTGAAATATCTTCCAAATCTTCCAATTATTGCTTTCAATCTTACATTGTGGATAATTTTACACGATTATTTGCGAGTTTTGTACATCCAATATATTATTATTCAGTTTGTTTTCTCCCACAACCTTTCTCGTTTATAGTTTTGACATACAATGCTCACATAATTCCATTCCGTTATTCAAATATTATTATTTTTAAAAAAAATTTAAGAAATTGGATACAATGATTTAGTAATTTTGAAATGTTTATTTATGCACTATTTTATCCACTTTTCATTACATAAATAAATACTCCCCTCGATCTTTTATTGTACTCTGTACTAAAGACATTTCTTCAGTAAACTCCTCGTTAATAACTTTTCACACTATGTCCTAATTTTTCCATTCTCTTTAATGAAAGTTCGTAAGCCATCTATATAAGATGAACACAAATGGGAAAAAATGTCGTGAAACTTGACTTATCAATACGCCTTTTTTTCTATAAATATTGATATGCATTGATGTGATGCTGCTCGGTCAACAAGGCGGCTACACAAAATACCCTTGTTATCTCTGCGAATGGGATAGTCGAGACACATTGAACGAAGAAAAAGTGGCCACCGAGAAATGAACTAGTTCCTAGAAGCAAAGATGTTGTGAGAGAAAATTTAATCCTCCGTGAAAAAGTTTTGCTACTCCCTTTAGATATAAAACTGGGAATTAAGAAACAATTTGCGAAGGATACTGGATAAAAAAGGAGCAGGTTTTAAATGTCGACACCAAATTTTTCCATCTCTATCTGAAGCTAATGTGAAAGAAGTTACTTTCTTGGCCTTGACATAAGTAAATTGATGAAAGACACCACTTTCGATAAAAAATTAAGTGAACCTGAATTAGAAACCAGGAAATCTTTTAAGAAAGTAGTGAACTATTTCCTATGAAAACATAAAAGTATTGTGCTGTTAGGAAACTAAATTGTAAATTTTCTATTATTTTATTATTCTGTTTGCTTTGTTTCCAAATAATTTAACAGACAAGAATGGACATTATCTTATAGCTTTCAAGGTATATTTTAAACAAAGGGAATAATTTATTTGAAATAACTAACAGAGTTACGTTCCTAGTGTTATTTTACACGACCTTTATTGAAATGAAGTTACACAAAAAACTAATCAAAGATTGATTACGTTTATCTTATGTTTTAGTTAAACTGTACTATATCTAAATTCTATTTATAAATAACCCACATATGAGCGTCCCTAACCCATATCTGGGGCATTGTGACTAACGCCACTCAAACGTAAATAGTCTGGTTAATAACAAATATGTACACGTATGTATGAGTTTATACATAAATATGGTACAAATGTCACATTTTTTTAATACACGTAAAATTCCATTATAATCCAATAAAATATTTCAAAGCAGCGGAACGACTGGCGCTGCATTTTGAACCCTGGCCTGATGGTCTAGTGCTGTTTTTATTTATTTTAATATCATAAATTTATTTACAACCTATTACAAATTATATGATATATTACAAACAAATCGATTTTCGTAAATCATAGCTTATGTTTTTGTTTAAGAAAAATAATGATCTGTATCGTTAGAGTATATTTGTAGTTATTGTGATTTTCTTCGTCAACGAAAGTTCAGAGTGGAAACGGATTATTCAAAGTGGGAAATCCAGAAAACTAATATAAGTTATTCCTGGAAAGTTATAAAACTATAAACAAAATATTAACAGATATTAGATAACTCTGCTAATTAAAAATGAAATATATCAAATTGTGATATCTAGAATAATTTCCATAATTTTTCTGTTATATAGTTTTTATCATATAGTTTTTTTAATAATTATATTGTATCTATTATAAAGTTTCAAAAATTGAATTTTTTTATGATATTAGGTTCAATAGACTCAGAAATAAGGAGGAGAGGTTATATATTTATACCAAATACTTTAATATATCTCAAGATGTGGTACAAAAAATAATTATTAATAAATTTTCGAGGTTCTTATAGCCTTTTCTCTACACCAACTATATAAAAAATTCTAGTTTTTTCGAATACTTAATTTTTATTCCTTAACATTTCTATTTGAATATATTTAAGTATTATCTATTGAGAAGTGCATATGTCAAAATTTGTATGACAAATATCAAGTGTTCACGTCAAGGGAATTCTGAAAATTCACTTGTGACAGATGGACAGACGTGACCTTATAAGGGATTTCCGTTTTTGCTTTTAGCACAGGGAACCTTAATATGTATAAACTTAAATCAATTATCCCCTTTTGGTGTCCACTCGAATAAAGTCACAGGCAAAAATGCTTTCATATGGAAATAGCTTTTCCGTTTGATTTGATAGTCCCGTTCCAAGTCTGTTACGGTTTGCCGACAAAGATTTGTCGTGGCAATCAAGCACGATTGTCAAAGTTGAGTAGATCTCCTCGGGAACCCCTTTTTAATTGTTGTAACTGCAAATCTAAATGCTGTACAACATCGTTTCGAAACTTTATCCAATTAACAAAGGAATAATAGCGGAAGGAGTTTCTAAAAGGTAATTTCTGAATATTACATAGTCATTTTACATTATCAATTGTAAAGGAACTATAATTTTTAACTTTTGTCAATCAAATAAAATATTTAATTATACATCGATACGTATGTGTGCTGCAGATTCACTTGCGACTCAGATAATTGCAACTATAAAGCTTAACATCGAAAATGGTTGGCAAAAAATCAAAGATATTAATTTAACCGAAAGAAACCCACAGATAATTGCCGCCCAAAACCGCTAAAACCCACAAATAATGTATGGACTATCAATGTGCGTACTGAATATATTAGCAAGTTTTGAATGTAGACGTAACAGTATTTGTTACTTCACATGTAATATACGACTTATAGGATAATAATATATTACGTCCGACGTGAAATACGATCCATTAGGATCGTATATCAGACGACTGCAACTTTATCTTTTCACCTACTACAAATATGGTGACAAATACAGTATTTAACTGTTCACAATTGATTTTTTATATAATCTGTTGCTACCAGCGATATGAAAATGAATTATGCTTCATTTACCTTCTTTATTTTTGGATTGAAATCAGTTTTACTACTCCAATCATCGATGCCCGAAGAAACCTATATCTGCTGCAAGTTAGTTATTTTATTTATTTTCTTCACTGCCGAGTTGGTACATCACTGCTAGTTTTTCCCCCTAATGAATTTCAGTTGTAAACAATATGCTTAATTTTGACTCTAAATGCCACTCAAAGTCTATTAGAATTTTGAAGCTGACTAATTCATTAAGATCCGTTAAGTAATTTTCGTATGATGAAACAAGAAATAATGTAATAACAATTACAATTTTCTTAAATGCAGTGATTAATTAAGACATTTGTTGTAGACTTAGTGAGCAAGAAATCATTTCAGATATCGAATTTAAATTAGTTATGAAACCTTACCGCAATTTACGAATGGTTTATTAACTTATGTTATGAAGTTATACAGTTAACTTTAAAAGTAAACAGAAGAACCACTAATGAGAAATGCTCGTATGATTACTTGTTTTGTTTTAAGATACTTATATCATATATGAAACTAGGAAAGCATTAAATACCTTTTTATTGAACTAAAAGATCTGCGTATCCTAATTATTTAATGATTTCGATAGTTCTCAAAGATTCAGTATCTTCTTGAAGTGCAAAGTAGCTGTAGGTAATTTTTAAAGTCCCTATATTATTCTTATTTTACTTTCTAATAATATTTGTTAGAAAATGTACACGTGTTCAGAGACTTCTTTAAATAATTTTTAAATACCTTTATCGTTTTAATATAAAAATAATTTTATTATTCATTCTTTCGTCATCCTCTCTTTCGAAAAAAGGTATTGCTTCTAAAAGCATGTAAATAATTCACAATATCAATAATATTTCCTTTTTCTCCTCAAAATTATTTGCTGCCATTTTTGTCAATACGTATATTGCCAATACTTTCACTATAAAAGCAATCTTGTGTCGAGACTTAAAAATTATTCCCTTTTTTCTGCAATAATCCAGCCTCAAAAAATAACATAAATTTACTTTATTACATCTGACCGAACGGCGTCCCACCTGGTCTAATAAATGTTTCTAAGATTCACGACTTCGATCGAAATGACAAGCAATTCCGTTACAACTTTTACCTAACCGGCGCATAAGGTATATCAATCTTCATTTTTTGCGAGAAAAACACTTTATTATCAATCATAGGAACACCTCACTGCACCTGTGCTGCGAAATTAGATTTAGGTGCTTAGAGATTGATTTTAAAATAGCAAGCGTATCTAATATGTTTATGTGTATATGAACGTAGTTATTAACGATGCGCTTTAATTCTGAGGTCTAACATAATCCTTATCAGTTAGTCTATGTTTTAATATTGATGTGAAACATCAATAGGCGCAGGTATAAACCGGATCGTTGGCGTGGCGACGCTTGCCGTGGCGACGGGTCCCCACGCTATACTAACGATATACACGCTAGTATAGCGTGTATTGACGTACGACGGGTCGCCTCGCTATACTAGTCTATATGTAGTAGAGTGTACGATATGGCGACGTGTCGCCATGCGCAACTGACTACGCGACCCCCTCCTCACTCAGTTCGACGCTATTGTTTACTACGGTACACATAACATGTGCTTTGCATGTACACATAACATGTAAATAAATGTTTATTAAATAAAGTCACCATTTTCTGTAAGAAATTCGTAATACTTTATTTTTTCATTATGCTGTATTTAGTTCCTGTGATAATCTTGCCTTTTATGCATATTACTTGTACGAACATGATATTTCACATCTGCCAGGCGTCCCGCGACGGCTCACTGTTTTTTTTTCTTTCAAAATAAATTGTAATATAATATTTTTAAAATTTTCTATTTAACTTATAAAGGAGTTTATTTACGTCTTGTTATTAAATTCATCTATCTAATCAAAGTATCTATTTACTGGTCTTCAATATATTTTATGATAAGCTTGTTTGTGTAAATTTCATGTCTCAAAATTTATAAGCAATTGAAAAGGAAGAGGGTGTAGTATCTTATCTAACTTGTTACATCCTAATGAATTATTTGAACTATCACTTAAAATAATTTTTCTTTTTGTATTATTTACTGACCCTAAAATAATATCCGCTGTTAAGTTTTTAATTCATTATATTCAAATAAATTTAATTAAAGTTAATGAATTGAGCACTTCTCAATTTTAGCACATCTCGAGTGAACATTTATAATTTCATAAATGCATTATTGGTATTAATCATAGGTTGACTTATAATAAAATCTTTGTACGCTGTAAATATAATTATATCAGACGCATAGAGATTAAATCGTCCAAGCTAGTTAAATTTTCCAACTTGCTCTCGCGCTATATCTCACCAGTTATTTTTTGCTTTTTTTGCTTGTTTCTTTGGCAATTACTTACTCCTCCACATTTATTTCATATATTTTGAGCCAATAATATAAATATTGTATATAAAATTATAATATTTCAATTAATATCAAACTTTTTTTTAACTATATTAAAATTCCCGTGCCATATTTCAAACATAATAAATGGCACGGGAATTTTAAAAATGCTTACTTTAGTCCTCTATTATGTACCTAATTATTCGAAATACTTATAAATATTCTCGCATATTATTATGGTATCCTAATGATCTACGCATTATTTCGATTTTACATATTCTATCGAAGTTTGAAATTTATTATAAATCTTTTCACGCAATTTTCATACTTATGTCTATAACATAAAGATAATAATTATATAGACACAATATTTTCAGTGACTTTTTGGGTAGTTTATTCAAAACGTCTTATTTTTGCTCTACAATGTCTGTATACTTTCAATATGTTAGAGCCTTATCATTTACACGGTATTATCATGCAAAACTACTGTATCGATTTAATGAAACTTGTACTGCAATAACTATTGTGATGCAAGTTGCATATTTGACTATAGATTTATGTCTATCTCGAATATATTCTAAAAGACTTATTATGTTTTTGTTATTTGTTTTTTTTATGCCTTTATTTGTTTGTTTGGACTTTTCTAAAAAAATACTCGAACGATTTAAATTAAACTTTTATTACAGTAATCACTAAGGTTCAAATTAAGATTTCGTTAATATTTATAAGTTAATTTAAATTTATTTAACCACACTCAGGTAACGAATAGGCGCGTGGGCTTAAAATTGGTGAATTTAAATTGCAAAGATTAGTTACAGCATTTCAACTCAAACATTTAGCCAAGATTTAAAATACTTTTACCACAGTTGATATAATTTTGAAATGCAGTTACTATTCAAGCTATATCTAACTTATTTTTATTCTTGCAAATATTGTTTTTAAAATGAAAAAAAAAACTTATGTGAACACTGGGCAAAAAAAAAGATTTAGCGAATTTGTCAGCAAAATAGAGCTAAATAAATTAAAAAACCTAAAAAAAGACCTGCTTCTTCCAGTAGCACACTGTTACTGACATACATTTATCTGAGTGTTACTAACTCAAATATAATCATATGAAAATTTTAGCGTGAGTTAGCAGAATATTCTCCTTTTGTTTATTTCTTTAAATTTTAGGTGTAACAATTAAAAGTGCGACGGACAGTGATTCTAAAATTACATATTTAAGAATTTTATATAGTACAGTTAATGAGATATTGTTAAGATACCTCCAACAAATTTTTATTAACCGTTTTTTTTGGAACACACAGAAAAATTTGTGACCTTTATAATCTATTTGACGTGATAAACTCCATAAGTCTTCTTAAACAGGCACTCAAAAAGCCCCTCTTTTTATTTCTCTCGTTTAGGAGTTCCACAAATTTCTAACGAAATTTGGGTGTTAACATTATTTTACAAATACCAAGAAAATAAATTGAGTATAGGAACGGTTATTGAGTTATCATTTTTCAAAAAAGTCGGTAATAATTTGTGCATCATAAAATTAAAAAAAAAATAAGTTGAACTGGAAAACGCAAGCTAAAAATAAAAAACTGAACGAAAAGATGCGAGAAATATTTATGTGTAAATATTTATTTACCCCATAACATTCATGTACCTACATGAGTTAAAACCAAACACAAAGACAAACACAAGCACATGCATACCCATGCGCACATGCACACACACACTCAAATATTTTGTGGCACATGGACAGAATTACATTTTTTTTTAATTGGATTATAATTTAATTTATTTGTATAACACGAGGCGCATCATATCCATATTAGTGTTTGTAGTAAACTAATACAGATGTTTATCACAATAGAAACTTATTGTATATGATAACAATGGAAAAACGGGCTTTTTCCTCTTGACCTTCTGTCCGTCTGTCACAAAAAGTTTTTGGCCTACATGCATGACAATTTGCTTGCTTCATATGTAGATGTTTATAAAATTTCATATTGATATATTTAAAAAAAATGTATTATTAGAGAAAATTATTTTTTTCCTTATCCCATCGAATGAGGCATTATTGGATGGGTCTTTTAAAATGCAATTATGTTTCATTTTTAATCCCCTTTTTTGAAACCTTAATCTTGCTTTGCGATCCTTCCCCCTTACTTTCTCTAAAAAATCTCTCTTTTAAAATGTTGAGTTTGAAAAATGTGAAAAATTTTTTGATGTTACTTGCTCAATATTTTCAAGCAAAACTTACGTCACCTCGTTTCAACTACTTCAAGAGATATAGGTAAAAGTTGAAACCTGCTTTCCACATGACCGGATAAACATTTCCGGAGATTTGTTTGAAGTTACAAAATAAGAATATGAGAAGGTAATAAAATTTCCAATTTTTCCTTAGTTTCTTTATTCTAAACAAATTAAACTTATAAAATATTTATAATTTGAAAATAAAATACTTCTTAACATCCCAAATTTTCAATCACTTTGCATTGAATATTATTTTGCTAGTCATATCAATTGGTTAACACAGATATTACCTACAATTTGTAAATGAGTTATTTGTCATTTTGCTTTTTGATGAGAAAAATATATATAATTTTTAGTTGAAAATAATTTTAAATATATTTATTAATTTAATTTATCTTAATGGAGGTGAATAATTTTAGTATATAGCGGATACAAAAGTAGTCGGGTTTCCATGTTTGCACATAGTGTGTACTATCATCCTTTATAATCAAAACACGCAAGTAATTGTGTTGACAATACTCACTTAATTTACTCGTAGCTAGGACATAATTGAAAATAAATATAATTGTATTCATCGAATACTCCAATTATAATTGCCACCAACTCTCTCAGAAGTCTGTTTTTGAAAGATGTTGAATTGATTGCGTATGTTCGCTAATTTTTTCAGTTTTTGATAAGCTAATCTGAATATTTTAATGAATAGAATGTTACTAAACCGCCCTTGGAGCGGATGATAGCCAAAAAAGGTTCTATAAGACCTTGGCACACTTTGTTTATAAAAAGGAACTAAAAATCCTAATTCTGGTAATGTATATGTATGAATGCATAATAGTAATAGAGTTTACATCTAACTCGCCGTTGGGAAAATGTTGACTCAGTAAATGTTGCTCCATGAAAGAAGTAAATCTAAACTTCATGATAACACGAATTTGATATTTAATTTGTCAAACAAATTTTAACATTTTTAATAAAATTTGTTAGCAAACTATTCTTTAACTCTTGGAAACCAAGTTCTTGAGTAAAATTAGTGGCATACGCTACAGATTTACTTAACAATTGCGTAGCGAGTTTTATCTTGGTTGTTTGTTTAAATCTTTTTCAAAATATATTTTCATCTTGTGATTATTTTATGCTCCATAATCTACAGAGAATCTTAGTACAAAGTGAGGTAGTGCAAGAGTGTGCATTTTTATGATAAAGGTGAATTGAAAATTAAATGTCATAGTCATCGAAATCAACTTTATTTATTTTAAACCTCCATCTAAGTAGAAAAAGCCTTAGACATTCAAACTGGTATACACACTTTTATATAAATTTTAGAAATTAACAAAAAAATGCGTACTCTAATACACCTTGCCCTGTAAAAGTGCGCAGTGAAATGTGTATGAATGCGCATTTCAAGGGTTCTATACCGAGATAGGAAGTGCGTTCTTCATGGCACTATTTATTGTACTTTATATGAATAGGCTATTGAGCCTATTCATTCTTCGTTGATCTGTTCTTTATATATTTCTTGGCAGCCACAACAACGATAAGTTTTGTTATTTGGTGCAGTTTTAGGTTTCTTAAAAGCATTACTCAGTTTTTTTCTCTTTTAGCTGTTAATTAGTTTTCTTTTTGACGCAGTGTTAAGTTTATCAAGTTCCAATTTAGGTCGCCTTTGAACTTCAATTTGATTTTCTAGCTCCATATTGTATGGTGAGCTACTTATGTCGTCTAAATTTTTGCATTTTCTAGCGCTCTTTCTATCCTGGGCTTTAGGAAGCGGATAAACATCAACCACTGATCTATAACAAGAAGTTGCTGCGCTCTTAGCAGCATCTGTGGGAATATTTATTTATATCAAAGAAGCGGTATCTGTACTGCAGGTTTGAGTCAATGATCCACATAAGACACGGCTATTATTAGTAGTTACATAAATCTCAGCAGATTTAGTACACTCAGATGGATTTGTAACAATTGGGGTGCTGGTTGATTGCAATTCTGACTCTAATGCATTTATCACAGCGGCTTGTTCGAAATATTCACTTTGGAGTTCTCTATCAGTGACTGTTCTTGCTAGAAACGCTGCATCACTGAAAACTTCGGGATTATAAGAAACAATGTCAGTAACTTTAAAGCACTAAATTTTGCACGCAAGTATTGCAGCTTTGAGGTAAGCATGTATGAAAATTCCTGCCATCTGGAATTCTGTGATCGCTCTACCTCAATTATTCCGCAGCCATTTTCACACTCGTTGTCAAAATGTTTTTTCACCACTGAATGAAAACCACGATCCAGTGACTGCATCTTATATAGGCTCAGTACGCTTTAAACATGTTCTCAAGCAAGATTCGGATGTACCAAGAGTTTCTGCTACTTTTCCTTTTAATTTTCCCTCTTCTACAGGCTTTTGAGCTTCCTTCAAAAACATCAGGTGGATAATTGTGTGAACTCGAAATTCTTTTTCTTCTGGACATACTGTAAATAATCAATGAATCATATTTACATGGAAAAAAATTAAGATATCATGTTAAGGAAAACCAACTCAGTGCAAGAGTGCGCGCGCATTCTTGTGTACTACACACTGCGCATCTTATAATCTATCAGAAATCAGCAAGAACTAGCGATGTCTATTAGAATAAGCTACTGTTTTCTCGTCCATTGCGGTTTCAATGATAAAAAAGTAATATGAATCAAAAGTGAAAATATTTATTAAACCGTTGTTTTCGGAGCAGTATTCATTGCAAAATACTAAATAATTGGACAAAAATCTACTGCTTTACCTTATAAAGAGGTTTGTTCACTAATCCCATTTTTTTTGTTATCGGGTGTCGGCGTTTACAAGCATCAAAACAAAACTGAAATTAGCTGATAATGTCACACGGGACTCGCGTAATGCGCACTCTTATCAACCGCGCACTCTTGCACCACCTTCCCTAAGGCGGTGATGCTATCCTACAATCCTACAATGACCTAACAATAAAAATATATTGGGCCTTATTTTCACCCAATAAATATCTTACTAATTTTATAATTACGTATTAATACACTAGCCAGTCAATGAAACTCGTTTAGAAGATAAAAATATATTGCAAATTTAAAAATAAGGACTAAAATAACGAGACTCGAAAAAAAACTGTGTCTCTTCCAAGAATTATCCAATTTTAATAATTTTTTCGGTGTTTTCTTAATAAAAACTTGTACAAGGATAATAAATTACAAAAACAATTATGGAATATATATATCGTGAACAAAAATTATAACAAACACTGAAATCAAGGTCACATCGTATTTTTGCAGTCCGGTACATCCTCCGTATCAGCAAAACAATTGTTATCGTCACTATTATCACTATCACTCAAAATTTACATTACGCCAAATTGTGAACGTAACACAATATCACTCCCACTATCACTTTCTTCACAACTTGAAAAACAATCATTTTCACTCGAATTATTTTCGTATTCCGACATTATAGGTTAAAAATTGTCTTTTTCTGGATATTTTTATATTGTAATTAATAATAATATTACAATTTGGACTTTATGTAACATGTAGAAAGATAAAAAATTAGCGATGCGTGTGAGCGACCTCCCCTACCGCGCGCTAAACAGCAACTGATTTCGCGAGTGGCAAATTTAGTTAGTACGCGCACGAGCGCGATGGTGCTCGTCGGTTAAATCGGAAATCAATAATTCTTTTAAATCAATAATTCCGCGCCATTTTTGTCCAAAGTGGTATTAGGCAGGCTAAAATGTTAGTAACTTTGATTAAACTCCGAAAATTCTTCCATTTATAGAAGATGTTTCAGTTTTACTCTTTTCAAAATGAATAAGGGAAAAATTTTAGCAGTATGTATTGATGGAAATTATCAGTGTATTAGTTGAAAATGCCCGCACCAAAATCGTCTGCCAAATTTCATTCCGATCATTTCAACACTAAAATATACCGGGTTCAAGAAAACTCGTCATGTCAAATAGCGACGAAATTAACGCTTTATTTGATTTAAATCTTCACTACACAATACTAGAATTTAAGACCAAAAAACAATCCTGTAAACCCGTTAACGTAAACCGTTTTGCAACATGAGGACACGATTTTTCTTTGAAACGTATAACGTATGGGAATGATGTAAAGTGGATCCCATAAAATAATACTGGTGCGATCTTCAACGGTTTTAGGGTAAAACGGTCGTGATGGAAAGACTAATGGAAACGTGAGTAATGTTATAGAAATATGGCTTCATTCAGTTTAAACTGATTGCAACTTTAAATAATTCGCAAAATATTATTATTTTATTTGTTGCCCCTAATATTAGATGTATTGTATGTGTATGTTTATTTTTTTGAACTAAGAAAATATTTTTCTAAATATAAGGCTAAAAAATGCATAAAAAATCATAGGCATTTTTATTTCTGTCGACAATAATGAGGATTAAATTGGTTTTAGAAAATATTTTCGCCGACACTATGTACAAACAATCGGGTATATACATTGTAGTGATGTGTGTGTATACGTTCGTGTACACAGTGTATGTGTATACGTGTACAGAGGCCGCTGCGCGTACTCATAGCCACAGATATACTGTTAACATTAACATGTCAGTGATGCGAACTTAAAAGATTTTTCCCTACCAAAAACCGCTCAACGCGTCTAAAGAAGTTTTCACTTCTACAATGCGGTGAATTCTTGTATACTTTATTTTTTATCTCTAATATTACTTGTACCTCCAAACTGTGGGCCTGTGACGTTGTTTCACTTTCAATTTACTAAGCGAAATAGAACACCTTTGCACTTTGCAGAATAATACCGTGATCCCCTTTCCACACATGACGATTGACACCCTTGTGTATTGAAAAATAATTTTGGTGACAATTTAGATTTAAACAAATATTGTAGGCATTTAGCAAAATTGTAATCAAGGCAATTCAATTATTAATGAAGAAAAAACAATTTTATTTGGAAAGCCATTTTGCAAGAATTAACTTTAAATTTAACACCATTTTAAACTCGCCTTGAAATCGATTACTCAGCGGCAAGAAAACAATACTTCAACTGACCGTCGTCGATATTACTGTTTGGCTGGTATTGATATTATTTGACTGATAATATTAGATATCACCCTTTTTAGAAAATATTGACTATAACCCACCTGAATTTTACGGTGTTCGCTTAGAAGCCTTTTCATATTTAAATATAAATATTTTGTTAACAATGTAATGTTCAAATATTCTCCGTATTTAATAAATTTCTTAAAATGTTTTGTAAAACATCATACCTTAAATGTTTTGTAAAACATCATAAATTTAAATGTTTTGTAAAACATCATTACGTTTGTGACATGAAAAAAAATATAGTTAGTTTATTTTTTGGGGATATGTATATTAATGACGAAAGAATATTTTATGTTTTCCATCAAATATCGTTTAAATATTATCATTTAAATAAATTTTCAAGTAGAGTTTTAAAAATATGTATATTATATTGCCTCAAAAAATAATCAATTCGAAGTCGATGAGAGTTGACCCACATTCTCAGAACACATATCAGAACCGAATTAACCAAAAAGTAAACTCTTTACAAGAATGCGTTCAATAATTAATAGAAATATGTATTTTTATATAGCACTCGAGCGTTATCAGATTCAATGCTTTGTCGGTTCCTTGGAATTATAAGAGTATCTAACCAATTTTTTATTCAACTGAAGAAAGAATGGTCGGCTAATGAAGCAAAAATTTTAATTAAAACCCAATTTAATATTCATCACTTGCTGTCGCACGTTATACAAGCTCACAGTCATTTATTTTTGTTTATTTTAATTAAACTGCGTTCATGTACAGAGCTTTTCACTGCTTCATATAAAAAAAAATGCTCATAGTCAAAAAAATGTTAATTACATTTTTTATTACTTCTTTCACTTAAAGTTGCCAAATATATTTTGCGCTTTATATATAATTATATTGATAAGGAATTTTCATGAGTTTATTTTACGATATTTTATTTTGCATCAGTTGAAGAAAGAGGTAAACATGTTGTGTGAGGATGTGAGAATATTTTTAGTTCAATTTTTTTACATACTGTAGATATAATATAATAGTAGACTAGAATGATCTGGTTTTTAGGATGTAATAATTTTATTCACCGCACTTGGTTAAGAACTTTATCCTCTAATACGTGATGCTTTTATGGTTCTCACAATATTGGTTTCGCCGTAGTTGTCATATTTTCTGTAAATATCATAGTTGTAAAAAGTTCTCCACATATTGTTTGTTCTCTTACATAGGTCCGAAAATTCTTTTCAAAATTTTTCTTTCGAAAATGAGTAGTTTTTATCCCTCTGCTTTATAGAGGGTCCAGCATTCACTTTCATACAGAAGTATAAGCATTAGTGCTCGCTATGGCGTTTAAGAATAAACTTAGACCTGTGTATGTATATGACGGAAACTCTAGACACCTCAATTGGGAGATTGACAGGATCCGTGTCAAAAACCTATTAAGGTTGAAAATTATTTTGATCACATGCAAATCGGAGAAGATACATTTTACATTTGTATTTTTATTTCTAAATCTTATAAATAGTATAGAACTCATTGCTAATGACCCTGGAAAGGCAGTACGAGTGCTGCTTACCATAGTCAAAAATAAGATATTTTCTTATCGAATGAATATCATCCCTGAAGGGTTTTGTGATTATCTTTTAAAGTATTTTGTTAGTTCATATTTTAGAGTAGATATGTAAAATCTAAAGTTCTTGTATTTTATATTATGGCAACCTGTATCAACATTTTTTTCAAAATTTATGCTAACTAGGTTTGTTTTTATATATTTTCATAAACATTTTATTTAAGTCACATGTTCATGTTTTGTCATATCAGATAAACGAAACCGATTTTTAATAATTTTACAATATTTAAATGATCCAACTTAGAAAAGTAGTATTTGTCTTTAATTATTGAAGTATATTCATTTAATGGGATTATATATTTATATAAAATTTGACATTTTGTACGTAATTTACTACGGGTAAATTTAATTCAACGAAAAGTAGTTAATGATATTCGAAAATAAGAACAAGCACGTTGTTCGGGATGAATAAAGACAATTTGCCCAACAGATTTTTAAAAAAAATTCCTGGATAAACAGTAACTGCCATATCTCTTGTGGAAAACTTCCGTTTTTTTATTTTATATTCCAGGTGAAATACTTTGTATATGCATTATAAAGTGATGCTCTCACTAATGCCAAAAAATATTTTATTTTTTGCAACTCAACTAATGTTTTTTTTGGTTCTGTTAATGCTTTGTCCAATATATTTTTATTTTAAAGTATTCCCTTGATTCATTTTTCAGATATATTGTTAAAGGAATAACTTCTACAAATTCATGTGTTCTGATTTATAGAATAAACCATTCATTGCTGCTTATATATTTATCCACTTAGTAGTTTGTGATTTCATAATTTCCATTTACATTTTCAATTGCTGCAAATATTGCGATATTAATTCTTTATACACACACACACACACACACACACACACACGCACGCACGCACGCACGCACGCACGCACACACGCACGCACGCATGCACGCACGCACGCACGCACGCACACACACACACACACATATATATAGATATATACATTTATTAGATTTGACGGAGCTGTAAAGCTCCACATTCGTACCTACTTTATATATTTTTGCTAATAATAGTAAACGTGGAACTACCCGTCTATTATCATTATTACCGTACATTTCAGCGTCATTTGTACTGTTTGTTACGTGTTGTTATAAAACATATTAATCCAAAAATATTGCAGTAGCTAAAACTCAGAAGTATTCTTTTGAAAATTTTAGGAAGGGCAAATTAAGTACTCAAATTTTTTTCTTTTTAATTCCAAGTGTAGTGCGGGATATCGTTTGGCCTAGCTATAGAAGCCTGAAAGACACATTTCCATTAGCTTAGGTATATCTGCAGAGATATGTCGATAAACACGCAAAATTAATATTTTCACCCACCCCTTTATTTTCGAAACTAATCAACCTAAAATTAATTATTATAAAAACATGAGTTTTTAGAAGCCCACCCAAAAGTTATAGATAAACTATAGCTATGATTCTAGTTGTCATGATTTTTTTAAATATCTTCAGTGTTTTTAGGCCCATGAAAAATATAGCAGGCAATAAATACATTTACATTTTTCTATGTTCAAAACAGATTTTCTCAGAACCCATTAGACGTGGAAACTTGGAAAGTTGGTATAGTAACATACCTTATTAACCCACATATTTTGAAATATTTTCAATATATTAGGAATAGGTAGGAGGAGGTAAGCATAATCCTTAATTTTTTTTCGTGTTACGTATCAAGTGAAGTATGGTTTCAAAAGAATTTTTATTAGTAATACAAAAATATTATTTAAAAATTTTATTGTGCATATTTAAAAATAAATGCTAAAAAGTATGTTAAAATATGATATAACGCCCACTTATTTCCGAAACTACTGAGCCAAAAATCATGAAAAATATGGGATTAGTTAAATTTGACTGGGAGATTACAGGAAAACTATAGCGATTATCCTGGGCCGTATGATTTTTCTAAATATGCCCCATGTGTTATGCCTATGAAAGATGTAGTATACAATTAGTTATTATATTTTAATTTATGAAAATTTATTATTTGTAAATAGTTTAATAGAAATACTGTACACATGCTGAAATATGTACGAAACCCTCGTAACGCAAGGTTACTCGTACTTGACAGGTTTTTTGTCAAAAAGAGTAGATATCATGTATATTAAAGGTATGGCTGTGGATGCGGGGACTTTATTCGTTGTGGGTATGGTTTAGAATGAAATTATCGTTTTTGTGAGGATTTTTAAGTGTTGCATTATATAGTTTATTCCATAGGTTATTATATTTCTTATTAGATAGTAAATGTTTAAATTGTTATATGTACGCGATTTTTATATATGGTTAACAGGTATATTTTATACAACTACTTGTGTTATGCAAGATTTCACCACATTAATGAAGTGACTTCCAAAAGATCAAATCCTAGTTTCGCTGAACGAGTAATCCCAATTGACCTGAAAGAAGTAAATCCTTTGGATATTGCGTATTTACCGTTATTGTATCAAACCTCACTGATGGCGTTAAAGAAGTCCTTGTTATCTATTTGTATATTCGAGAATAAAATAATACTCTTCAAAATATTCTGAGAACGCTTTTAATAATTTTAAGCGAAAAAAAAATTTACGAACAATTTCCGGAAAACCCCCATAAACTATTACGATTTTTTGTCGAGTTACACGTTTTATATGACATGCACGTTTTTCCATAAGTTTTTCTCCTTATAGTAATTATATGTATGGAGCTGTTTCTGATATTTCCATTATTTTTATCAATATGCTGCTAGATACACCCTAAGCCCTAAGCTATTAACATGTCTTTCGACTCAATTAGTGAAAAGAGGATGATTTTAAAGTTGTATATTAGTACGTACGTTTGATGAGTGTATATTTGGGTAGTATTTATATGGAATTTTTATTATGAACCGTTATTTTCTTTATAAGATTTATTTGAAACTCGTATGTTTCTCACAAATTTAGGTTTGACCAATATATCGTACACTTGAAGAATATTGTTGAAGGTCAGCTACTACTTTAGTATCAGAGAACTTGCATTATTGCATAAAAATGCTTCCAAAATGCTTTTTAGATACTAATGGGTAGTGGAGTATGAGCTTTATGACTGACTTATGTCTTAATTTGCATCACCTTGCTAATTTATAACATTAAGATAATCTAACTGAAATGATTTAGGAATGAAACAAGAAAAACCTAATACATACTTGCTTATTATTGAGCTCTTCAAAGAGAATTGCTGTTGCCTTTAATTATCGAAAGCCGACGACAGATTGGCAGTTCACTTTATTTTCCGACCAAAAACTTACAGCAGTGTCTAAAAATTATAAAGTATCAATCAAAATAGACACAAATTTCTCGCAATGTAGAGTATCTGCGTTTCGAATTCTAATTAAGCTCGTTTCTTCCAATGAATTGATAGGAAATTATTCGTAAATTTATTTTCAACGTAATGGCGATATGTAATATAGCTTATAGATTTGCCCGATTATGTTAACTGGTAAATTTCTATAATACATGAATTTAAAATGAAATATTAGGGTATACTATTGCTAAAAAGCGATCATTTTAATTCGACATCACTGGAGGTAAATGTTTAAAATACACGTGAAATTATTTAATGATTCAATTATTTATTTTAGAAAAACCATAGAAAAATGCTTTCGATATATTTCATTGAACTAAATGTTAATTCATTGAACTAAATATTTAAATTTTCCAAGTGTTTGTACGCCTGCAATGATTCGATTAGCAAGCACTATATTTCTAATCGCGTAATTTTATGGACTGATTAGATAGTTCTGAAATTTATTGGCAAATTTTAATGGTTTTAAACAGCATCAGTTTGCTTCTAATTATTTATACTCAAGTCATAACAGGAGCGAAGAAGCGAAGGTAGGTTTAATGGACTGAAAATATTAATTAAAAAAATTCGCATGTCACCCAGCGCCATATTTAAATTATTTTTTTTTGTTGATTGAAATATTTTAAAAAAACGCATATTTATTTTGTATTTCCATTTTTGTTGAATTTATTTTTTACATTAATACGTTATACGTTAAACGTCTATATTCTTATTTATAATTAACAAGATACGATTGTTAAACTCATTGTAAGAAATAGTAAAAACTAAATAGTTTTAAATGTTGAGTGAAACTAAAAAAAATCCATTGTTATTCATTTTAATTTTGGATATCATTTGAATAATTTTTTTGTAATTTAAGTTAGCTCATTAATCTGATTTTTACGTTGTCTTTTTGATAAATTTTATATAGCATCTTATAACAATCAAATCCGCAAATTTAACCTATATATACCCTTATACTCCCAAAAATAAATTAAAAATTGTATAAAATTTTTAAATAAGATGGTAACAGGAAGTTCTGTGGATAAAGGTAATTTGGTAAGAAGAAACTTTTTTGAGCGGTAGATCTATCTACTTTTATAGGGCACTGAGGTTTAATTAATTAAAGGTGTATATATTTTTATTGCCTACTTACCTTTTTTAAAAATGTATTCCAATGACCATATTTTCAGTCAATGCTTCTTGAATCTCGACTTTTACTAATAGTTGTCTAATCTCGATTTAAATTTACTATATGATCTAATATCGTTTGATTTTACTGAAATCAAACTCTTGCTATCATTTTTTCTTAATTTAGTATAGAGCTTAAACTTCTTGGATTGTTGCTGAACTAGAGTGAAATAGAAAATCGAAACGACGTATATATATATATATATATATATATATATATATATATATATATATATATATATATATATATATATATATATATATATATATATATACATAAATTATATATCTATATATATATATATATATGTATATATATATATATATATATATAATTTAAATTATGGTAATAATTATACGAAATTACTAAGTATGTGTTTGTTTTCATTTTAAACGACCAAAACGGGCATTTATGCAACCTCCACCCATTCACTACTTTTAAAATGTAACAATAAAATTGTTAATTTATAATCAAAATTTGCAGAAAGACAAAATATTTTTTGAAAATGAAACAAATATTAAATTACAGATTTATTCTGCTTTCATGGCAAATGAAAAGCTCATTTTGGTAACGAGAACAGTAATTTGTATATTGAGCGCTATTACGTCTCGATTGGGTGCAAGTATAATCCAGGCAAATATTTTTTTGAATAATACTGACAATGTAATATACTAATACTGTAATATACAATAATAATAATATAATATACAATAATAAAATACTATAATATACAATAATCTAATATATATACATTTTTGTAGCAATTTCAACAGAAAATTCGATACTTCTTTTCTTATTTTTCTTGACTTTACTTGATGTTCAGATCCATTGGGTATTAATAAAACTTGCACCGTAGGTCATATACATATATATATATATATATATATATATATATATATATATATATATAAGGAGACATACCATTTTTAAAACATTCGCTTGCTAATAAATTTTACAAGCCATAAAATAATCATCATCCAATAAATTTTGTAACAATAAAAAGTTATTGTAACAAGGGTTACAATAACTTTTTTATAATTTTAGGTTTAGTAAATTCATAGATAAAGAGTTTTTGCGGACTCAGCTATATGGGGATATGTCTAGATTTATTTTACAGAAGTATGCAATAAATTATGGGTAATGATTTTCAATAATTTGTAAAAAAAAATAATTTCTACTCATAATTTTACCTAATTCCACTGAAAAATAAAAACATAAGTATAAATAAAAAATAGTATAAATATTTTCATACGGAAATTTTTTTATATTATTCTATTTTTATTTTGTTGATACAATAGTTAATTACGGGTCACAAACGTGCAACAAAACAGAAACATTTATTACATCGTTTAATTATAAGCATAAAAGAACAAATGTCATATTTGAAACATAGAAACTAGTAGAGAGAAATTGAGAAATTAAATCTTGAACATATTTTCATTCCTCAAAAGCGTATCGCATCTAAGTATTCCCACAAAAGGGCTGATTTATAGAAACCGTATAATGATTGTGTTATTACAGTGCTACAGATAAGTTCATTGCAAAGTTACGCTAATTATTTGCGTTTCGCGACTTTTTAACGTTGATTTGAAACAAGGACGGTATGTGAGATGGAGATATTTACATAATTCGTTTCCTTCTAAAATTCCCTTTATTAAATTTCACTATATTAACGATTACTTACACTTTATTTGGATAATAATGAGATTACACTGTTTAAAATATTCAATCCTAACTCCTGCGTAAGTATGACAGTTTTGTCGTCTAAATAATATCCTTTTTAGGTGCACTTCTCATAATTTTACCTATTTTACACGTAGTTCTTCATATCAAAACCTGCTAAATAAAAATGTTTAAGTCATTAAAATAAATGAAAATACTAAATATAAATTGAAATAAATTTCTTTAAAATAGATATTACTTGTTTTCCAATCACATACATCCTAAGTATACACGCTACAGTTTACGGTAGACGATATCCGTCTAGTGTATAAAAACACTATTTGTGTAGTCCATTTGCTATCCATTATGAATAATGAAAACGTTTTTGCCTATGAAAACACTTTCAAGGACATAAATAATTATTTTAATTCCGACAAAAAGTATGGTAATTTTGTCGCTAAATTGCCACAGTGGAAACACGTAGTGGAAACTCTCCTTATGTGACTTACTCCAAATTGTACAACTTTAATCAGACGTATATTTGTAATTACTTCCAATTCTATTTATAGTTTTATTTAAACGATTCTATGTTCTATATAATAAGAGAAAAAGGAAATGTAATTGTCATTGAAATAATACAAAATTTAGAAACAACTGTCGAATACTTGCCAAAATTCAATTTGTATATAAATGTTTGTTAAAAAGAAATTTTAGGAAACCATAAAAACCTGCAGATTTCTAACTGTCACGAATATACTGGAAACTTACGAAGATTGCTCAACATTTGCAAAAGAAAATGCAGGTGATCCGGACACATAACGGATAGAATAATAATTTCGTCAGCCGACAAACTTCCACAGAATATTGCAAAGTCTGAAATTCTGAAATAAATTCCATTTCTCACTTGGAATTTTTATAAGAATGAAAAAAAAATTACTTTGGATGATATCAGAATCATTTCATTACTGGATTATATCGACTACAAGACTTGGTAAGTACTATCAGCACTCAATTGAAATAAACAACAACATACAAACATAAAACGATTGATGAAATAATGAGTTGTAATTCGCTTATATTCCATACTATAAGCACCAATAACAGCAATTCCTACTTGAAATGGGCAACAACAATACTCCAACAGATTCCAAGAAAAAAGACGTTCAAAATACCTAAAGTCTTCATATAATAGTTTTATCAATAGGGACTTTGATAATTATTTGCATTTGTTAAGTTAAAATCGACAGATACTATGACCATTTTTTCATTTTAAACAAATAGATATTCAATCAGAAGAACTATCCTCATTCAAATATAATTCTCTTCTTCCAAATACAAATATAATGTATTCATACGACGGTTGTTGGAAAATTCCAGCCATTTCTAAAAATTAAATGAATTGAAGATATTTCGAATCAACTCAAAAGTTGCTAATTGAAGAAAAATAAATTCGACTTGTACTAATTTGTGATTTTACAACATGTATGTCTTATATTTCTTATGAAGTGACTTGGAAAATAATTTTCATTTTAAATATCTATTTACGCGTAGTAGCTACCTATTTAAGCGATTGAATAAAAAAATTAACTGAAAGTAAGTAATAAAACTAATGGAAAATTATTCCAATATGCCATGACCAATATTTATATAATTTTAAGAAAAAAGCTTAATTTTACGTGTAGCTTATAATTTATTACCTTTTTCATGTTTAGGAAACAAAACGATCATGCAATTGAAATTTGGGTCAAAAATTCTGGAATATTTTTCACGCCGTTTACTTAATTGGAATATACCATAATATTTATTGTTTATTTATGGTATAAAGGTAATAGGGATTAAAGGCAAAAAAAAAAAAATTTTTAATAAAAAGGAAAGAAAATAAAAGTTAATTTCCGCGTTTCGTTTATGTGAAGCTTTTAGTCATGGACCCATTTTTTTAAAAATAATGTTTTACAGTGATAAATGGGCGTTATTTTATAAGTATATTTTTGATGTTGGATTCTTGTGACTAAAACTAATAAACTGAACCCCTTGTAAATATCAAGTTCATTATTCTATGATTTTTAAAATTTTAAAAAAAAACAATTTTTAATGCTAAATATTTATTGGCCCAGGAATAATAAAGTGAAACATTATTTAAATTATTATCATTCCATAATTTATTTAACTAATTCTAATATTTTTTAAAAGGTATTTTCCATCGTGCTATGTTCTACGGACTTCATATTTTCCTTGTAAATCATAATAGTAATCCTCTCTTCTGCTGAAGAAAATTTCAATTCTTTTTCATGTAAGTATGTAATAATATACGCACTTGTTTAAAGCTCACTTTTTGGCGAATATAAAGAAATTTACTCATATTTCTCCATTTATTGGACTTATGTATTTCCAGCCGTCTTATTACAACAGCAAAGGTAGCATATAAAGAAATTTATTTCATATAAAGAATATATAATGCGGTAGTAAACGTAAAAGTAATGATTTAAAAGAAATTTTCTATTACTGGGTTTTTTAATTCTACCGAACTAGGATATTACACGAAAATGAAACCAAAAGTACGTTTCAAATAATAGCTAAAATTAATACAGAAATTTTATAACTTTATTCTTATTGTCCAATTTATTTTCATATTAAAATATAATTTATCCAAATTTTCTATCTGTATCAGAAGAGTTACGTATGGATTGAAAACGCAACGGTAACATCGAACATAAATTCGCAGCATTCACTAATCCACTCCAGTCTGACAATTGAATCTCGCTTATTCCAAAATGTATTTCTCTCTCTCTCTCTTTCTCTCTCTTTCCCTCTATGTCTGTCTTTTTTTGGACACCAAGTAAAAACATAACCTCACAGTGTTTCTTCCTTTATAACTTTTTAAGCTCACGTAAAAGTTTAAATTATTCATATTTATTTCTAAAAGCTTAGCTGCTATTTGTTCCCGGCCAGAGTAACTTTGCTTCATTGAAAATAAACTACATTTAAATTTAACTTCATGATATGCCTGTTAATAACAACATTGTATAAATATTTAAAATATATTTTAATAACATATGTATAAAAAGAGCAAAATCACTTTGACCTTGTCTATAAATGGGGTTATGATGATTTACAACATGTGCAATTTAACCAAAAATGTATAAACCACGATGCTAACTATTCCCAAAATATTTAAGAATTTATTTATTCCTATAAGGCTATTAGAAGAGTATCAATTAGAAGAGTTAGCAACTAAGAGAACGGCAGATTTCAAAATATTAAAATTTGGTCTATCTCCTTGTAAAAATTTGGTTTATCGCATTCCATCAACGTTTATGTCATAAAATTAAGGTTAAATAGAAAAATAATAAATAACCTTAACCAAAGGCAAAAAGTATGGCGGTAGCTACAAACACACCTATCGAGAAAAAAATTTACTACAAATCGTTGACTTATGTGCCCTTATTTATGTAAATTCATCGGTATGTAAAAATTTTTCTGAATTCCAAAAGAAGACTTTTTTTAAATGTACCAATGACTGGAGGGAAAAATGATAATTTGAACAACGTATCCCAAAAGCTATTCAAAAACCCACGACCTGTCAAAGAACTTACTGGGATAGATGTAAATTTGATTCAAGTGTTTATAATAATTTCAGAATTTCAGTCAAATAGTTCCGACATCGAAGCCAACAAGTTTTGTGACTACGCATTTGATACTGCAAAACAATATATAGAATTATAAGATTAGCAACCAATCACACTAACAGGTCATAAGGTGTTATTCGTGGTGCACGATAATTTCTTATGCATCATTACCTAATGGTTAAAGGCCAGAAGATGCTGTTTAGTCAAAAAGTGAAAATTTTCGGCACTAACGATCTATTCGCTACTGAAGAAAACATTTATGCACGGAAATTTAAATGAGTAGATTTTATTACAGATATCCCAAAATAGATTTGTGTTAAACTCGTACTCGTTTTCAAACGGTACGTTACCAAATTGAAGTAAATAAGTCACTTATTTTATTGGAACTTTGAAAATATTACTGTAGGGCCAGTTTGAATTTGAGTTAAATATGGCAGAAGATAAAACAGGCAAAGAATCAGTTAAAATTGTATTGAACATACTGTGAAATTGTTTGCCCTCCTAATTACTTGCAGGACCTTATATTTTATAATGACATTGTTGACTAAATAGCACTGTTAGAATCTCGACGTCATGCGGCCTGAAAATCAATGGCGATAAGAGAAAGGTGCTCACAACAACAGTCACATTGCCAGCATACCAATGGTAAGCGACTAAACAAATGCATGCATTAAAGTACCACGGATCGCTGGTTCAGGAGAAATAAATCACCTACTTTGCTAATATTTATACACTAATCGGTTGGGCATCCGCAGGATTCACTTCGCTCAAATGATGTTCGTGGAGAAAAAATTAAATCACCATTTCGACTAACATTTGTCAATTTCGGGCGCTTATCTTATCAGTCTTTGTCTTCTCTGAGAGTCTCAGTTCGCTACGGTATCCCAAATTACATTCTATCTCATTATCAGAATCAACCGATCATTGAACATCAAATTCAGCAGCGTCGTCTAAAATTGTTTAGAAAGGTGTTTCACATGAACAAGACCTTTCTTTACCAGTTTCAATGGTAAAGTCGACCTGATGAATGGAAAATCAAGTGTTATGCATCAAAGAAAATAAGATTGAAATAATTCCAGATAAACCTAAGAAAAAAATTAATTTTACATGATGCGGAAATCGTAGCTTTTCACGGGAGGAAAAGGAGTGTATTGGTGTGTATAGCTCGTTAACTAGCCACGCTTAGAGCGGCATACTAGCTTCAAAGTTGCCCTCAGTTGTGTGCTAACTAAGAACTATTAATTTATTTACACTTACTTTAAAATAAAAAGCAATGTGGTTTGACCAACTTTACCAAATTGAATTCTCTAAGCAGCGCTTGCCATCCGTGTTACTTGTTATCGTATGGAGGTATGGCGTGTATCGAATAGTCTCTGAATACACTTGCTTTTGAAATAATTCATATTGCCACGTACATATTGATGAACAAATAAATTTACGTATGCGTACAAGAAGAAATGCTTGCATGCCTGTGCGTATGGGCGTGTAGATACGCACGTACATAATCAAACACACTTTATTTTTAATTGCTTAATTCCATGAAAGCGAAAGTTAAAAAAATAAAATAAATGGAAATAAGAGCGCGGATAAAATCCGGTATGAAACCAAGTTAACAACGAGTTACTTTATTACATACCCACCATTGTGTGGGCGTAAATTTGCCTAACGCTTAAGGTGACAAATGAAATCTACAAATTTTCATAAAGCTGAGAGAGAATGCTCGGGAAAATGAACATTTCCCGGAAAAAGAGATGAACATGTATAGTTTTCATTTTATAAATTGACTAGATATTTCAGTAACTCTATAGGATTTGGCAAGCGCCAGGATATTATGTAATTCCAACACATTTAATTATGTTAATTAAAATTCGTACACAAGTACGAAAAAACGCACAAGAGTGTGCTAAATATATATTATTTTAAAATGTTAATTCGGAGGATTGCTAATATTTTGAACTGACGAATTTCAGTTAAATATTTAAATTTATCTGTTTGTTGTGGTAACATTTATGGGAAGATATATTTCAGGGAACGTTGATGATGAAGAGATGATGAATATAAATCTATTTTAGGCAAGCTACGAACATTTTTTGTTTTATCCTAAACAATTTATTTAACTCAATTTTGGTGGAAAGTTAGCGTTTATATTCCATTAACCGACCATATTAATAATGAATGCGTTGATTGATGTGAGATGTAATTTTTTATTTTTTATTAATAATAGTCGCGACAACACATCTGTAACTAGTTTAATTATTGGTAATACTTTCAAAGTCCCGATACTATGATGTTTTAAAAATGTCCAAAATGTCTTAAAGGATTAAGGTATATCGTTTTTGTTTATATTTTCTTTGTGTAAACTATTCTTAGATTCATAGGTATGTATATAAGTATGTATGCGTAGACAGAGAATTTTAATATTTCCTGAAAAATTAAAAAATAAACGAGACCCGCGTAATCACTGGGGTTTCTATCATCATCACAGATAGTTTTGATAATAAGTAAACAAATACTGTAGAATATTAAACGTCTAGGTTCAACTTGCATTTTAGTGTTAATTTGCCTTGTTTCTTTGCATCAGTAAAGATGGAACATATACACTTTACAACCAGGAACATTTCGACATTTCTTTTGAAATTATATGAAAGTATACACATTAAAAACTACATATTTAGAAAAAAATTCTGTAGCTGACGATTATTTATTATAAAAAAACCATTTTCAAAAAAAAATACTCACTAGAAATATGTCGAAATTTGTACATTACATCGTTATTTCTCTCTATATTCACAATGAATTTATCGTTAGATATTACATATTTGACACACACAAAGAATTAGAAATTAATTAAATTAAATCACTTAAAACAAACTTAAAATTACGTTAAAACTATGTAATTTTTAACAGTATTAAACATCAAATAAGAAAAATTATCAATTATACCAACTTAGTAGGTTTTACTATCTGTAAATCTTTAATTTATGGTTCTTTTTTTAATTTATGACTATCAACTTTTGCATTTACCATTACTGTAAAAATATAATTATAGTAATTTTCAAGATATAAACTTATAATGTACTACGTATAAAAAAACATAAATGATATATGTAACTAAAATAATTTCCGGCTGTGGCTAATGTATTTAAAAAATTGTTTAAAGAATAACTTCCATAAAAAATGTACATTTCCAAAAAAAATATTTGTTATAAGTATTTCGAAAGTATAAGCAAAATACTAGCCCGTGCTGGGCTTAATTTAAATAATCAAAAATAAATATTGTCAATATTAAACTTTTTTCAAAATTAAGAAAATAGTATGTGAATTTAAAATATATTTAAAATTTAGACAACTATAAAGTGAAATTAATGCCATAAAATATCCAAAAAAATACATTCCATAACCTAACTTAACCCAACTTAACCTAACCCAAACTAACATAACCTAACCTAACCAAACCCAACCTAACCCAACCTAACCTAACTTAACATAACCCAACCCAACATAACCCAACCCAACCTAACCCAACCTGACCTAACCTAAAAAAAAAAAAAAAAAATGCCCGTGTACAGCACATAACGGGTATTTGACCTTCTGGTCTTACGATTTAACCCAGTCTGGGAAAAATCCACCCCTTCAAGTCGTCAGCCAGCGAAGAGGCGGCAAAAACCCAGACTCTTGCTTGGCACAACGGGCGGCACCGAGTCCGCCCGCCCAACCACAGCTTAGTTAGGCCCGGCCTAAGGCCCTAAACCAACTCATTCTAACCCAAACTAACCCAACCTAACATAACCTAACCTAACCTAACCAAACCTAACCTAACCTAACCTAATCCAACCCAACCTAACCCAAACTAACCCAATCAAATCTAACCCAACCTAACCTAACCTAATCCAACCCAACCTAACCCAATCAAAATAAAATTAATAATAAAATGAAAAAAAAAATGTGATTTCGAAATATATTTAAAATTTAGGCAACTATAAAGTGATATGAATGCCATAAAATATCCAAAAAAGATATATGCCATAATATAAATAGACTTTATTGTTTCTTGTATGTTGGCACTATTTAAGCAAAATGTAGTTGTTTAAATTGACAAGTTAAGAAATAATATTCAATTTTGATAAATGATTGTTGTCATAAATACTTAATAATTTATAACAAATTATCCTTTTAATTGTGTAATAAATGGTTTGTAATAAAAGAATAAATGAAATAACTGGAAAACATGATTAAAATCTGTTCCATCGCAAACTAAATCGTCAGTTACAAAATTTTTCAAATTGTTTTTTTTTTAAATAAATAATCATCAGCTGCAGAATTTATTTCCAGGTATGTAGTTTTTAATGTGTATACTTTGATGTGATATCAAAAAAATTATCGAAATGTTCCTGGTTGTAAAGTGCATTTATACCGTAAATATAATTATGCTTCGGACGGCATGTGGCTTAGGAATACTATAGATATTTGGTGAAAAAATGGTGGATTCACCATAAAGAAAATCCCCCTTTGAAGATACTGTTAGGATTAAAAATTTTCTTTGTACTAACGAAAAGTATAGGTGTCTTATATTTAATTATTTTTATTGCGCTTTTATTATACGAGGAAGTGCCCAAAAAAACAAACTGGTGTTTTGGTGGGCGATGCTGCGCGTGTTACAGCTAGGAGCATATAAAGTTACCATTTTCGAGTTAGTAAGCCAAGCGTCATCGATAAAGATTGTTTCGTCCGGCATGTGGAGATTTTATAGTGACCGTTGTTAAGTGTGCTTGTTGTTCTTAAAATGGCTGATTCCCGTGAACATTTTGCTTTGTGCTCGTAAATACTTGTATAGAAACCCTAAATATTTCAAATGGCCAACAAGGATGGTGTTATTTTGAAAACACAAGAGTTTGAGTGGTTTTTCCCTATTCGAAAGAAGCTAAATGTCAAATAATGACAAACCTTGCTCTGGTCGTCTTTCCACGGCCCAAAACTATGAGAATGTTGAAATAATTTGTGATGGCATCCTTAGAAATGTACGCTGGACCATTCAAAAAGTGGATTTTAGTTCAGCAAATGTTATGGAAGATTTGGAAATAGAAAAGGTGACTGCCAAATTCGTGCTTCGACTGCTAGCTGCTCAATAAAAACAAGGTCGCGTGGAAGCATGCTGTGCTTTGAAAGAGGAATTCCAAAATTGATTCAAATCTTCTTACATAGATAATCACAGGTGATGAATCTTGTTGCTATGGTTGCAACCTAAAACGAAGCAATAATAAAACCAGTAGAAAACTTTAAGTCTGTCTTGCCCCAAAAAAACTCATGAAGTTAAATTAAACGTCAAGAAAACGTTAATTTCTTTTTTTCGATGCGAAGTGACTGGTCTATTCAGAGTTTGTTCCACAGGGTAAGATACTTAACCAAGTGTTCTACTTGAGTGTTTTGAAAAGATGGCCTAGTAGTTTGTAATGGAAAAGACTTGATTTGTGGCAGTCGGACGACTAATTTTTTCATCACGATAATGCTCCTGCTCTTCATCAGTGTACCAATTTTTAAATAAAATGATTTGATTCTCGTGCCTCATCCCTTCTGTTTACCCGAATTTTGTTCTGCGACTTTTTTCTTATTTTCCCCAATAAAAAGGGACATGAAAGGAAATCGTTCTTCCGATGTTGCTGAGGAAAGAAAAAGATGACAGAGGCGTTGTAGAATATTGCAGAAAACAATTGAAAAAAATGTTTTGAACAGTGAAATAAAAGATTAGACAAATATTTTAGTGCTAACTAAGCCTTTACGGAAATAAGTCGATTCACCTCATTTTGGATTATGGAGCATCTTATTTTAAATTCAATTAGATAAGTTTTATTTTAATCTAACGATAGCTATTATTTTTTATTATCTTCATTTGATGTAGTAAGATAATAAACGTGATGAGAATTCAATCCAGATTAGAATGTTTATTCGTTAAATTAGCGCGGGTATATGAACAAACAGAAAAAAATCATCCTTATATTGTAAGTATGAAGTGAATTGTAAGAACTCTTTAAAAGACGAAAGAAATTTTAATTCAATATAAATGAAGTCGCGGAAAGAAATTTATGCAAATTGTTCATAAAGAATATATCTTTCTCCTGACTGTAGTTCGAAGAAATTTTATTAAAGAATCCAGACAATAAAGCTAAAGTAGTGATGTTATTATAAATGTATCTGGGAAAAATTTAAAAATAAACTGTACATCAAATAATCTTGAAAAGAAAATCCGACTCGGATAAGGAAAGACATTTTGTAGCAGTAATGAGGGAAATAAAGGAACATAAATTAGGTTCCAAGGGTTGAAACCTTCGAGAAAATAGAGCAAAGCAGTTATCCAATCCAAGATAGATTTTCAAGGTTTTTGAGGAAAGGCTATTTTATCGTTTTCTGTTAGCGTACTCTTCACAGTATTGGAATTGAAAACTATGACTGTATCCGTTGTGAATTAATCTGAAAGGGTGAGTTGATTGAAATTGAAATGAAACTAAAATCGGAGATATATTGCATACCAGATCTTAAAATTTAATTCGTACTTTAGGGATATTTATAACTTTAAAGTGAAATGTTAGGTCAATAGCCAAAATTACATTTAAATCTTGCAACGACGTGACCCCCTTCAGGTTATTGTCAATACGTATACTACCCTTAAAAAAAATTTGGCCGTCCAGAAAAAAAACCACTCAAAAGTATTTAACTATCAAAGTAAATGTTGTAAGAGATTAAAAAAATGAAACTACTTTGCAGTAAATTAAGTTAATAACTTGCAATAATTAGACAAAATTAACAAACATTTCAAAATTTTAGACTCATCAATGCGACCTTCCTTATTTCGTTTATATTTAATTAAATTACGAAATAACAATATTATTCTTAATATTAATGGCATTTGAATTTATACCTCATTTCCTCTCAATGGAGATATCAATGCTCGTTAAGGACGACGAAATGAATGCTGAATGCTAATTACAATTATTAAGTCCGTTGTCAGATCGAAGATCTGCTAGTATTGCATTAATGAATATGAAATAGGCCCCAGGAATAGCGCGTCTCGACAGTTTGTTTTAATCTTGTTAGCCGAGCCGCTGTTGTGGCGCCGAGTGGTGTCAACATTATTGAAGATAATTTTATCGATGGACCATATTCACACCTTTTCAAAATACTGAAAATGCAAAATAAAATATTTTTTGCAGTGAGAAATTAAACATAGAAAGTTTCAGCTAATTTTTAGTTAAAAAAACATTAAGGGTTGTTCCTGAGTCAGACGCACGATAGTCGCAGAAGTTAATCTTTAGTTTTAATTTAAAAGGTCCTAGTAATCAAACGTCTAATGGATGGAGGCGACGTGTAGTATGCGGCAGGAAGGAAAGATAGGCAATGCCATTCTTGCAAGTGTAATCGATTGTTTTTAATGTAACCTAACTTTCATGGTGGTCGCATAGAAGTAAAACAGGATTATGCTCAAGGGAAAGAATGAAATTTTCTATATGTTTCAAGACGAACAAAATATTTTTTTATTTATTCAGCAACTTTTTTGTAGTAACTTCCAATATCCTGCCAGAATATTAGATTTTTATCTTATACCATCTTTTTATCATCTCCCCTATATGGAATTGGAACGTTTGAATATGGTGTAATGCAACTTATTGATGTTTGTATATATAATGTTAAATTGTTGTTGCTGGTTTGTAAGTTACATTGCATTTAAAATAGGAAGGATTGATTAAATTTTAGTTTAAATTATTCATGTATGCAGAAGCATAGTTTACTGGGTAATAGAAAAAGTATTTCACAATAATGATTTATTTGCAACTGATTAAATATTGGTGAATCTGTGAGTAAATGTTTGTCAAAAAATATACACAACGCGTTACTTATGACAAATCACTCAAGCGAGTGCGAGGGCAACGTGTATATATTTAAAAAAAATATATATATATATATATGTGTATATATATATATATATATATATATATATATATATATATATATATATATATATATATGGTTTATGGTTTAATTCATACTTTATGGTTTAATTCAGAGAGCAGTTTCATATATAAGGTAAACGTTATCCCACTACGGTTAAGTAGGGCTATTTTCTGTTACAACTAAATAAATTAAATAGAAATTATGTTGTAAAATGCAAACCACATTTGAAAACCATTCACATAAAGACAAAGGCATGCGTGGTAAATTTTCTGTTGGTAAATGTTTTATGTTACTACTTGCCTGACAAGGCGCGATCATATCTCGCAATATGTTACGAATAATCAAGTTAAATTGAATATTAACAATTTTTTGAGAAAAACTTGAGTAACAAACTAATTTCTCCATTTCGAAGAACTTAGAGGGTATTACTTATAATTTGATACCATGGTGTTAGGTTTTTCTTTATGAATAAAAAGATTTTGTTTCGTCGTATGATATTTTTAACTAATTGAGAATATTTTTTGATATTTTAATGAATTGAAAGCGTTATAATTATATTAAAAAAAGAAAAAAATGTGCATATATATATATATATATATATATATATATATATATATATATATATATATATATATATATATATATATATATTTATATATATATTTTAAAACTGTGTAAATGTCGTTTTTTAGTTTTCTATTTTCAAGCAATGTCAAATAAATAATAACGAAATTATATTATACTACGACAAATATCAAATTTTTCCAAAAATTCTAAAAATGACATAAGTAGCGAATATTTCACTTGACAAAAGTGTTTTTATTAAGTCATTTACTTCTTCCCTATTTATTTTTCACTTTTCTTATTTTCCTATTAACTTTCATATATGAGCCTTTTTGCAAATATCTATTTGTTTCACATAAACGTCATTACATATTTTTTAAATAAAAACTGTAATAGAAAATAGGACAGAAATTTCAAATGATTGATTCTTTATTTAATTATATATTTTCTTAAAATAAAATATATTAGATTTCAAGGGTTAGGCAAAACCCTTGAAATTTAAAAAAAATTATCAAGTTTTTAAACATATTTATTTAAATATTCTCAGCGCTTGCAAACTCTTGATCATGACGTTCATGTGTGTACAGATTTATATTTTATTTATAAAGTTAGTAATTTTATGTATAACAGATTATCGATTTTTGAAGAATTCAGTTCATGATACTCTAACAAAGCAGAAGTCGACATTAAATTATGTCGTGAAAGATTAATCAAAAACGCATTGTCCATTGGGAAAGTTTGGCAACTGACTTCAACTTTCTGATCTTGAGTGAAAACAAGTCTTTTTTCCCATACAATACCATGACAATTTCTTCATATGAGGATATTACTTTTTAACGAATTTTTGAACCATTTGAAAATTTTTAAATAATATCCCCTAAATTGGCCTATATCACTTTGATAATGCTTATGTTAAAAAAATGTATATTTATATATATATATATATATATATATATATATATATATATATATATATATGTATATATATATATATATATATATATATATATATATGGTATCTTATTCTCGATTAAGTGTTCTCTGTTTAGCCTTTTCCAACAATTTTACTGCATTTTATTAACGATATTCTGAAAATATTTGAAGTAAAGTTTTTTCAGTCAAAACTAAAATATTTAAAATATGATTGACTAAAGTTATTTGTCATAAGGTTTAAACTAAGTCAAGCAAAATTTGTAATAATTTATACATATAAAAAAAATAGATGACTCACGCATGCATGTAAACACGCATACCTGCTATATTTTGTAGTATTTTTAACTAAGTGACGAATTTTTTATTCAAATCAGTCATTTATTTTGTGTATACTGAGCAGTTAAAATTATAATTAAAACCTTACTTAATCGAAGACTATAATTGTGCATGCAAATCCCTCTACTGTGTTACTAATGGAGACTAAATGGGGACTAACCTGGTAAAAATGTATGTGCTGATAATTAAAAGCAATTTTTTTTTAAAAAGAAAACTCAATGTTTTGCTAGAGAAAATACATTAATTAAAAAAAGTGTGATCAGTTAAGAGTTCTATAAATAAATGTGACCACACACAAACACCTATTTTAAATATGCAATGAATAAAAACAAAATCGTAAAAAACATTTTGTAAATTATTTTCAAAATGTTTAAAAACATATATAATTCACGTTTACGGTCACAGGCCAAAAATTGGTACTCAATATACTGTAATTAAATAGAATTTTTTTTAACAGAGCATGATTGAAAAGAAATATTTTCAGTGTTTGGAGTTTCTGAAATTAGTCCAAAACAATGGGTTTAAATTTTAAAACCTTTTTTAATTTTATAGTGAAAGATAAACTTCATTTGAACCCTGATTTGTTATTACATTGCCCCAATATCAACTTAATTTGTACGATATGTAATTTTCAGTTAATTTCTGAAATTAAACTCTCTTAAATAATATTGTTAACATATAAGTCTATTTCCTTTTTATTTCTTACTTAATTCCCAACGTTTTCACATAACACAATAAGTAAAGACAGTTAGCCAGAAATAAATATTTATTAAGGAGATGAATGCAAATGCTAAATACCAATTATAATTATTAAGTTCATTTCTCGCTCGCGGATTTGCAAGGATTTGCATTGCTGAATGTGTAATTGGCTCAAAGAACAGCGCGTTTCAATAAGATTAACTTTATCATAAAAGCCGAAACATCGCTTAGCTGTGCGGACTATATTTTTGATTAGATTTATATGAAACCGTAATTTGTTTTAAATAACAGGAACAAAAAGGATATCAAAAAATAATACGAGTGCCGTTATATCTGGAAAGAGTAAATATCTAATAATGAATATATTTGGCGTTAATTTTGTAGAAATTTGTTACTCATAATTAAATGAAACTACGTGATTTAATATTGTTTCTTCTTTCTTTAAGTTCTTTACCACGCCCTAGGTTTCGTTGTGTTACAACATCTTCAGGTGGTAGTTAGTAAAGATTCAAGATCTTTGCTAACAGCCCACCTAAACATGTTGTAATACAACGAAACCTAGGTCGTCGTAAAGGACTTAAAGAAAATAGAAATAATACTAAATCACGTAGTTTAATTTAGTTATGAAAAATATCTAACTTTATTCGTAATAATAACTAAATGCATACAATTTGTTGAAGATTTAAATGTCACCCTGCTTTTCTATGATTATGTAAATGAGCGCAAAGGAAACATCCATCATAATATAAGTAAGCGAAATCTTTGTTTTATTTACAAATAATTAATTTCCATTTTTCAATAATTTTACATATTTTATAATATAAATTAATATCATGATATTTAGGAAAATGCTATATTGGTTTTTCCAAATATCAATAATATCAAATTAGTGAAAAAAATTCGAACAAGAAAACGTATTTGAGGTAATAAGTGAAAAATGTTTATTATCATTGTATTATTTTATTTTATGAGGCTTTGGTATATGTAGGTTATACAGTAGATGGGGGACGTGTTGTTAGGTATGAGGACGTGTTCTAAACACAAGTGCTTTTAAAAAGGATACCATACCATACATATAAATGTATACAAACACCCATAACACGTTCGTACACATACAAGCGAGGACTTACGGTGCAAGCAAACATTAGACTTTTATTCTTTTAAATATTGAATATAAAAAGAAAACAAATTAATAGAGCTTCTGCCTATGTTTGGTAATATTCCATATGAGACACCAGTCATACATTTTATCTTACGTCCATTGTAACTAATAATAACGGACGTGTGAAAAATAAACACAGTATAGGTGAAAACAAGCATTTTTCTTTAAGAAAAAACGAATATATAATCGTTCGCATTTCTACGTGTGAACGTAAAAACGGCAAAATTTTGACTGGGTCTTCCGATATTTTATGTTGCTGGACCTACATAATTTGGCGAGCACCAGATGTGACGTAATTTGGAAATAATATTACTTATGGCGACAAAGCGCGTATTCGGAGTATGAGAGTGCGTTGAATATGTATGGTCACGAATTGAAATCGCGTAGGCCTACGAATTTGTTGAAATATTTAAATTAATGTGTATTGTCTGGTCTCGTTGGTTGAAAAGGGTATTTGTGGAACTTGTTTACTTAATGCTCAACACACTGTTTTAAATTTTTTTAGTCGGTTTGAAAAATATCATTACTTCACTATATGCATGTTTTATAAAAAAATTAGGAAAACTGTAAATTCAAATAATTTATGGAAAAAATTTCTTTATTATTTCTTTTACAATGATAAATTAACATTTTCGTGTGTAATATGAAATTATACATGTTGATTTATGTCAGGTGTAAATTTTGTTCAATAAATTAATTTACGATTCCATTGACTTGCATCTCATTTTAAATTTACCTTAATTATACTAATATATATTTAATAATATATATTTCAATCCGAATCAAACATATTGTATCAGAAAAGAGCATCTGTAATTTAAAATCTAGTAAAAATAAATCTTGTAAAAGAGTATTTGCAAGTTGTAAGTTACAAAAGCACTTACGTATTTATACCAAAGGAACCATTTCTGTTATTAACATATCTCATAGTTAAGTCCACATTTCAGTGGTTGGAATATATAACGTAATAGGAAAATAAAAAAGAGTACTTTTTTATCAGAGCCGGATATATCTTGAAAAGTTTAGCAACATTTCAATATAGAAACATTAAGTAGTGACAACATTAATGAGTAATATATAAGAGCGAAGAAGTACAAAAGAACGTAACCTAAATCATATTTTGATATAAAAATAATATTAAATATAAACGCTTTTAAAGCCTTATAAATATGAATGAGGTGATGTTAATAGATGGTAATTATCGTAATTGTGTAGGTAATACACACTATATGTGTAAAAAAATAGAAATAAACAACCTAAATTAGAACGTAAATCATTATTTTAGGTCTAAAGCTGCATATACATATTTATATTGTGCCAAACACTTAAAATATTTATATCATTTTCAAGAAAGAATTATGGAAGAACTTTAAAAACCTAAATTTAAAATCATTTTGTCAAAATTACAGCGTAACTACATTATAAAATGAAATAATTTATATATATCTCGACAAGATTTTCAAATGGCTTTAAATTAAAAACTATAAATGACTTATTATTAGACATATATATATATATATATATATATATATATATATATATATATATATATATATATATATATATATATATATATATATATATATATGTATCACCCTTAGTTTCATTGGAGACCTACTGGAGGGTAACATTAAATGGAAGTTTGGAAAAACTTTTAAATTAATAATAATTTTTTTCGTTCACAAGCTTTCGTGTCATGAATGATGAAAAAAAATGATGTTAGTACCTAGTTAACATTATTAATTCCTTAAATATAAATATTATTAAATAATATTTTGATTACAGTTAAAAATTGGACTAACAAATTAAAAAACACGAGCAAGTTGCTCCTCATAAATTTAAACATAATAATTTGTTATATTACACACAAAATGAGTTTGTTTAATACTTTTGCCTATTAAGCGACGAATATATTTTAGGTGTTATTTGGAAATTTTTAATTATATATTTATATAATATTTCGACATGTTACTTCTTTGAATATTATTAGTAAAATTAAAAAAAAAGCCTACGGAATATGAAAAATAACTTCGAACTTCATCTGGCACATAATAAATCTCATGCCATCCTTATTTATATAAAATGTAACGTTCCTCTATCTGCTGTGTGCTTATAAATTTAGTTTTACTTGATGTATTTTTGTGTAATTTTCATTTTTGGTTCAGAGAACTATGTTCAGGTTCGTATGGTATGACCTTGAACGCGAATAGGCGCGAAGCGCAGGAGTGACGTAATTAAAATTCGATCATGAAATAGATATAAACTGAGGTATATCAATATTTCACCGAATAGTTAATGACGTGGGTAATGCAAATAAATACTTTTTTGTTATTTAATTTTCAATATCGCTTGGCAATTCAAAAATTGCGTGGAACAACCATACATATGATACGAACACATTGCGCTAATATCGAATTTATAATCATACTATGGGCCAATATCACTTCAAATATTTCGAATGAAACTCGCTTATTGAGCAAAATGTAAATATTAATTATTCACACAGTAGGATAAATGCCTACTGATATGAGAACCCATTTAAATTTCGCCACAAGTTAAAAGCATAAAACGCCTCCTTCCCCTGAAGCTTTTTAAGCTCATGTAAAAATTTAAATTATTATCGTCGCCCTGTTGATTTGCAAAAGATTCGCTGCTATTTATTTCGAGCCACAAAAAAATTTGGTTTGATTGAAAATATATAATGTTTTAAGTTCCTCTTCTATTTAATATTGATTAGTAAAGGTGCTAACGTAATAAAACAGAAAAGTTATTTTAATTATATTAGGTTACCAAATATGAAATGGGTGTATTTTAAAACTTAATACTGCAAAACTTATAGGTAAAATGGAGACAATTTTGAAAAATACTTGAATATTATTAAAGAGTTACCACCAGAATACTAACTAAAATAACGTACGAACTAAATTACCTTCACCATTTACAATGACTTACAATTTTTGTACCTGAAATATATGATTGACGTCATATACTTTAGTAATATATTTACAAGTAATATGGGGGTAGTTAATACAGCAGAAAAAACTATCCAAAAAGATATCAACTGGTCAAGTATGAATTTGCTATATGTTTACAAGGAATGATTCGACCTTTTAAATATATTAAAAGTTAAATATAGTCCCGACCAATTAAATCAATAATATAAATTAGATTAACGACGATATAAGGCTCTTGCATAATGAAAAAGAAACACAAAATTCTACAAATCCTGGAAGTAAAAATATGTTCGGTATTGTTTTAGGTTAATAGTTAGATTTTTATTGTCACCGTCGTAAGATCGTTACAATACTGGTGACCTGATATACATCTCGTAAACTGTGTCCTCTCAAGTTTATCTTAACCGTCAGAGTGCCGACGAACGCCATTGCGCTCATGCGCGTAGTAACTAAATTTGCACATCGCTAATTTTTTGTCTATTTACTTGTTAGATAAAGTTCAAGTTATAATATTATTAGTAATTAAAATATAAAAAGGATCTAGGAAAAGAAAAATTTTAACCCATAATGTCGGAAAATAACTCGAGTGAAAATGATCGTTTTTCAAGATGTGAAGAAAGTGATAGAGGGAGTAACATTTTGGTGCGCGCATTGTGGTGCAAATTTTGAGTGATAATGATAATAGTGACGATAACAATTATTTTGCTGATACGGAGGATGACACATCATATCACAGTCTACCGGACTGCGAAAATATGATGTGACCTTGATTACAGTTTTTATTATAATTTTTGTTGACAATATATATTTCCATAATTTTATTTATATTTTATTATCCTTGTACAATTTTTATTAATAAAACGCCAAAAAAATTATTAAAATTGGATAATTTTTGGAAGATATTTTCAAGACAAGGGTAAAAGACATCAAAAACAAAAGATTTCTTTGGCATTTAACGGTTAACATGACATGTTTTTTAAAGAATGAGATGATTTTTCTAAGTCTAACTGTACCAAATTCTTATCATTCCGTTAGATATCTTTTCGTATTTATTTACTGTATATTGTATTTATAATTTCCAACTAGAAAACTGTAAAATTTTGATAATTGTATTATAAATACAAAAATAAACGTGTTAAAACAAATACGTGTGGTTAATTTTGTTCAGTTACATATATTGCAAGCATGGAATTATACTATTGCACATATAGATACTCCTTCATAAACTTACAACAGTCTTAATAATGATTAAAAGGAAATGAATAATATGGTAAGTAATATTTAAAACATGAAGTTAACTTGTTGATAATGTTAAGTTCCTCTATTGCGTCAATAACAGGAGAAATGAACATTAAAGTCTTTGGAAAAATCCACGTCGCATATTTACTTAAAACTATAATTTAATATTATAATTATTTTACGTCAGTGCAATTTATTTTGCAACGAGTGTGCATAGTATAAAGACAAAAATAGATCTACAAATGTGAGTCGAGTGTGCTCTCGTCAAGACCTCGGAGGCTGTACAAAGTAAGTGCTCTTGGGCTGTGGAGGAGTGTAGGTGAGAATATTTTTTGAGTTGACAGTTTCTATTCTAATTACTATTACTACCTTTCTTTTTTAAAATTATCTAGTAAATATTTCGTGATGATGCTCCTTATCATAGTTTAATATACTTAACTTAAAAATATTATTACTAGATAAGTATTGTTTGTTAATTTATAATCTGATTTATGTTTAGATAAATTTTTAGGCAAAGTTTCATGTGACGTTTTGTTCTTTTGTTGGGTTCCGTAGCCAAATTAGAAAAACTTTTAGTTTGCCATGTCCATCAGTTTGTCTGTCCCCTGTATAATAAAGCAGTCTATTAGAGTGGTATACCTGAAACTTGACATCGTTAAATCTATTTATAACGTTTACAAGGACATGAAATAAAATATTGGAAAAATTGGTTTTTGATTCCTCCACTACATGTGAAGTATGGTAGAATTATCCCGTTTGACGTGGCAGTATTATAAGTGTTTCTCATAGATATTATGTTATATCATAAACACTTTTTACCACAGGGATCCATTTATAAATTATTGAGCTTTAAAATGGTAATTTTTTAATAAATTAAGTGTCCCCACCCGCCACTAAGGGCTACCACACGGCTATTTTTTAATATCTGAACAGTAGTCACAATAGTAGTAACCATGGTAAGAGCAAATCCACCAGTACATATTAATCGATATGTCTGACAGCATTTGCTGCATGAGTAACTTAGCAGGTACGACTTTCAAAAAGCGATGACTAAGAAAATATTTGCTACTTTTTGGATGCTCTGCCAAAGCCTTCAAATGTCAAAGGTTTTCTTGATGCATTCAATATCTACTTATTGAGAAATAAAATGTTATCGATTAAAGCTCCATTTTATATAAGGTAATTAAATTCATTTTTATTTAATATTTTGTAAGCACCCTGCGTTTGAATACTGTCCACGGAGAACTTTTATATTTTAAAACACAAAGACCGGGATTTTTAAAGAATATTTCAATAATGAAAATAAAGATAAGACAAATAAAATTTAGTTTTTTTCTGGAACAGATATTTAAAAATCTACTAAAATATTGGGATTTCAATGTCAAAAAATATAACAGATAACAAGTATGAAATTATTAGTATTTTCTAATTATTAAATTCATTTATAATTTGTTCTATATTTATTAGTACAATATTGTCGTGTTAGTCATTTTTATCTCTGAATTTGTTTCCAAATCCGCCTTGAATTAAAATCTTACTTGTAGATCACTTTTAGAGCTAAAGTCTGTATACGTCGTAAACCACTTACTGTTCCTTAATATCCAAACTTTTATCAATGAAACCAACATTAATCACATTACAAGCTCTAGGTCGGTCCTTAAATGAAATTTGTATTCCAAGAAAACACGAGTTCTATAGTCGATTTTTATGGTATTAACTTGGTAAAATATGTAATTTAATTATTTCCACAAACATAAATATCTCCGTACGAATTAAAACATTTTACTGAACTAAGCTAAGATTTTCTTATCACAATTACCTTTTTGACCTTTATTTCATAAGCTCAGTACTAAGACAGGATTTTCTCTTGAAAATAAGCTACATGTATTCTTAAATATACTTTGAAATAGAAGAAGCAATTAGTATATGAGGTATAAAATTTAAAATTATGTTAAAATTAATAAATAAATTTTGAAAATTAGGTGTAAGACTTAAAAAATTATACATTCATTTCTCATAAATTAACTCATAAAGAATTCGAATATAAAAGTTATATGAAAAAATTTAAAAATATTTTATGAATTTTATGAATAAAATATTTGGAACTTAATGGTTACTTTGATTTCCCTTTTTTCAATTATCATGATGGTCTAAAGAGAACTTGGTGCATTTTCAGATTCATATTGTTCATGATGTAAATTCAAATGAAGTTTTAATTTTTGTTTAATTCTAGAACAAGCTATTGAAGGCCCCTTCAATCGCTTTTTCTAGAATTAAACTTCCTAGTTATATATACTATTTTATATTAAGACATAACCACTAATATCTACATAACATACTTTTAACCCTTTACATTAATAAGTATCAGTTTATGCATAAACAGCGTTACTAGTGGTTGTCTATAAAATTCACATTTACCTACATATAAATACAGGTTTAAAATTGCGATTCTAAATTTCAACTAGTGATTGATTAACTTGTCCTAATTTTTGGAAGAAATTTTAAGTAATTTTATCTTTTGCTTACTTTAAATAACTAGCCGAGCTTATATGATAAAACCAACAATTTATAGAAGCATTGAAATTGCATTGGAAATATTTTTAAAAATTAGAAATCGAAATATTTTCTTTGTTAAATATTTATAAATCCTAATCTTCCTAATCATAGTTTAAAATTATTTTAGCTAGCAGAGTTACGTTCAATTTTAATTATTATTAGTAGATCCGCTGATAAAAATTTGGGTACAGTAAAGAAACTTTTTATGAGGTATATGTTATATGTTACATAAACCAGGTGAAACAATTATTGTTTCAACTAAAAAAGCTTATATTTAATTTAATGGCTCATAAATGTTGATGGAATTCAAATAATTAGGGGTTAATTTAATTTTCAATTAGGCGTTAAATGTTTGGGGTAAATAAAGATTCAAATATTTCTTATACTTCGGTTTTTTACAAAAATTAAAGCTATATTTTATTATAAATCAGAACATGTTTAAACAGTCTTATGATAGATTTTTATTTCGTAGAGCCAGAGTTTATAAACACACGAATCGTGAAAAACAAAGTACCATTTTAAACAGTCATCAAAATCTGATAAATATTCTCGCTATCTTAATTTATGAATTACCTGTTGCTGTACTACTGCAAAGGACATTAGGTCCTTTAACGTAATTTCGTATTCACAAACTGATGCACGGCTTCTAAGTTTGATATTGAGTTTAATACGACGAATAGAAAAGCTAGAAACTATAGGCACTGCGCATCCCTTTTCAATTTCTGTAAGACTATTAGCCCTCCCCCTATTAGTCATTATTCAATAGTCTAATTTGAATAATCCATATCTGAAACACTATTCGTCTCAAGATGGAAATAATTAATAACAGAAAATGCAAATTGAGGGTCGTGTTACGTAAATAAAAAATTGAAAAATGCCTATTGGAACATGCAAAAAGAAGACCAATTTAAATTATTTGGTTGAGTTAAATATTAAACAAATCATCTAAGCTCAAAATACATTACATAAGAAACCATAATATCATTTCCGAAGACATCCAAAGATACTTCACTTCATGTCGTGAGAAAAAATATTAAATATCTCAATTTTAATTTACACGAATTTGCATTCTTAGGAATTTCCGTTGAGAAGCCACTAAAAGTAATTGATATTTGTAAAAAGAGTATTTACTTGTGAAATTGTATGTTGATAGGTTTAAAATAATAGAAATTGTGAGACTGTAACAGATGGACAAGCAACAAAATAAAATTCATAGCGAAGTTGACATAGATTGCCTAAAAAAATGGGTTCTAAAAATATGATCACAAGTACAATTCCAAAATCTGTTAAAATCTTGAAGTCAATCAAACTGAAAACAAACTCAATGTCTTTAATTTTGGTTTCTTAATTCGTTAGTGGTCCATATGATACAAGATGATATTTTTTACATTTCAGCTCATGAATTTTTATATTTACATAATAATCTTAATCAACCTTGAATCTTACTTTAGTATCAAAAAGGTAAATAAACGTGGATTCTTTAGATAATATCAGCTATATATCTATATATAACATTTATTAGATACGGCCCATCGATTGACACATTCAATATATTGAAGTCCAATTAAAAGGCAATAAATAATTGGAGTATATACATTTGCAAAAATCAATGCAAAAAAATAGAACTGTAATTTTAGATAAATATAAAATATTATTTCGTGTCCTGATAATATGTTCGTTCATAATATAATTAATAATTATAATTATAAATATATCAGGAGAATATTCCGTATCTTATTTAACATAGAACAAAAGTAATGTTATGTAGTTGCAAACAATATGAAATTGGCAGTCCAAACCTTATAATATTTTATTTCCAATATATTGATGTAACGTGTTACTTCATAATTAGATATTTTCTTTAACGTATTCTTTTTGTTTTCAGCATATTATTCACAGTATTCGAACTAACACAATGAATATGCCCGATATAAGCTTACTCCTAAAGATTAAGTAGAATAAAGTTACAAAAAGTTAATGTGTAGAAATCGTGGATACACAGTGTAACAAATTTCAAAATCACATGCGAATCTTGTTAAGAATCTTAATCTATAGAATTATCGTGAAATGTTATGCTGATGACCAAAATTTTAGCAAGATTCTGCGATAAAATTTTAGTTCGAAAATGACTTTTAAATAATTGCCAATTTGTACGATTGTGTACAGAACCTTATGTTTTATACGTAATCGTGTTTAATTTGGCTTCCTTATAATTAAGATTATTTTGCATTGTTTATGTAGTTTGTAGAAACAATAAATATAAGTTTAGTAATTCCTTGAAAGTATTTGCTGTAAATTAAATTTCGACTATCATACATTTGATTTTATGATTTTTTTAGGAAATATTCAAAATTCTAAAGATAAGAGAATTGCCATTGAAATTCTAGAAAAAAACTTATGAAGCGGAAAAAACTTATATTCTCAATTTATATACTTTAAATTAGTAACAAATATTTTTCGACCACGTGTCACCCCAAAATATTTACAGAAAAACAAGTGGTGACATGTGGTTTCTGCTTTTCTTTTTGAGGATTTATTGAGAAATATATTATATAATAATAATTTTTTGTTTTTGATCTTTAAAATTTAACTGTACTTAGCCTTAATGATAATTCTGTATCGGATAATTATATAAGGGGTCAGATCAACTAAATAACTCATTTTATATTTTATTAACGGCAGCTGGGACAAGTAAATATTTTATTGGCCGTTCCTCATCTTCAGTGGACTTAAGTCGTAATTAAGCAGACATTGTCTTGGGCAGAAGTGAGTCTATAGATTCATTGTTAGAACTTAAGAACTTAGTGCGAATAAAAGCATTCAGTAATTTTAAATTACACCGAACCATTACGGCATGAAGAAAAATAAAGAAATATTTTTGCTAGCGTTCTCGGTTTCTAAACGTATTCATATTACAACCATTAATAATAAATGTTGGAATATTTTCATATTCAGTGTAATATCTAAGAGTGGTCGAATGAACTTTGTTGCGAATAAATAATTTTCTCCAGAGGCCAGCTGTGAAAAGTGACATTGGCAAATTTATTGCTATTAATGGGCCTCTTAAAGGTCACAAAATGACCTTTGCTTTCGTGACCTTTAAATAACGAAAGAGTAGTTTGTATGCCTTAACTTTTCATATCTAGGTATCGTTGTATAATTCCTTGAAGTATCAAAGTGTAACTTTATACATGACATCAATAAACTTTTGTTAATATTATTTAGGGATTTATTCAAGTCAAAGTGAAAAAGTGCGTTAAATATACAGAGTACATAACCCGCGGATACGGTCGACGTGTAATTATGTACAAAAATGAGTACAAGACTTATTAGAGAACTCCGCATCAATTTATTAAAGCAATTTTTCGGGTAAAAAACGTGTCCGTGATGGGAAATTACAGGTTTAGTAATTTTAGTGGCTTTTCAAAATTACGTTTATTTTTACTGCTTCATCTATCAAACTAAATTTAAAGTATTATTTCTCTTTAATAATTCTTCTCTTTTACATCTTTATTATATTTCAATATATCTAGCTTATTTATTCTTTTCTCGGTAGATAATTAATTCATGGCCAATATAATTCAATAATACACATACTCGGGGAAAATGGTATAGATACTGTGACAAAAAGAGATCATAGATCCAAATATAACCTAAATTTGCCAAAATTTGTTTTTGTTATATAGTTCTGAATTTATTTTTTTATTGAAAAAAGATATTTGTATATACCTTCCATCTTAACAATTTGAAATTGAAGTAAAATTTTTGTTTCCTTAATTGGTAAGTGGCAGGTTTCTTGCCATTCGGGAAGACTACCGTTTGCTCTGTTATTGCAGATATAAACATTTCCTTTTAATCTTAAGTGATCAAAAGGCATTCAGTAATTATGACTGCTTGACTTATATAAAACTGGTATATCACAAAACCCCTATGGCACGATAACAAAACTGGTGAAAACAGAATCATTTTCCTTTTTCCCTTGTTAATATCCTACGGTTTCTTTGAAAATGCAAATACGAAATTGTGGCGAGCAGATAAAAAATATAAAAAACAAAGTATTCCAATTATATTTTAACCGGCAATAATAAACATGGAAAGTAATTATTTTATTAATTAGACGTACTTTATTAATTTTCCTGAAAGTCATACTTCAATATTTTCTTTTTTATGTTCTGGACTATTCCTATCATTATACCGAATTTTATCAATGACTTTACTTCAGCTCACAAAATGACCTCGCTTCTTTTATGTCAGGTTGTCAGGTTTACAATTAAAGTTATTAACTAGTTAATGGTCATCATACGTAAACTAGAGATTATATTTATAATTTTTTTTATGATAAAAGGTAATATTAAAAACCCTGCTCTGATTAAAAAGCACAAGAAATTAATAAATTTGAAATTGTATTTAAAATATTTATATTAATTTTCATATCCCAACTAAATTATAATAATTTGTTACCTGTGCCGACGTAACATAACATAGAATTAAAAATATGTCTTTAACTTATTTACGGATAACATTTGAATTTTTAACAGGGTGTAATATTCTTTACATGCACAAACACAAACAAACACATGTACATGCACACGTATTCGACAAAGTTACTTAAAATTGAACTCAATTTATTTTCTGCGTAGTGTTCGAGATGAAATAATAAGCCATAAGATCAACAAGCTCTCAGCCACGAGTCATAAAACCACCCTTAAGAAAATACATTTTAAATAAATTATCAATTTATTTAATAACAAGCGAATTGAGAAATGAAAACACACTCAATATATGAAAGACGCCTCTGTAAAAAAATACCGCAGGGGACTAGTTATGAAAAATTGATGAAAGCCAAATTGCTAAAAAATATGTTAGACTTTAACTCAACGAGCCAATAGAGGCTAATTGGAAATAGAATATAAATTGTAATTTACCAAACAACCACTTGTATTTGGTATCAATGAACTTCAAAATTTTATATTTTATGAAAATATCTATATAAGCTCCAATTCAAAGTTTATCATACTATTATCTGATATTACATTCAGTACCAATTAATAAAGTTTTTATTTAACTAATAACTATTTCTAATAGTACTATAATTTGCATGACACCATATATGTTTTTGCACCATATATGTTTTTTTAATAAGAATATCCGTTGCAAACCTCAGGCAAATTTGTAATATTTCACATCAACGGTTACTTAAATATAAATTAGTTTTTAATGCACCTTCCTTCGTTAAATTAAATGGACATTCACATCAGATGTGTTGAAAAAATGGAATGTATAAATATATGATACTTTATTGGTTTAATATATATTTCAGTTTAAAATTTACACAACAAGAAAAAGTCTCGTGTGCACCCTGAAGCTGATTATATAATTCAATTTACATATGTAGAATGATAATTTTGTAACAATGCTCTTTTATTCGTTATTCTAAATTTTCTTAACCATTTATTTCCCATGTAATGTCACTGGGTATATCAGAAGTATCTCTGAAAACAAAGCGGAAGGCATAAATATTAAGTCGCATACATAAAATTTGTAGACAATATCAAGGTTACTGTAATTAATCTCAGGTTAACGACCTTAAACCTACATAATTTAAGTAGTATTATAAAGTACGTAACGTATATTTAATGACAGAAAACATATTTTTCACATAAAAATATTATCTTTGTATATTATCTTTATTATAAATAAATTCTCAAGCATCTTTTTTTATTCCACTTATATTCTTAGAATTCAATCTACACATATCACTTATTAAAACAATAAAGAGAAAATAAGTACGAACCCAAAATATACTTTTGGGTACCTAATTATATCACAGCTGGTAATAAATATTAGAGAAAATGTTGACGTTAATGTCAAGCCACGTGTATAATTTTTGCGGAATCTCGCAGAGCATTTTATATAAACGTTTATAACCTCAGGGTGGAGACCATAAAAACACATATTGAAATGTCAAATTGTAGGTTGAAATTAAAACATATCCGATTTCTTGTATATTGTAGACTAATTTACCAGAGACAGTAAATTTATTTATGTTTCAAGTGACGTCTGAAACATTTAAATAAGAATATGAGTTTAAAACGAAATTATTTAAATATGGACAAAGTTAGTTTTTTTTAAATAATGATAATCTGATATCATCTTAAGACGAATCATATGAGTGTTGAAGTTAGTAACTAAATAAAAAATTAAATTCGATGTAATTGTTTTTATTCTTAAAGAAACTCAAATGGTCCTGATAATATTAAATATTGAAACATTTGATAATATTAAATATTGAAAATTGAATTTTATTTTAATCATAAACTTTTATAATATTAATTACAGAATTATAAAGTTAGAAAGTCTCGCTTTACATTAGAAGAAAAAAATAAAATTTTCAAAAATGAAAAACTACTAGAATAATTAATTAGAAAAATTGATTAAACTACAGATTAACTAAATAAATTAGCTCTTATAAAGTACATTTATTAGAAATTCAAAAAAAGTTGGGAAGGACAGTAATGGTCATAATAGTGGTAATTTTTTTTATCTTAAATTTGAATTATATTAATTACAGAATTATAAAGTTGGAAAGTCTCGTATTACATTCGAGAACAACAGAAAAACAAATTAATTTTCATAAGTAATTTATCTTCAAAATACCATAGAAATTTTATAACATTAGAGTATTCTTTCGGGAAAGCGTCAATTTAAAGCATCATTCTCTCATACGATATTAGCTTCTATTTCCAACCAATATTAAACATAGAATATTGTTTATACGCGGCTTCTCTCTCATATGTGTCGAAAAAGTAACAAGTAATATTAATTACGTAAATTCACTAAACTATGGATTAATTTTATATATTAATCTCTTAAAAGCTATATATCCTAGAGTTGAGAAAATGATGGGGAGGCAGTAATGGTAGTAAAGGCTTAATTTTAATTTTGGGCGGAATGTATCCTCACATAAAAACATTAGCAAACTAGCGGACGGAAGAAAGGACTCACTCAATTTTCACTCCAGATTAATAAAGTTGAGGTAAACTGAACAATTCACCAATTGGAAAAGCAATTTTGATGTAACTGGCTGCATTAGAATGTCAAGTAGCGCCTTGCAAAATTATATTGAAGTAAAGGCAAATTAAAGAAGTATTTTATTCAAAGGCATGTATTGCAAACTTATTATATATCGATTTACGATGTTGTATATCGATTTATGGTATTTTATCTAAAATCTTATTGAAAACAAGAAAAAAAATTAAAACCAATCAACCAAAAAAAATACGGAAATAATAACTGAAAAGCACAAAATACATACACACAGTCTGTGAAATTTATAACATTATGTACCCATGGATACTCTCTAGATCAAGACGGACCTGAAAACACCTCATTTCTTAAAATCACTTTAGTAATTTAGTCTGTACAAGGGAACAAATTAACTCATACATATAAAGCCTATGAAATTCTTAACCTTCTTCGGCCGTAATCGGATAAAAATTGGTATTTAATTAAAATAAATCTATACTTATATAAATATACTTATCTACTCGAAAATTACGACTAAAAGTTTAAAAATGCTAAGAAAATTAAAATAAAAACCATAAAAGTCATTACAAATTAGAGTTGAATTCATATTTTATAACAAGCAATTATAAAGTTAAAACGAGAAAATGAGGAACAATTGAGAAAGAAAGCCCTTTCCGCCACCAAAATACAATTTTAGCTTTGTAAAATTGATTATTAAAAATAAAAATGATATTTCAACGGTAAACTTTGGGTATTCCCATAACTATTTTTTTTATATTCATCTTATGATGTCGTTAGTACTTTTGCTTCATTAATATTTTCAAACTTATATTTGACCGAGACTATTTTCTATAAGTCAGTCCGAATCATACCGTAACATTCCTCTTAAAGAACATATCGTTGCATGGCTTGAGGCCAATTATTAGGCTGTTGAATGATTGAATTGTATCCATACCTTTATTATACCTTCATTAATTATTTTATGTTTATCCTATTTATTTGTTTATGGTCTACTTTTATGATGTAACGAGTTTACTACTATAAATCACAAATTACATCTTGATTTGATGCATCCAAAAAAATTATAAATAAGGCAATTTACGGTTTTGTTTTCCAATTTTTCATATTTTTGTCCAAATAAAGTTCATAAAGGTTTTATAAAATTGAATTTAAAATTTTAAAACTCATATTTTTTGTTAAAAATTTAGCGAGTAACGATAGGACCGTTTTGAACTACTTTCATAAAAGTATGATGGTTTCTCGCTATATTAAAAACAAATTAATTATGAAGGAATTATATTCGTTATTTCAAGCAAACTGAACTAAAATGTCATCAGTCTTTGCAATAAATACTCGAAAAAAATTATAGAATCATGTTTAATTTAAATTATTTGTTTAATTTGACCACTAAGCTCTCTTTTTTTATTAGGAAATACAACAGTAATATATCAGGTCTTTTATTGCAAGCAGATATTACAAAATAATTTAAAAAAATTGCATTATAGTAAACATAATTTTCAATATTTTTTTATTATAAATGAGAAATTAATTAAAAATATATTTCGTAAATTTTAGATATGATATATCCTTTCGAAGAGAAAATGTATAAAATTCCAATAACAGTTCGTAGCCCCTTATTTCGGGATGTTAGTTTTAAATTCAGAGCTGGAAAAAGACTATTGCTCTGATAGTTATGTTTTTGTAAGTCAGTTTTAGCCCAGTTTATTGGTTTGGTCGTTTTTCTTATAACCTGTTATAATGTTCTCTATGTTATTATGGTTTAACTTAATTCATAAATAAATATGGAAAATTTATACATATAACTCAAGCTTTCACCGAGATATGAGCTTTCTACTTCGACGGATCGATAAAAAACTTGAATGGATATCTAGACGGGAAGGTACATAAATTTTGCGCAAATGGGTTACCCAACTGAAATATTTATTCCAGACTATTATTTATCTTTATTTTTGTTCAGCATGAAGTCTTTGCTGTTATGAAATAGACTGACACAATCTTTGAAATAAAATAATAAAATTTAATAATCTGAATTTACAGTACTCTAATTTTTACAATTGTACAGATATGGCAGTTTACTACATCCTATTCTCAAGTACCATATTTATTTAATACATTCTCTGGTAACTATTTTATTTTAAACAATAAATATAAATAAGACATCGAAACCTTTTACGATATGATTAAAATGCTGACCATATAAGTAATATTGTCAAAGGCCTTGAACTATAATTAATAACATATGTAGTTCCTCAAAAACTAACTTTTTCGGCGAAATTAAAAAAAAATATTTACACCATTTTTTATAATTACATTATTGCCTAAGAAAATTTAAAACATAAATCGATCTGTATCGGAAAATTAATCAGTATACGGCATCAAAGTCAATCAGTTTTGGTCGACATTCTTTGAAAAGAAGCTTAAAGAATTGTCAAGTCGGTTTCTAAGAAGGAGAGGTTAATGAGGGTTAAATAGGCACACATTTACTTACACAAATCGATTTGTTATCATACGCAGTTTGCCTTGACAATTTCTCGCTATGTACACGTGACTGTATAGTAATAATTCCCTTGCTATTTTCAATATAGAAGGGCCTGTTATCGTTATATTATCACTATTCGTACTGCTCGTACTTGTTTGGTTCGATAAAAATTCTTATAGAGTTCTAAAAGATGCTGCTGCGAGTTTTGTGACTGCGAGGAAATACTGAGCACTTTTATGTCGCTTTCGTCAATTTCTCCCTTAGTGTGATTGTAATCTTCCAGACATTTGCTATTACGGTATCGGCTATTTATTCGCAGTTAAAGAAAAAATCGGAAGATGTACTGTGTTTTTTATCGAATATAACGTAGTATTTTAAATTTTTGACTAAAACCATATATGGAACTGAGAATAAAATAATGGAATGCTTTTCGTGTCCGTCCGTATTTTAATTAGATGTTGTTTTAAAAACTACTTGTTATGTGCTAAAAATGGTTTCATCGTTAAAAAAAAATATGAACATAAAACGAATAATAATTTGTATGGTAAAATTAATGACGTACTATATATTCAGCTCATTCTGCCATTTGAAAAATACAAACCCAAATGGTTGTAGAAGAAAATAAAAAAGAATACTGTAAAGTTAGTTCGGCTTTATATTCGTCATTTTACTTTGTGCAATATTTACATTGTAATTTAAGTCTTCTGCAATTTTCTTAGAAATATTTATACTAGTCTCACTTATATATGATAAAATATATATGTATATATATATATATATATATATATATATATATATATATATATATATGGACATATACATTTATAAATGTATATCCATAGGTGATAATCAACAGAGAGACATCTTTATAATTGTACCGCAACAATAACAAACTCTTGTTTTCGCTTCACCGTAGTTCCGCAAAAAGCATCTTTATATATTCCTTGAAGAGAAATTCATTGTATATGATTCGAAAAGTTTACAAGGAGCCCATTATTTGTGGTTTATTCACGGTATCGTGGTATCAAAGGAAGATCACTGAACGAGTATAATTAGAGCTTTGTAAGCATATTGTTAAAGGCAAAAAATATTTCTTGTTTCGAACGGCTTGTAATAGGATTTTATAATGCGATTGAATGAAAAAGTAAATATCTTTGTTGCTCTTACTCTAATATATGAAATGTCTGAACGAAAATTCTGTATTAAACTTACTACATATAAAAAAGTACAGATAATTATAACTATTAATTTGGATAAGTTTAATTTAATCTTTTAAAATGAATTTATATCAATTAGTGTAAAGCTTGACGTGTAATGTAAATATATTCATCATTGTTTCAAAATTTATTTATTGTGGTGACTGTGGAATCCTTCTTCTACAAATCAATTATATTTTAGTAGAAATTTCGTAATTTTCATACCAAATTCTATTTCAATATTAAACATTTTGAAGTCTGAAAGAGAAATAAAATATATTCAAAGTTATTCTTTTTCCTTCTTTGTTAGAAAAAGGACAACTTTGTCAGCGGGGTAGGATGTCAGTTGAAAAACGACATCCTATTCTCTTGACGGACATTTTAGGAATGAAAGACTTTTAGTAATGTGTACTTTATGAGTTGATAATTAAATACACTCCAATAAGGAATACGAGAGTTCCCATTGTTTTATTAACCTGTAAATATTGTCACGTTTAAAGTTGAACACATGAAATTAAAGCAAAAAGCTTATTTTACTAAAGTCATAAATATGTTTAAGTCATAAGAAAACTACTTTAAATCATTAAATTCTGTGAAATTTAAGTTTCCTGCATGAATCAGATGGGAATAGATGTCGTACGCTTTTTTAAAAATTTGTTCATCAACACTTGATCATAATGTGATTTAATATTTCCATTCACTTAATTTTTTTTGCTACCACACACTCAGATTAATAAAGAATAAAGGGATTTGTCAATATTCCACTTTTTATTTTATGCAAAGTAGTAATGTCAACATAAACTCATAACTTAATACTCATTCTGTATTTATTTTAGAAACAAAAATAGCTTAGATAAATAATTTTTTTGTGTAAGATAGATTTACGGAGTCGTTTGCCATAGCTTGACTATTTCAACAGCCTTCATCTAATTTACAAAATTAAATTGTTTTCAACTGATATCTTTCTTTTCTTATACCATGCTCGTGTATAAATTACTTTACTTTTACCTAAAACAAGGAACTCACACTTAAAATACAGAAACTAATATATGAAAGAATGAAGTGAGGAGTGCAAGCTAATATTGTATCAGACGACATTGATCCGAGCGTGATACAATATTATAGCGGGATTGAAACAATAATTTAGTGTGACGCCTAATTTTGAAATTGAATATTGTTCAATTTAATTTTTTAAGAGAAACATTCTAGGCAAGATAATATATGAAATAATAAATTAAATACAAATAAGTCATACATATTATAAAATAAAAAGTTTAAATGTCACTTGAACGACAACGTACAGTAAAATAAAAAGTGATCAAATGCACCATGAAGAATAGTTACTTAATTATCTATTTATATTTCTAAAAATTGTTGATATAAGTTATTTGAAATAGTTTTATATCAAAATTCTGATCAATCGCTAGTATTTTATTTATTTAAATTTTTTCACAGCCTTGATTGAAATAATGTTCCACAAACGGTGCTTTATAACGAAATATGTAAATATAAGCTCCTTATCATTTTAAAAGATCTATCCCATGGCAACCTGTACGTACAATTGGATACTTAAGAAGAATTCCTGCAATTTTAAATACATGGGGAAGAAACAGTAAACTATTTTCTCTTAAAATGTTATTACGTATAAATTTAGATTGCGTGCACACACATAGACGGAGAGACAGGCGGACGAACCTGCTAAAAGTTATGAAAATGTTCATGAGTGAAAAACGAGTCTTCACAAAATTTATGATATGTTACATCAACCTTTTAATATTTCTACTAAATGTTTTAATTAACATTTTTTCAATTTATCTAGATTTATTTGAGTTTCGCACAGTTATTTACTTTATGCTTCTAGCAAATGCTAAATTATAATCGCATAAACCATTTTAATCAACAAAACGTAGGAAGATTTTTTTCTTCATATTTGTATATATTTAATGTTTTATATATATATATATATATATATATATATATATATATATATATATATATATATATACGTAAATGATTAAGTATCATGAATAACTTATTACATACAATTTTCATAAAAACCTTTTTTTCTGCAAATTTATTATATTTTAATGTCTCATGTACTTTGAGTCCTTTAAGACCGATGTCAATAGTAAAAAAATATTCTTATTTTGTTTATTCTCATACAAGACCAAACATTTTTGAATAACAATCAATGACTTCCTCGCACATAAGTTTTTGTTTCAATTTTGTGAATAATTTAGTAAAACACTATCCACTACAATAGCCATCAATAAACTAATTGGGCGAGAAGCGACTGAGTAAGGCTAACGCTTAGGGGGGGGGGGGGCTCTTAGGTCACGGATGAACTAAACAAGATTAATAATTATGTTACTCTTACAACCATGTTTCCGTGATATTAAGCAATTTTGTAAATGTTATTTTTAAATATATTGTTACATCCAATATAAATCCAAAATAAATATACATCCAAAACAAAATTAAAATATTCGTTGCATTAAATTGCACGAGCACCGTAAATCGTACAAACGTAAGTTTAATAATGAAAAATACTGAAAAATAATTATAATACATCACGTATAAGGAAAAGACATTCAGTGTTCTTTAAAATATACAATACTAAATGTCTTCCCCCAAATTATCAGAATAAAGAAATTATGCTTAAATGCTACACGTGACTCTCAGTACAACTAGGTACGCAAAAACATCGATAGCTACGTTTTAAAACAGCAAGTTTCAATGTTTGGTCCTATGCTTCCTTATGATTAGCGAAAAACGTATTCTTACATGAAACGGAAAAATTCTGAATTAGAAAAGAAAGCTGAGCAAGTTGTTACGCTAAATTTCTCATCTCGGTGATTCAATGTGTATGAAAGTTTTCTTTTTTGTATTAAATACGCTAAGTAAAAAAATTAAAAAATACGAGGATTTAATATTTTCTATCTGAAGTCTCCCTGTACTTGAAAAAAATTCTTCAAACTTATTATTTAGACCTGTTTTTTCGATGGTGTTTATGTATGTGCTAATATTATCTTTTTAAACTAAAAGAAAAGATATTATTTAGGTTGCAATTTTTTTAACACTATGAGTTAAATAATATGTTTGCATATTGCTTTCACATATATTTAACAGTTTACGCAGAATTTATAAAGAAACCTCACCGCGGTTGATTTTTTCGCGACCTCATTTTCATAGGTCGTTTAATTTCCAAATAACTTTTATAAATAATGCCTTTAAATCTTTCTCAAATATTAAGGTATCCATTGCAGAAAGCATAGTAAATAAGAATATTGCGTAGTAACTGAAATTAGACAAACTAAGAATTCATTTTTTACTATTTGAACTTTCCATATCAAATAGTCTCTCCAGTTTCATTACGATTAGGATAAGTATGAGGTATAAATTTACCTTTGATTACATTTCGTTTATTTTCAGCGAATACATAATAGAGATAATGTTGATTATGTTGTTAAACTGGACGATAGGAATGAAACTATGTATTCTGTAAACAATTATTTAAAACGTTAATTCAAAATCACTGCTAAATCGGAACATAAAAGTTACATAGGGCAACACCATTGAATTTCGAGTAGTCAGGGGGTCGAAAGGACCTAGGATATTCACATAAAGGATATGAAGGGTGCCAATAGAATTTAGATTCATCGATTTACGTGCGAGGTGCGATAACAAATCTCCAAGGATATATTTAGTGTACGGAATGAATTTTCCCGTAGATATAGATTTAGTCACACTTATGTGTAAGGGTAGTATTAAGCGTTGGTTTTTTTAAGATTCCTTCCAAATTTAATTTAACTGAAATTATTATGGAAATATTTTTTTTAAATGCTTAGCAAAAGGAAAGTTTCGATAGCTACATATTTTTATAAACCTATGGCACAATTAAAATCGGGTGCTGTATTTTTTGTAATATAATTGATGTAAACATAGCATAACTTAGACAAAAAGGACACTTTAAATGTGTCTTAAAAAGTAAAAAGAAATATTATTAATTGGTGCTATATTATAAACACTATTACAAAGAAAATGAAATATTCATTAGATGTTTTAAAAAATGGGAACCTTTTTTCGCTATGAAAATGATACTGGGAAAAATTCAGCACATTATTTTAACACAAGTCACTCTTAAAGCGTTAACGTTACGTTTTTTATTTCATTAATATCGATGGAAAATAGTAGTACATGAACTACTTTTTTCCATCGATATTAATGAAATAAAAAACGTAACGTTAACGCTTTAAGAGTGACTTGTGTTAAAATAATGTGCTGAATTTTTCCCAGCATCATTTTCATAGCGAAAAAAGGTTCCCATTTTTTAAAACATCTAATGAATATTTCATTTTGTTTGTAATAGTGTTTGGAAGTTTAATTTACTTAATTATGTTTTTTCTGCTGCGTATATATAGTAGCTGATAATTTTGAAAGTAGATATTTCGTTTTTGTACTCGGTCTTGTACCTAACTATCTGAAACCATTATTTTATAATGGGTGCAAGAGCAACATCGTAATTTCAATTAATTAATTATACAACATATCTACAAGTTTCTTTTTAATGTCTAACCATTGGAATTATGATCATATAATTGTTTTAAAACAATCTGTCGATTTGTAAATATTTTATTAAATTTAATTTTTTTCTACTACCTGTGTATTTCACGTACGGAACTATATTCTGAAATTATTTAATAATATATCTGAATGAAATTAAATTTGCCTTCTTTTTAACGTGCTTAAATTATTTAAAGCACATCAAATTAGAGAAAAAATATTAGTTACAGAGTGATTTATAAGTTTAGCTGATATATTTATCAATATTTTTATTTTGTAACTCAACCCGATGGAAGGACAAATTAAAATGTAAATATACTCTATTCTATAAACACATATCTTGCCAGAAATATTGTTCAATAATTGTTAATAAAATTCGGGCCCACTGAGAACGATTCGATAAAACTCTTAACAGTCTGCGATTTCATTTATGTAAACATTTTTAACTAACTTATATAATTAAATTTACTATTTATAATTAAATTTTAAAAATCCACGTGTCAAAAAAAAGTTATCTCCTTATTTATGGCTAGAAATTTTAATTGTTTCATTAAATGGACAAGTTTGGGTAGATTTTAGAAACTGAGTATCACAAATTAGAATACGAATCTCAAGAAATCCAAAAAAATATAAAAATTAATGTTAACATTTTTCCACGAAGAAATTGACATTAATATATGTTGTGACTTGAAGCTGGGAGGATTATGGATAGTTTTCCCGTAGTGTTTTATTTAAATTATACTTTATTTCCAAATTAATTTGATTTCTTCTTTCTTCTTTTCATTTCATCCTTATGAGTAGATTGTTTTATAAAAAATAAATTTAATAGTGCCCCATATCTTCAATATTTAATCTACGAAATAGATATGATAAGCCTTAATGTCTTTAAGGCTTATCATATCTATTCTTTAATAACTTTGATGTCTTTTAAAAATTTTCATTGAATGAAATCTTCAAAAAATTTCAATGATAAAAACGTTTGTTTTTAATCTCTAAGTATTTTTTTCTCAATTTATTGAAATATTTCAGTGCATTTTGTGCATACTCTAGTTTACGATTTATTAAACTTTATTTTTTTATTTTATACATAACAACAATTATTTAGTTTTTCCTTCTCATCCACAGCAAATGTTGGCTACATTGCGTGGGTTTGGCAGGAAACTATACGGTAAATTTATTGTTTACAAAAGGTTGTTACTTAATTGCACATACTGTGTTGTTATGTAACAAACTTTTTTGTTGTATGGATACATTTTTACGAAATTCGTATAATTTATGATTCAAATTACTAAGAATATAGTAATTGGTAAGGGGTCAAGCTTATTGTTTTTATTCAATAATGAAAATAAAGTATTACTAAAGTATGCCCATAGATTCGTGAAAAGTGTTAATAAAATTAATCGATTACCTGCTTCGTAACAACACACCAAAACATTTAAAACCATGATTTACAAACACGTTACATCAATTAATTGAGATTCTTACGTTAAATTAATAATGATATTGTAATATTTTAGATATAAGTTCCTGTACCAAAAGCAAAAGTGTATTTGGGCAATGTCCTGGGTTTAAGCTAACAATTTCCTGCGCGTCTTTCGCAGTCTTAGAATGGGTAAATATATTTCGTTTTTACACTTAAGTTTAGATATTTTTTCCATTTTTATTTTACTTTTTACTAAGAACTTCTCTATAAATTATATTTTTAATGTTTTCATAATTTGTGGGCGTAAAATGTGCTGGTTTCATAAAATTATTACTCCGAACAAATTGACGATTAGTTACTGCTCTAAAAAAAATAATTTTGAATTTGAAATTTGCTTAAAGTTTGACACTTGGATTCATTCATGGCAAAGCATAAATCGCTTGTTAATAAACTTAAACGCTACCTGAGTACTGAGTACGTCGGTAAGAATAGGCATTTTTTTGGAATAACAATTTGGCAATGTCTGCAGTGAAAATTATTCGGCATATTGTGTTAAGTATATTATGGAATAAAAACGTAAAGTTTGTACGTTTGTTAATTTGAGTAATTTCAGCGACCGTTTTTGAAATTTGCGACCGTTTGTTAATTTGAATAATTTCAGCGACCGTTTTTGAAATTTCAGCGACCGTTTCTGAAAAAACGTAAAGTTTGTACGTTTGTTAATTTGAGTAATTTCAGCGACCGTTTTTGAAATTTTTTGTTAATTTGATTAATTTCAGCGACCGTTTTTTAAAGTTTGTACATTTGTTAATTTGAGTAATTTCGGCGACCGTTTTTGAAATCTGAAATTTGCTTAAAGTTTGACACTTGGATTTATTCATGGCAAAGCATAAATCGCTTGTTAATTAATTTAAACGCTACCTGAGTGGGTGGTACGTCGGTAAGAATAGGCATTTTTTTGGAATAACAATTTGGCAATGTCTGCAGTGAAAATTATTCGGCATATTGTATTAAGTATATTATGGAATAAAAACGTAAAGTTTGTACGTTTGTTAATTTGAGTAATTTCAGCGACCGTTTTTAAAAATTCTTCTTTTACTATACACTGTGTTATAACATAGACCATGTTATATGGTTTTAAACAGAAGTTATTGCAAATGGGTTTGGAATAATAAAGGACGAAACGACCGTCTATATTTCATAAGAAGAATACTGGACTATACAGCATAGTAAGTTTAATTTTGCGTTGTTATTTTTGAAGTATATATAAACTAAAAATAAATTATGAAATCATTATTTAAAATTTTTGCGGTAGTTTTAAGAGAGAAGCACGAGAGTGTCAAAAGCAAACCTTTCTGGTTTAATTCTTGTAAGATCTTTTTAGCAAAGAATCTTTGCTAATAGCCCACCTGAAGATGTAATACAACGAAACCTAGGTCGTGGTAAAAAACTTAAAAAAAGTAGAAATAATACTACATCACGTAGTTTCATTTAATCGTGAAAAAGAGGAATTAAAAAAGTAAGAGGTTTAGAATTACTTTTAAACGAATATTGCGATAGTCTCAGGAGTAATTCATGCCATATATCATCAATGATCCATGCCATGGATTTGAAATTTAATATAACTCTATGTTGTGTATTAAAGTATCAAGCATATACTAGATATATTTGCGACGTGATAATAAAGGCTAATATTGCTCCTAAATCCACGCTTTCAACAGACGACGGCATAAGTCAATAAAAGTAATATATATCGCATAAAGCTATCTCTCTGCTTTATTCCATTTAATCACAACTTCTTAGTAGAGCCTTATAGTTAGTAACGAGTAAAACTCCTACATAAAGTCAAGGTTGGCGAAAATGAGACAAGGTTGGCGAATAAGGAGACTCTTAATCACGCGGCTCAGACTACATATTTACTAAGATCAAAGCTTTTCAATGAATCTTAGCTTACTTTCAACTGCTTACACACACAATCTAGACAAGACATTTTATTAATTATCAGAAAAATGTTAAAGATATGTAGTATAAGAGACTAAATATATAGAGAAAAAAATTAATATATTAAAGAAAAGTGCTCACATTCGTCTCGCCAAGCTTATTTCCAATGAACTAATTGTCTACATGGATATTATTAAATATAGAGCCTGAAATCAAAATAATTTTTAAAAGATTATAGTATTATATCTACTTTTAAAATACATACCTAGGTTATCTTATTCCCATTAATGAAACACAAGAAGTCATATTAAATTTAGAAATAAAATTCTAGCGCATTTCTTTTAATTTTTTATTTATTTTTAAGAAGAGAACTCCTTTAAGAATTTAAGTAATGAATCGTTAATTATATTTTTTTGATACATGTAAATAACTTAGTATTTCCGCTGCATTAAGAATATTCTCTACTACTATATGAATACTAAAGATTTAAAAATATTTACGAGTACATTACATTAATATTTCCCCTGGAGTAAAAATTATTCAACAAACACAAATGCAAATAATAATCAATCAACACTGTTTGGTATCACGTAAGGTTACTATAAAGTTGGCTGTTGATTTTATGCTATTGCAGACAAAAATTTTATCGCTGGACTGATTAATTAGATGAAATGTTAATAAATACCTAACCCTTTCTTCAAAAGTAATAATTGTGAAAATATTAAATAAAACCATTTTCTTTCATTTCAGCGGTTAATAAAACCATTTTATGCTTAAACAAAGCGCTGGCAAAAGATATTCATGTAGGTTTTGGAGAATTAACCTAAATATGTAATAAAGACCACGAAGGGTTGTATTTGAAGCATATTATTATAAAAAATGAATTTGAAGTAATTTTTGAGCGACTTTTTTTCGATTACTCAATTACTCAAAAATTTTCTCAAACAAAATATTTTCTTCTTATATGTTTCCTTTTATACATACATTTCTAGTACTTTTAGGATATTGTGCAGTTAGAGCATTGTTTAATTTTGATCAAAATAACTGACTTATTATTCATAAGTTATACATAAAAAATGCGATTGATATTGGACTTACAAATTTTTCTTCTGGCATAAAATGTTTCATACTTTCTACTCTCTAAGTTTTCGACCAATAGTATTGTAATATACTTCAAGTAATTGTACTTACTGAGGATATTTAACATGTTCTCGTTCGTGATAAAATAAACTAATCACGAGCGTAGATTTATAACCATCACTGAAGTTGTAAACACAAAATCCTCTGATACTCGTCATTAGTTCTCAACACTCTAATTTCTCAAAACTCAAAACTTAATCAACAATTTTGAACAAAATGGAATATGGCGTTTTTAAAATATATATCTCTTTTGTGCCCTTGTTGTTTTTCTAGCTAAAAATCCGAAATAATTTATTAGAATTTTTCATTACAAATATATTTTTAAACTTATTTAAAATAATGTGACGCTATCTGCAATTACTGTATTCCAGTAACTTGAAGACTACATAAACGGTTCTTTGTAATTACATACCTTGCTTAGTAAATTAGAAGTCAACAAAATATGCACGAGGATAAGATAAAGTCTTACTAGGGCCCTGTTTCGTCATCATTTACATGCAACATTACAAAACAAAAGTTGAAACCATCAATAAGGCACCATGTTGCTTCTTCGGGACAATGGGCTATTAGTTTGGAGACGTTATTTGCTCACTAAATAGCATTGACTTTAATAGCATTAATAGCATTGACTCACTAATAGCATTGACTTTAGTAATTGTAGCCTCATTATAAATTTTGGTAAAGATCTTCGCGCAATTTTTATGTGATATAACTACAAATTAAAAAATTTAGAATTTTTGTTTGCTCTCAAACCTGGCCAAATTTCATAATTCTGTATCAATGGAAAGTACCCTATAGATTTTTATTTATTTGCGAGTGTCAAAATATGCAGCATAAATGGCCCTGCTTTATGATTGCGTTGCCTTCGAAGCTTGAGCTTTTTTTCCTGCTCTAAGTGATCATAGACCTAAGTATTTGATATTTATTTTAACTGGGTATTTCCACATCTTCCTGAGAAATAAAGGGATAACAAAGAAGTGTAAAATAGACGCACAACGAAATGATCTTATAAGGGTTTATTTTTTCCCTTTTGAGATACCGAACGCTAAAGAGAGATTTGCGAATATTGAACAAAGTTAATGTGTCAAACACATTTTCTAAAAAATTAAATTTTTGTAAAATATTTCTGGCCAAAAATATGTTTCGAGTGTTTTTTGTGATAATTCGAACATTTAAAGGTTAAAGTCTCGGGGAGGTATGGGATTATTAATTTTACTTTCCGTAATCACTAATTCAATTTTCGGAAGAGGAGGGTGGCACGCTGTAAAAATAATTCGTGCAAAAAAGAAGTTTTCGGTGGTTTTAGTGATAGTTCCAATATTAAATATTTGAAGTGTCGTAGAAGTGTGTATAATTATTATTATTTACCTTTGATTTTACTTCTATGCATCAAAGAGCTGTAAAAAATATTTCGTGCAAAAAAAAAACAGTTTCAAGTGGCTTTAGTAGTTGTTCCAATATTAAATGTTTGAAGTGTCATGGAGGCATATTATATTATTATTATTTACACTTCATTTTACTTCTATTAATCATTAAATCATTTATTTTTGAATGACCGCGCTTTGTAAAAAACATTTCGTGCAAAAAAAGAACAGTTCCGAGTGGTTTTAATGATAGTTATATATTTGAAGATAACTAAATATTTGAAGTGCCGTAAAGGTAGATGTGTACAGTTATTATTTTACCTTTAATTTTAATATTAATAATCACTAAATAATTAATTTTTCTGAAGGGAAGAGCGAAAAAACCCGAGTAGTTTTAGTAATACTTCCAGCATTAAATGTTTTATGTATCATAGAGGAATGTATAATTATAGCTCATATATATATATATATATATATATATATATATATATATATATATATATATATATATATATATATATATATATATATGAATATATACATTATAATTAAAAATTTCGTTTTGGACGTACTAACCGCGATGACAAGGTTAAAGATCTAATAGGTCTTTTTCACAGTCAAAGTGGTGGCATAAATTTGAAATGATATTCATGGGTAAGAAGAAAAAAATTACTTAACAATTCTGATCAGTGTCTCTTACCCCATTTACTGGTGTAAAAAATCATGTAGTGATAGAAAAAATACAAGCCCGGGAAAATTGGAATAAATTCAATATTTGAAGAATGCTTTACATGAAGCCTACCATTTTTTATCATGATTCATATTTAGACTAAACAAAGTAATTTTAAGAAAAAAGATAAAAGTTTGTTTAGTTTAATTTCCGAAACGAATGCAAGGAAATAACATATTAACAAAATATTTTTATTTGACGGGTGTAGAAGAAACTTTGGTTTATTTTTTATTGATAAATCTAAATATCTTTAGAAAAAACACTTGGATTTTCTTCTTCCATGAAAAATTCCGGCTAAAATGGAAAAAAAATATTTACTTTCGTTTTGTGATTGTTAAATAGAGCTGATAACAAAACGATTTAAATTCTAAACGTTCCCCAAATTGAGGTTGAGGTAAATGATATTTTAAAAATTATTACAAATGTTAAGTAATGAGACAATAACATTTAATCGAATAATCTTGAATAACCCGATAAGTGCTAATCTTAAAATATTATCTGTCTAAAATCTTCTAAAAAAGAGAAACGCGTATATTTATTTGCTGGTTTACAACCAGAAAATCTTTTTTTTTAAATTCGGTTTTGAATTAAATCCTAAAAATAATTCATAAAAATAAATCTAACGTTTCTCTTGTAAAACAGACTATAGTGATATTTATATTATTACCTGACAATAAGAAACGTCAAATAGCGAGTGATTTTAAGTTATATAACAAAATATTAACGTTGTAACGTTGCTACGTAGCAAAAATACTAGAAAGACATTTTTCTTTAACAACGGATAGGGAAATAATGAAAGGGAAAAATTTCAAAATATAAAAATTGGGAAAATTTCTTATTTCTTATATTTAAGTTCACTGCCCATGTTTTTGAAACTATTAAATTTTGTGTTAAACTGAAACATTATTGACCTTTATACACATTGAAAAACCAAACGGTGTATTTTTAATTTAAATGCTAATATAATATAATGGAATAGTAACAGAATGAATTCTGTAAAAATATTTTGAAAAGATTTATTGATTTTGCTTACAGAATAATAACAGAAAGCAGAAAACATATTTTTACAATTTTTATCCGTCCGTCGCTGTCTGTGTGTTAACTTGTTTTTTAATCACGCAAAATTTATTGCACATATTTTAATCAAATTTGCTATAGTATAGTTTATATCCTCGAGCAACATATAGGATACTTTTTGTTTAGATATTACAAATATAAAAAAACACTGGGTGAAAAATGACTTGATGAAAATTACGGTATTGATACTGCAAATGGAGTTCATTAGCGGTTTTAGTAAATTTTGTACTTGTAGATTACTGAGAGAAATAAATAATAAAGAAACACAAAAAATTTCCTAGTCAATTTTCTTTTACCCAATTCCATGCGAACGAAGTTTCGTCTGCACAGGTATTTAAAGATAAACGTCTCGAACGTTGTATACTTGCCATTAGAAGCACTTTTTTATTTAAATAGTAACATATTATTATTTCCGACAAGGGATTACATTATTTGTGACTCATTTTTTTCTATCTCAAAACAAATATCGTCCAAAAATGCGACTAATCCCATTTGCGTGTCAGAAAAATATTGCATATTGCTATTCTTAATTATTATCTATGTCATACGACTAATGTAAATATAATTGCATTTCAATAAAAAATTGTTTTTTATGTAATTATTTATTTTTTTACTATAATACTTACATTCTTATGGAATGGTGAAACACACAGAGAAATTTCTCGGCAAAATTTTGTCTGGGTTGCCATATTTTAACACATAACCTAAATTTTATGTTCAAATTATGGTAGGACGTAATAGGAAAATTATATCAATTTTATAGTTGAAGCATTGAATTTTTAAAACCATATTCCCGGTTTTAAAAATTCAATTATAACGTTGAAACATTGAAAATATGATAATAATAGTTAACATAACGTTGAAAATTATAAGATAAAATAGTGCAATTTCAAACCTTTACCAAGTTGCTTGCTACATGAGGGGGCGTGAGTACGTATGTGCATAGGTGCGTTATGTGTGGTTGCGTGGTAGCGTGGGTATGTGCGGGCGTGAGTACACGTGTGCATGTGCGTGTCTGAAACCAAAATACGGCTAAATTGTCGCTATAGTTTCATACAGAGCCATTATTCCTAAAATTGTTGTAATAGTTATATCAAAATTATTTGTCATTGAATAATAAAGCAACTGCTTGTGATAACATATACATAATCTCTAAACTACAACTGTAAATCAGAAAAAAAATATGAATATCCATATATGTGGTAGAAAATAAGAACAATGTGTAGGAAGTATTAAAAAAAACAACCCACTCCAATTACATTACAGACCAAAATCAGAAACAACTTCCGGCCTTCAGACACACAACGGCTATATAACAAATAATTTGTTTGAGCTATGCCTGTATTCAATGCAAAAATATTGTGGAAAATACAATTTCCTGTACAATGCGTGTAAAAAGCTTGTGTGTAAAAGCTCGTACAAAAAGTTGTGGCAGCAAAGAAAACAAAGTTTCTGCAGAATTTGCGGCAACATCGCAATTTAACTTATACTATGCTAATAACTTAATTCACCCCAGCTTCTTTTCCTTAAGAAATATCTCTAATATAACCATATAACACCTATTAAGCAAGGCGACTTTGGTAGATTTTTTAAACATATTTAACATTTCGTATTTTGCTGAAAGATTATAGATTATATACGGAGTTTTCTATATGTGTATATAAAACTCCGTATATATATGATAGTTAAAAATAACTACATAATCACATCCACGTCTTAACAAAATTGTGAACCATCATGGAATGCCTGACTGATGTGAAACATATATTTTTTTTGTATTGAAATATTTTTATTTGAACGAATGGAAAACGAAAATCCAAATATTTAAATAGTTGTTAATAACAGAATTTAATTTTATTTTATTATTTTATTTTTATAAATTATTATAGAAATACTTCTTAACGATCTATGAAAAATATATTTTTTATTTTATAACACATTGAAATTGTCCGAATTAAGTCGGAAAGAACCGACAATACGCGAAGTTGACTCTAAACGATGTGACGTCAACGCGTTTTAATTCCCATCCAAACGCGCCATTAAATGTTTCACATCTAAATACATCCGTGGGTTCTTGGGAAAATTTTTATTCCAGGTAATGCATTCAATATATTTATTAAAATACACGCAAAAAACTATTATACAAATACATGTTAAAAAGCATTTGAAATTTTAAAGTTTTTCGTACTACAATGAAAATCAAGACTGAATAATCAGTTCATATGTTTTATCTCTGTTAAATTTATAACTTTTAATTAATTTTACCATATTACCATACTCCTTTCTTTAGTAATATATTGACATTAGATTATTTAAAAAATCTAATATCAATATATTACTAAAGAAAATAGTATGGTAATATGGTGATAAACGTTAAATGATAACAAATTATAAGCCAAAAATAAACCTGTAATTACGGATCTTAAATTGAGTGATCAGAGGACAATTTAATGTTTAACATATCTGTATAAGATAAAGAGAAGCTATTAATTTTTTTTTTCAAATATATCAAATTTAGACATTAAACTTTGTTTTCTCCATATGAATAAAAAATGTGCAACTATTTAAATTATATTATACGGGATGCACTGATTAAATTAATAATATTAGAAAAATAATTTCCATGCACCAAATTTTGTGGCGCTCTGTAATATAAATGACACATAATCATAGCTGGACAATTAAAAATGTAAACGTACCTTGAGCATATTTCCAGTTAAAATTTGTAAAATAGTTATATAAGACGACCGCACAACATTAATTTGTTTCGGTACCTATATTTTAGTGAACAGTTAATTATTATAGTCTATTTATCGATATTATTTAGTTAGCAATATTTATATTGAACTCATTTTAAATATTTTTGCCATCATATCTAGTTTTAAATAAATGTATGTTGGTATTTAAAATAATCAGAAATAGTTGTCAAAATTTCAAAATAAAAAATTAGACTAGTATAAACCATTCATTAACCGGATGCGAATCGATTTAAAGGTATACGAGTACTTTGCGATATAAAATATAACAATTGTACAAAAGTATATAGCATATGATAAGAATTCAGATATATTAGTTTTCATTTTTTTAATTGATGTTATAAAAAAGTCTTACAATTGCTCGTATTTGATAAACTAAAACTTGAAATTGGCGTTAGTTTGTTATTGGGGAAAGGGATCATAAATGTAAACAAGTTCTTAAAAGTTTGTTAGTCACTTGGATTTTTCTGTAATAATGTTGTCATTCATATTATCGATACCAAGATTAGTATCAATCATCACACAGATGTTATTTACGGAAAAATTAACTTTCTAGTCATTGTCGCATGCTTCGATAATATCGAAGCATATATATACATAATCATATACATAATCATAGTTTCTTTACGTACTTTACGTTGTAAATACATAAACGAAAAATGTGGGTAAGTCAGTAAATGCTGTACCAAAAGATATCTGTGGTTTTATTAACCGCATAATAAGAAGAAAATTTGGTGATCTTAAGATTAATATTTACGACTGTACAAAGAATTTTGCGAATGATGTACTTTTTAACTTGGAATAAAATAATGCGGTAAAATTTGTCATTGACTATAAAATTATATGGACTGTGCTTCGACGTTTTAAAAGTACTTTCATAGTTTCACGAGTATTTTTTAAAATTCATCAGTACAGGTTTTAAAACGACATCCCATGTTGTTTACAAAAAATGTCAGTTTTTTTTTATCTTAGATCAAATGAAATATTTTCCTTGTTTAGTTATTTATTGCTCAATTATTAAAAGAGTTTTGCGTGCGAATGCTAATGTTTCATAAAAAGAGAAAATCTGAAACTACTTTTTTTAAAGACTAAATATTAGGTATAAATAGTAGATATCTACTTAAAATTGTTTTTTCTGTATTGCATTTAAATTTGGATTTTACATTGCTTTCACATATCGAAACTCAATAACCACGAAACTTCATTTTATATAAATGTCATGAAGGATGTTGAGTTACAGCCTCACTAAAGTTTGTAATCGACTATTACACCTACATTTTAATATTTGGTCGGTTAGTATTTTGTCATCCTATTTATTGTCTGCTTCGCTATTACCAACTGTCTGTGTATTGACACAAAAATTTATCGCTGAGCGCTATTAAAGCAACCAATGAATAAAATACAGATTATATTTAAATAATCAAATATCAATATATTACTAAAGAAAGTAGTACGGGTATAGCAAATAGAGCAAAATTTCTACACTAATAACATTGAGCAAAGTTAGCAATAAAGTGTACTGTCAAATTCAAGGATCACTATCTCACACTTAAACTGAGCAACTAGACTGTGTGATGGTCTTAACATTAATGGGAAATTTCTTGCCAGTATGTGTGTTAGTAAATGTAATAATTTTGTTCATGAATAGATGTGCATTATAAATTTAAAGTTTCACTATTTTGTTTAACCAAAAAAGTCAAGTGTATTGTAGCGTAGCGAAACCTTATGCCATTCTGTCTTACTCCCATGTAGCTAGGTGTTAGCTAAAATGGTTTTAATCTAGTGGTTTATATAATCCAAATATTTGTGTTAAAAATATATTTATGTAAAATTATGTAAAATAGAAACCATTTTTTATAGCGAATTAATCTTTACTAACATAATAATAGTTAAATTAGCCTATTTATTTGTTTATATATTCCTCTTTTACGATTAAAAAGCCTAACGAATGTGACTGAAATTTTGGATGTAGATAAAATGTACGTCATATTTAAGAGATAAGTTGTATATAAATACGCTTGTATTTACAGGAGTAAATATATGGATAAAAATGCAAAAACTTATGCACATACACGAAAAAATGAATGAACCGCTATAAATTTCATTGAAATTAATTTTTTAACAGTAGAACCTATCTCGTTTTACATTCCAAATTCCTGTGTTAATTCATTATTTTTCAAAGGAAATATTATTTCCTCGAAAAAAAAAAACATTGTATATGTTTTCATAATGTCAAGAATCCGAAGCAAATGCAAGTTATTTAATAAAATCGTCAGTGTCTAAGATTATTATATTTGAAGAGCATCAAAAAAGGATTGTTCCAATATCTTAATCGCTCCGCAAAAAAATAACAAATTCAGCTGAACACGAAGATGCTATCGGACTAGAATATTATATGATATCAATTCCAATTTGGATATTTTACTCACTGTTAAATAAGACCATTTGCTGCCCGATGAGAAAAAAATAAAGAGACTGATTGTCATACCCTGATCAAAATTCTATAATAATGGGATTGAAAGTTAAAAAGAACCGACTGAAGCTGCGTTCTTAATTGTTTTGATGATCATTGAAAAACAAAACCATTACAGTTTCACTGATGTTATTAAAGAAATTTTCCTAGTAGTTCATCTAATGGCATTAACTCCGCTCCATCGTAACATTTCACGCGTTAATACAGACCATGGAAAATTCAATGCCAGCATATTTTTGACTAAAAAGACGCAACAATTTAGACTAAATAATTGCACATAAGTAAATTTATTAAACTGTCCTAAAACACACTTAAATTCTCAATAGAGCTGCAGCCTTTTATACCCCCCCCCCCCTCCCCCCCACTTCGTTACAGTTTGATGCAGAAGAAGTAGAAAAAAACATTTTTTGGACGATATGCTGCATTAACTAATCATGTATCTCAACTTTTATCCCCACAGATTGTTTGTAAAGTCAATAGCAAATGCCAAGGGAACTATTCTATCAAGGGAACGGACAACCAGAGATGATTATTTCAAAACCTGTCAGCAGAGTCAGTTCTGGTTAGAGAACAACCTATTCCCTCAATAATGGAGATTGGAGTGCAAACCATACACAGCTAGCTTGCGGCTATAAGAACAATAGATCTTGCCACATCAGCTGAAATTTTGAACGTGATATTCTGCCGGATACGGTAGTGACAAATATAGGTAGAGTAAAGATTCAACGAACTGATCCCTCCTTTGCCAAAACCGTAATGGTAATTATCTCAACGGCTTCCCCACCTTGAAAGATCGATGGAGGTGAAAACTATCATCGCATAACTTGAAGATATTGTTGAAGAAGTATAAATTATGATAGAAGAGAAAATAGACAAAGAATAAGAGGGCAACGACCCACATCCTGAGCTAACCTTAAGATACTCTATCCCAAAGAAAACCAAAATAATATGACATAAGTATTGTATTGTTACCATTTCCAACTTATCCCATTAGGTTAAATAAATGTATTGTCAATAAATTTCTGGTTTTTGACAATCAAATGAAACTACGTGATGAAGTATTATTTTTACTTTCTTTAAGTTCTTAACCACGACCACGACCTTACCGTTAAGTTCTCACCATCAATCTTTGCTAATAGCCCACCCGAAGATGTAATACAACGAAACCTAGTCGTGGTAAAGAACTTAAAGAAAGTAGAAATAATACTACATCACGTAGTTTTATTTAATTGTCAATAATGGATTTCCATATATATTTAAAATTTCTGGTTTTTATTACATAAGCGGGTTCTGCAATTTTACCTATGCATTGTGTATGTAAAATCATAACTAATTTGTTATGACTAATTTGTTTGAACTAATTTGTTACGTAATATCTTTAAAAATTTGTAAAAATTACTTTATCTTCAGAAAATTGCGAAAACCTTTAAAATTATTAATATTATGAAAATAAAAATCATAAACTTTCTTCGAAGAAATTTTATCCTTTTATTTCTTTTTATATAAACAATTTTTAACCACATATCACCGTTTTCATAAGATGAGCGAAAACATTCATAAACTGGAACTTCTTTTTACCCTATAGAGCCCGCTCGCCTCGTACTTCCGGTGGCTTTTATTATGTTATTTTCGTCAAACTCCAAGGCACACTCCTGAAATCAAAGAACCTAATTAAGTATTTCTCTCTTTACCCTCTTTTTTAGAATATGTTTACAAAGCTATTAAGTTATCGAGAAAAAAAAATATTTATATGTATATATATATATATATATATATATATATATGTATATATTTATATATAAATTAAGTAAAGTGCATATATTTGAAAGAATTTGGGAGGAATTCGCAAAGATATATCCAAATAAAGTTTGAAGAATAAATATTGATTTTTCTTTTTTGTCTGTATCAAAAATAAGACTGAATTTGAAAATAACAATTTACTTATTTCTTTACATCACTCCATATCAGCGCATAAGATGTGGTAATGATAGTACGCTATATTAATTCGTAAGATATTTTGGAAGTTATAAATATTTTTTGTAGAAATTATTAAAAAAAAACCTACAATTTTACTTCGAAAACCCGAAATTAAACCGTGCCAAAAACTATATCTTAATTTGTCGACAGCGTCAAACTCGTATGCTTTAATCATCAACCCTTTACCAAATTAAATTCATAATCAGGCAGCGTCCTTCCCAAACAAACTAAATCATTATTATACGTTATATCACACGCCACCTGATACACTACGGGGAAACGACCTACATCGCTCTAAATCCATCATACATATTTACGCATTCGTATTTAAATGTAATTTTGTAGTTTATTTGCTCTGGCCTAGAGTAGGGTAACTTGTTTATTTAGGTGAATACTAACTTTTACCCGCGGCTACACGTAAAAGAGTGAAAAAAGGGTGGGGAAGAAAGATTCTGTTTCAGGACAAAAGTAATCATTTTACGACAGGCTGTAACCCATTAGAAACTGAGATGGACAAAGTAGTTGAGACGTAAAAACGGTGGAAATTACTTTCTCATTTATAGTATACTAGTCAGAATGCAAAGTAAATAAATATTTAAATATCTTGACTTTGTTAGAATGTTCTAGTGCCATATACTTTTATACTAGAAATAAAAATATGACCTAAAAGAATTAAGCCTTTAAATCGCAAGTTTAAATTTCCCGCAGAAGCAATTTATAGGACATATCTAATATCAACGATATCCCGAATCACTAGCGAATTTACTAGTAAAATATTCTATGTAATTAGAGTGTTTATGAGAATATAGAGTACGATATCGACATATATCTGGGATGTGATGTTATGTTATAGCTGTTCAACCTATTTTGGCCGAATATATTTTGATGATAGATATTGATAAAACAGAATTGACAAATGGTCGATGTCTATATCTACACTCTGCGAGAGAGGTGCAGCACAAATTTCGAGCTTACGAGAACACATAATTGCATATAATGATAAATTATATCACCAACATCTAATTACTGCTTAATTTTTTTTAACACTTTCAGTATCTGAACCTAAACCTAAGATATGAAAAAAAACTTAGAACACAATTTTTATGTACTTTGCCTCATATAAGAAAATATGGAAAAGTTCTAAGAGATTGGTTTCTTAAGTATATTTACACCCTGACTATAATGTTATAAACCCACGAAACCCTTTAAACATTTATTCATTGCTAAAAATTAATTAAATAAAACAAACAGAAAGCGAGGTAGATATCAAAAAACTTATTCAATTCGGAAACGGCGAAAATTATGATCTCAAGAGAAATGGCTTCATATGAAAGACGTTCAAAAGGCCAGAAGGACTAAATATTAAGAAAGGTAGGAGCAGCTCAACTTTTCAGAACAGTTATCAAGGATAATTGTTTGGTGTTAGAATTAATTTTATTCCAAATTTTTTTTTCGTGGAAGATATAAAAGTAGAATCGAGAGCAACATGTCTTTGAATCTGCCAGTGATATCGTTTGGGCTCAGCGGCATTACAAATTTATGATCGCTGAAGGTATGGATAAGAAAAAAATTGATGTCATTCATGAATAAAAATGATACTATCTAAATAAAGTGTAGCATAAAATATGTTTTTAACCGTCAGAAGTTTTGTGATAAATTAAAGTATCAAAAATTATTTACAGAAAATAATATTACAAATTATATAAATAACGCATTTCAAGACATTGATTTAAATTCTTTAGAAATTGTTCAATTAATTTATCAAAAAATACTTAAAAGGTATTTGTTTTTGAACTAAATAATATTTTCCCCTCTCTTCTTAATAAATGGGAGGTAAAGTCCTGATAGGAAAAAAATAATATGATGGAAGTTAAATTCTGCATTAAATAAATTCTTAACACGAATTTATTAAATACTTATTCTTTAAATATTTTTTTATAAGCAAGTTAAACTTTTTGAAATAAGTATAATATGGAGATTATAAGAAATAAGAAAAAAACATACAAATATATGAACGGTTCATATTCTAAGTATGAATTTGCCCGGAACTATTAAACCCTCGTATTTATATAGGAAACTGAAATAATATTTAACTAGTGATTTCGTTCAAAAATAGTGGTAACAAAACAGATTGAGATGTAATAAACAATACATTTTACATTTAAACGCTTCTTAAAAATTAACGTCTTGAATCGTTCACTGAATGACTTACGCAATAGGATTCACAATATTATTCAAAATGATTTCAGTTTAGTATTTACCCTCAGCTTAATCCAGTAAAGCTTTAAACCGACTTAGATTTAAGGACCTAATCGGTTTTTGAACTCTTCGGTTCAAAGAGTCTAGTCGTTATGTGTTGGTCATCTTAATTATTAACTGTCTTTTATGAATCAGTTGCTTTCCATTGTTAGGAAAATATGGCCAATACATACTAATCGCCCTTACGTGTTCAGAATTATATTTGTAATCCGTAAACTATAATCATCTGTTCCTATTTTCTGTTGTTTATTGATTACGATATAAACCAAATTTCGGACGCATATTATGATCACTACCAATAAAACACGTAGCTAATATTTTATTTGTAACAAATCAAAGACTAAAAGTAAACAATTTTAAATTTATTACCTGAAGCCTCGCATTTGAAAATGAAGAATATAAAGAACAATTGTGACTTTAAAATTTTACCAGGATGCTTGTTTAAATTAAATAAATACATGGATTTTACGTTTGGTTTAACTTAAGCCAAGTTTATGTGGCTCAGTAACTAACAGCTTTGATACGTAAGTACGTTTCATTAAAGTTCTGGAGATTTATTCGTTTTGGTAGTTGGAAAATTAAGGCCAGATAATATCTACTAAGATTTTGTCACATATCTCCCTTATATATATATATGTGTGTGTGTGTGTGTGTGTGGGTGTGTGTGTGCGTGTGTGTGTGTATACACATATATGACACGATTCGATTTAATGATTGGTTACAAATAATTGAATTGTGATATAAAAGTTTGTCACCTAGTCACATGGATTAATCTCGCGAAGATTAGTTTTAACTATGAGGCTAATATCATTGAACGCAGAATTATTTCTTTTTATATACCAAAATGGAAAAAAAGGACCCTAACTGAATCACTTTGGCCTTTACCTGCCTGTATATCACGGTCGATTTCCTCCGAAAATATTTCATATAGAAACACGTCATATTTGCACAAACATTTTTTGAAAATTTGTCCAGAAAAACATTTCAAAACTGCTTACCCCGGGTTAAATCAGGAGAAATGGTGCATAAAAAATCGGAAAAAACTCACATATTGGGGACTATTCATTTACTAAACGGTTATCATCAAAGGTTATCGTGACGGTATTACGTGAGACAGTTTTATGTGATATAAAAAAAGCAATATGATATATTATGCCTTTTAATTTGTAACCCATATACTGTCAATAATATAATACCATGTGCTTAAAACAATATGAATTTTTACTGAAAAAATCTTCATTATAATTACCTTATTATGTGGACAGGAGCATTTATGCAGATGGGACTCAGGATGGTTTAGCGTTATGAGAATTTGTAGTACGTGACATTTTGTATTTTGAAACACATTCGTGCGAGCACGCGTGCCCCTAAATAATTTCTAAATAACGTCTGAATAACTTTCCTTCAAAATAACCTCGACGACGGTGGGTTTATATCCGTTCGATAGTAATTGTTTAAAATCTCTTGTATATCTTTTATCCAAGCCTTTATATCAAAGTGTCGCCTGTCACAAAAAATAAAAACGTATGTGTACAGTTAAAAACGAAAAATACTTACCGGTACGCTTATTTGTGTATTTAATTATATATACTTTCTATTCTTTTGGGCAGAAACCAGACAATCCCGTGTAAAAGTCCACACAAAACTAATTATTTATGACTGCGTCGTAAAATATACTGCCGGTCTTGTCTGTACTTTCAATTTACAAAAATTTCTTACGGCGAAGGCCGATCGGAGTACACCTGGATATCGGTATCCAGTGTGTCTCATTTCATTAATATACACACATATATATATATATATATATATATATATATATATATATATATTTAAATATATATATATATATATATATATATATATATATATTAATAATATATATATATATATATATATATATATATATATATATATATATGTTTCAAATTTGATTTATAAACAAAAGTGACGCATACTTTTGATTTTTGGTATTTCTATTGGTAACAATTTATATACACATGAACTTTTTAATTGATGGAATGTTTCAATCGTGTTTAAATATATTCCCTTGTACCATTTTTAAGTGTACGTTGAACTATTCCAAAGCAACCATACAAGTAATCTCAAAGCCTCTCCTGGCCTCCAAAGCTCGTAACGACTCGCCTCGTAGACGAAAGAGGGTTTTCAAGAGTTCCCCTAATAGTGACCCGCGTCTTCAGACAAACACTCTCACCTAAAGAAATTAAATATCTGCCCAATGAGCCTCCACTTTTTGTAGAATGTTTTCATTGAACGTTTTAAATGACCCAATCGGTCCACACTCAACGAAATCAGTATGGCTAAAATTCGTATAGGACTCATACGAATAAACGTTCATTATAATGTTTTTCGTGATTCTACTCTGATGCTTCCCTGATGCATGCTCTCAATCAAAACTCTACGCGCATCATAATACTTACTGCAATGGAACAAAACATGAATCACCTCCTACGTATCGAAATCGCAGGAATACGTCGGACACCATGAGGCCCACGCTGTTGGTGTGGGTCAATATACCAAGGTGTACTGGCGCACGCATCAGCTTGAAAGTCAAGCTATTCAGACCCCAGCTGGCACCAATAAACCAAGTCATGCCATGGAACACAACACGCTCTTACCGATGTACCATGCCTGTAGAATAAAGCTCTGCCGTGAATCAGTGGCAGTTAAAACTATAGAAAATTTTAACATAAATTTATCATACAAAAATACGTACATAAGTGATAAATATTTTAAAAAAACGTGAAATTTTGCAAATTATGTATGAACTTTGTTTTTTCATTCCTTTTTGTAAAGATTTTCAAAATTACGCCCATGATACGGTATTTCCATAAAATGCTGTTATGTTTTAATTTTTTTTATTTATATAGTTTTAAGAAATAGTAATTTATATACACACACACACACACACATATATATATATATATATATATATATATATATATATATATATATATATATATATATATATATATATATATATATATATATATTTATATATATATATATATACATGCAATAATTCTATATATCAGTACATTCACCAACAAAAATCTCGCCAATAAATTAATTAGCATTATTTTTTTATCGAATGGCATATATAGGTGAGCCATCTAAATTATATATGCATATTACGTCGTACAACAAAGCGCTAATCAAGATTCTTACAGAACATGGCGGAAATTTACTTTTAAATTAAACTAACCAAGTTTTTACTGGATATCAAATACATAATGGTGCATCGTTCCGCAGAAATACTATATTTTTTACTACTTAGAAAATATTTAAGGGACAGAACCTACAAAGGTTTCGTAAACCCTTATTATCAACTTATAAACGTAAAATAAATAATGTAAAACTTAATATTTTGCGTAAGGGGATCAAAAACAGAAGCACCTGTATACTGAACAGAAGCACCTGTTCTCATTACTATTTTTATTCTTAACATTATATATAAAGTCAGTAATAATAAAAAATCCTGTCAAATTCCTCCTCTCCGAGTAGTGATGGCGAGCGGCGAATTTCGTATGGCTTCATTTTACACGTGATGCTGTGCCGTTGTTGTTCAGTGTAAACAAACCCTATTGTGTCTACAAAAATCAACTCTCGCAAGACGACGAAACGTGCGCAGACAACGTACGTGATTCCAACCTTTCGTTTTTTGATCACTCCATATTATATACCAGTGAAGATTATAATGCTGTATTTCATGTAAATATAAAACATTTGAATATAATAGTATAATCGAAATTACATTAGAATAAAGATGTGTTTGAGTCTGTTTCGGAGAAAGATTTTGCCGCAGTAAATAATAAATCCCAAAAAATATTAGCTACCATCCACCGATATGTTATTATTTTCATGTGTATGTGGGCTAGCAACCGATAACCATATAAGTTTTAAATGTTGTACATACGTAAGTTTATTACTTTGTTTTTACTAATTTCCACGCAAAGAAAAATATACAAACATTTATACAATATGCATTAGTAACCTAATATATATTATTATATTCAATGCTTTATATAATTTTCATATTACATAAATATATATATATATATATATATATATATATATATATATATATATGTATATATATATATATATATATATAAATATATATATATATATATATATATGTGTGTGTGTGTGTGTGTGTGTGTACGTATAAAAATTACATTTAAAATAATAATATTAAATGCTTTTACAATCTTCTTATGTTTTTACAATGAGCGACTTCGTTTCATTTACATCTTCATTCCCGGTAATTTAAATTATACTACACATAAAATTAGGTATTTTTAAAGTTATAGTGGTGGAATACCCTCTGACAGTAATACTAAAAAATAGTATTTAAACAAATCCTGCTTCTTTATACATTTATATATTAGTAGGTAACTCTAATCTACTGAGAAATATTTACGTGTATATCATATTTCTAAGAGATTCTTAAGATAGACACGAAAAATTATACTAATGCCCGATCACTTCTACTATTCAAGTACATACGCTATGCGATTTAAAATATAAATTTAGCACAAATAGGTACATAACTTATATTTTAAGCATGGGCGTAATAAATTAATAAAGGATCACCAGCCATTCTCGACCTGTTAAACGTATTCGACATATTTTAGCATTTTCGCTAGCTGAAAATCATGCCTACTTACAAAAGTCTGAACGCTCATGTTAGTAGCGTGCTTACTTTCTGCATTAAAATACAATTCTAGCATTCAACGAATTTTGATCATACTTCCGTCGCTGCACATAAATGATGCAATGAAATATATTCATGGATTCGCAAATATAAATTTCGTATAGGGAAGATACAAGAATTCTGAACAGGAATCCTGTAACGTGAGAATACAAGTCTATTGTACAGTTTTTAGAATTAATTTTTATTCGAGTTTAATGTAAAAAAACACAGATATGTTTCATTGTATGGAAGAAAAATTTGACCAAGAGCTCATTGATTTAGTATAGAACTTGATTGCCTGACGCGTTCAACCTGTTGAATGTGATGGTTTTGAATAATTTTGACTAAAGTCCCTTTATGAAATCTAAAGAGGAATTAGAGCCGTATCAGGATCCCAACGGGTTCAGTGCATGATTCAGAACTCCATTTCATCGGATATAATAAGTACTAATTGAAGAATGAAAGGAATACTAAACGTTTGTTACTCAAAGAATTGTTGAATACAGATTAGAATTAATTAAATAAAGTGGTAAATACAGTTATATGAGTTATTTTAAGAAACAAATAATACAGTTCTGGCATTGACATTCCTTTCTAAAATCACTGGTAGCTCCCAAAAATTGCAAATGTATTAAGCTACTTAGAAGAATAAATGAGTGATGATAGAAATACAAATAAAAAAAATCAGATGACATAAAAACTCGTAGCAAAAATATACTAACCATAAATAAACTAATATATAGGTAACTTTTGTGATCTTTTAGATCTACAAATACCACAAAATCTTAGTAAAACGTGATCACATGTATTTAATGAACTATAAACATAATTCTAACAATATAAACTTATGGGGTTATATGAGAAATTGACCACAATTTGTAGTCCACTTATATAAAATTTTATGTTTCTTTCATAAAAAAGAAGCATTCGAATTAGTGAAGTTCCTTACAAACTATTACATTGACGCTAAATATAAATATATATATATATATATATATATTATACAAAAAATTTACATTCTTTTATTTGTTTACGGTTAATTCGGTACCGAACGTACCGAATGCACGATTGCACAATACCGATTGACGCACGTGTTAATTTATTTCCATAATTAATAGTAATAACTGTAGTTTCTCGAATAAAGATATGTTGTAAATTTACTTTGTTAGAAGCCGAGCATATGACAACTGCCTAAATTACTGAAGAATTTATTTCTAAATTGTATTCTAGTTCAAATGGAACGTGAATTGTATCTTAATTTTTATAAGTGTTTTCACCTTAAAATAACCGGATATAGGACTACAGCGATTCGTATTTAAAACTTTAAAGTGTATTGAATTAATTTAGTTTCTTTCGTTCCTCCTTATAATTTATTTTGTATTTCATTTCAGAAAGTTTTCAATTTATAGGACTGTTGCCCGAAATATTAAAACAAACTTTTACTTAGACAAGAATAAACGTTTTTGTTTTGTCTATTAAAGTTAGGGTGCTCAGCTCGAGACAGTGAATAGAGTGGTTTATATTGTTTTGTAAACAAACTCGTTTGGCAATGTAATTAAATTCAGAATCTCGGAGATTCCCCAAGCCTATATTTTTCAACGCGTTTGCTTATCCTTGAGAAATGTGAGACTTCAGAATTCGGAACTTAAAACTTCCATTTAAATACTTCATTTAAAGCAAAAATTACAATTGTAGGGCTGTTATTGAAAAGTTTATGTTTAATAAACGTCTGGAGTGGAAATTGTTTCATTTCAACCTGAACATAACAGATAGGATATAAATAACATAAACAGGAAGAAAATCTAATATTTAACTAATTCCCGAACCTAATCTATTGCTGTACTATTGCTTTCAATGAACATAATTAGTCAATTTGTATAGGTAGCAGGACCCTCTCATTAATATAATATTTAACGAGATGTCTTCATTACGAATCCAAAGTATTAACGAATATGTTCTACTATAAGGTAAAATAACTCGGCATTAACGTACTCGTAAAGTATCCTCTGGACTCTTTGGAAGTTTTCAAATAGAGGAGTCTCAATTAGTTGTGCAAAATTTTTTTTTAAAACTTTCCCGAAATTATTAATTTTTACTTGCTATTAAGCCGCATAGATTTTCTTTGAAGACTGCTGGATTGACATTCAGGGTTTAAGTTATTGAAACACGTGTGCAATAAATTTAAATACATGTTTCACCGTATATTGGCTAGTTGTAGTGCTTATTTCGTATTATTCAGTAAAATACCGACTTTGAAAATATCAATATTGAATGCAATTACTTTTGAAAATGCCAATATATTAATTCAAATCGAGAACTCTGTCTATATTAAATTGATTTAGGAGGCACCTAATATTATCCCTTAGATTCGACTCAATCTGATGAACAAAGAAAAGTCCATGTTGAAAACGTAGATTGTGAGAAAAACGCAGAATTACAAGGATAAATAACTTTCCTTAATATACCGGTGTGATTACTCATGGTCGAATAAGAAGTTGGGTTTATGAGTTGCGAACGTATTACATTAATATTTATACATTATTCTAAGACGCTTTAAAAATTGTTTCAATTATTTTTTAAATTTGTTTTTAAAGCGTAAGGGAGGAATTCCCTGACTTTCTCATTTACTTCTCCATTAATAAAATAAAAGTATGTGGAAATTGTTCTTCACCGGCATATAATTTTATAACATATATAATCATTAAAGATGATTTGCTTTATTTGAGACGATTAATTGATAAATAGTTCACACAATATTTAATTAAGCAAACCAGCAATAACATAACATATAGCTATATATTGAATTCGTGAATATAAATTATCAAAATTTAAATTCACGAATTCTATGTAAAAATATTTCGATATTTAAAAAAATACTCTTTTAACCCTAAGTTTAAATCAAGTTAAAAGGATGGACAGCTTAAAGTAGAAGGAAATTGAAAAGAGAGAACATTTTGAGACAATGCAAATAAAACAGATGACATACGTGATATACAGTTTCATTAATAGTTTGCAATATGTAATTTAACTAATATTCGCCTTTCGTTAACAATATTTAACGAAATATATTCACAATTTATTTACACAAATAGAGTTGAAAGTAGATTTATTACTACAGTCCTTTTCACCTAAAATAATATTTCACTAATTTCTACCCTTTTGGAAACATATTAAAAAGCTGTCAATAACGAGTATTCTGTAAATTTTTGTGAATGCTTCGTTACATATAAACAATTAAAGTAGTGTTTCTATGAACTATTTGTAAATGGTCATATTATTTTCCGCAATTCAAATATATTAACTGGTTTAACTTTTCCATGTGTAAATGTGTCATGAATTTTTCAAGAATTATAAGATTTAGAATAATTCCTCTAGGTTACCGGTAGAGAAGACAGACTTCTACTAATAAATCTGCATTTTCAATATGTTAGAATTTAGCAGTTTTGTAAATTGGTGTGTCAAATAGGTTTTATGGGTATTTTTAATTATACCTTGCATTAAATTGAAGAAAGCATGTAGAATCTTTATAAATCGACCTGTGTACAGTTTTCCCCCACGATGTAGACGTGAAATAAAAAAATGTAAACTTCATTTAACCCTAAAATAATGATTCATATAAAAGTCATATAAAAGTCGTTTAAATACATATAAAAGCCGTTTTAAATACCTCGAAAATTTTTACTTTTTAATTTAAACTTTATTCTAACCCGACACGAAGATATTAACTCTGAAACTTGATGATCGTTCTGATTTTAATACTTTTCTTCAACTAATATGATAACGATTTACTTATATTTTTAATCTGTTCTCAAGACTTTTTTCTGAAATTTTTTTAATTACGCAATATGTGAATCACTAACCTTTTTAATGAAACCACTCAAAGTCGTCGGAATTATTTGTCACATATGCACTCAAAATCATAATTTGGCAAGTCTACAGAATGATGACGCGATATAAATTCTATAAAAAATTGTACGGTCATATAAAACACAATTAACACCATTAATATAGCGGAAATGACAGAGGCTTGAAACGACTAACCGCAAAGGACTTTTTTCCAAAATTATGTGCATTTATTTTCAAGCAATTGTGGAGTTTTTGCAGATTTACGACGTAAGAAAAATTAGCATTTATTAATTACAACAATGTATTACGCAAAACAGAAATAAGCGTAATCTAGCATACGTATCCTATACACATAAGCTCGAATGAATCATTTAAACTTGGGATTTGATAAAAAAATTGGTACAAAGTGTTGTACACAAAGATTTTATACTTGATTCGAAATGTGAAATCATATTTTCGGTGACAAAATTTATAGGTTTTCATTTTTTGTGGAAAGAACATATGTCTTTATATTTTTGTCTGGTAAAAAAAACATGCGGGTTTATAGTGGATGCAAAATGTGAGTGATATTATAGGTTTGTATTAAGAGAATTGTTGGGTGAATGCATACTTTAAAACAATTGTTTGGCGGGTTTAAATAAGTCTGAAAAAAGAATACTGAAAAAAGGATGTTATTCACAAAAGTCAATAGACTAGCTTGCATTAGCTCGTATATTGAAAAAATAGTTATTCTTTCGATTTTGACACGTGTTATCCTATTTCTTTAATTGCAACATAGAAATGAAAAATAAATGAGCGTTTTCCTGGAAATAAATAATATTAAACAATTGAATAAAACATAATTATTCTATTTCAATGCCGCCAAAATTAGCGCCAGAATTTAGAAAAGCTACAAAGTTGTTAATGTGTTTTCCCTATACTTTCATAAAGCTCGTTCAAAACGAAAAAAAGGGTATATTTCAAAAGTGGTTGTATCATAACGATGTGTCGATTATCTCAAAAGGTAGTATTTATTTATTATGATGCTCTTAAATTTTATAAGGCTATATACATGAATATTGTCCCGTTTAAAATGTAAATTTATCTCCAATCCCTTAGCAATTACGGAGATTAAAAATCGGTACTAAAAATATTACGGTTTATTCAAATATTAAAGTTGTTAGCCCTTTGTCAATAAGGTATTCCAAAATGTTGTGAAAACTCTGTATATCGTTATTTCTCATGATACGTTCCTCAATAATGATGAGTTGTTCTTATCCAAGAATGAGTTAGAGTAAATCGTGTTATTTACCATAGCCGTGTTTGCCCAAATATTAATGAGCCACTTTGACCAAACATTATTGTTATCAAACAATGAAAACGTAAATATGGGTATCAATATTTTTAAACAAAAAACTATTGTCAAATCAACCTAAACTTTCCATCCTCGTCTTCATAACGATCCATATAACTTGACAAGGTCAAATTTTGTTTAAAGGTAACTTAATGTTACACACCTAATTTATCTTAAACACGGCTAAAGTTTTTTTTATATTTTCAGGTACATTTACATGTAAACATATCTTAATGTTCAAACGTTTTCGAAGAAAATCTTATGTACTACTCGCATTGTTTAAATAAAGGTCAAATGAAAAGTTAATTATGAGAAGAAAATCTTATTTTCCTGAAGCGGTTCTGTATAATATTTTGATTCATACTGTGATATTATTGTTTGTGCAAACTATTAAATTATGTATATTTTCCTTAAAAAACTCCGTTATCGTTCAAAAAATAAAACAGTTAAAAACGATTGAAGATTATTTGCTGTCTCTCATAAAATTCAAGATGGGGCGTTAACCAGTAGCTTGCCTGCTTTCTGGAAGTTGAATATACAAAGCTACTTGTTGTATAAATAATTATTAAATAGAGCACAAGTCTTCCAGTCAGGGAGCTGACATGTTAGGTGTTGTTGGTACAATAAAACACACGACATGTTAGGTGGTGTTTGTCAATTAAAGTGTTTGTTTGTTAATTACAAGAAATACTATGACATTGGTGACGAGCGTAAAACGAACCATAATTATTTGTAAATACATTCGTAATTCGTGTATCATACAGTTACGTTAAAAAGCGTGACTCTCTTATTAACCTCAAATTAAAAAAGTATCGGTTTTGATTAATGGATTTAATAGAAAAACAAATAAAAGAAGGAAGAAAAGTTTGAATATAAAAGAAAACATAAATAAAATTAATAGAGATTGCCACTAAACTAGCACAGAAAATTGTTTTCTTGGAAACACGTTATGTTGAAGAGGTCAGGAATGGTCACCTGAATACATAGACAGATTAAAAAAGAAAAGACACGGCGACATCATGACTGCGATTACTAGCTCTAAAGTGTTTACCGGTGAAAATTGGAATGCACATCAATAACAATTCGAATGTTGCATGTTAATGAACGACGTAGCTAAAGAACAAAAGGTGCCGTTGATTATCACAAAGCTAAGTACGAAGCTTTATGATTTCTTGAAAACAATATGTGTGTTAAATTTACCAATAAACGAAATATGCAAAAAAGTATGTGAAAACTGAGAAAATACTACCATCCTGTAAAAACAATGCGCTATAATAAGCGGAAAACGATGTCAGAAACCTAATGAATAGATAGAACAATACTTAATGAAACTAAAAAAATTGTAAAAAAAACTGCAATTTCTAGAATTTAGATGAAGAAATAAAGGAAAGATTGTTGAATGGTACTTATTGTGATTCTGTAAAATTGTAATTATTGAAACAAGCTGATCAGTCATTGGAAATATTAACTATTATTAGAAAAACAACGAAGTTAGCTTATAAGTTAGCGTCTAATCAAGAAAAATAACAGGAGCAAACACAGATATTTCGATTAGAGAAAAAAAACTGCAATAAAAATAAAAACAGTGGTTTCGCTCTAACGCACCAATGAATAAACTAAATGCGTCATGTTTATGAAAAACATAGCTATCAGAAATCTATATGAAATTTTCGAAAAAATCATAGTAATGATTTTTCATCTTGTAATTTTGGAAACTTTTATAATATTTTCACGCCCATGAAAGTTAACAGGCTATATTTTCGTATTAGGAAAATTAATACTAATATTTATAAGCGGTTTATAGAATTATTTTTAGACATTTTTATGCATTAGTTCATACGAAAACACATTGTGCTGTTTCGGTTTGTAATTGATAGGTTTTTAAAGTTTTTGATGAAAAAAAATAATATGACTCTTTTTCAGCTTAATTTTATGTCCACTTTGCATGAGTATAGATGCCTCAAAAACTACAAAACTTCCGAAAACTGTTATAAAGGTATTGATATAAAAATATTGAAATATTTCCGTCTGTTTTCTATATTTTTATATACTTTATCTGACAGACCATTTCGAATACAGCATGTTATTAATTAAATATTTTCGACGATTTTATTGTACCACTCTAAAAAATAATAAACATAGCTAGGAAAAGTTAATATTTTTTCTTTATTTCCATACTTTTAGTATTCATTAAAAAAAATTCTTTCTAGTTTTTATGTTACCTTAGTAATTGTTACCTATATATATATATTTTTACTCCATTGTGAAGCCCATATTATTTTTGATTAATTAATTGAATCTAATATTTAATCTATTATTTTTTCAAATCGTCTAAGTTTCCGGTGGTTGTAAGCTTATTTTCTGCAAATAAATTTTATTTTATCTTAATACTAGTAAAGATAGCTAAAAGTAACCTTATTTCACATTTTTATGATTGTATTCAATGTGCAAAATAATTTTGTCATAAATGAATATAGACCAAGTTTATTCATGACTTCGGATCACACTCTAAAATTTTACTTTATCTTATCATGAAAACCGCTTTACTTTCTATAACAAGGTATTTACTGACCAACCAATATAATTTAGAATTAAAGGGATTTTGACAAAAAGGACTTACACTCGATAAATGTCTTCAAAAGGTGAGCAAGTCATCATATTTAGTTTTCTTCCCCTTCTTCTATCCCGAGTATTGGATCGCGAATTTCATCATTCTGAAATTCCATAGAAATTACTTTTATGATATGGTTTTATTTTCTATGGTCTGATAATATATTCTTCCACGTAATTGTCGTGATTGATTCAGAATGTTTATAGTAATAAAACCGTTATGGGCATATAGGCAAGACATAATTTATTTTGCATGCCTTCAAACAAATAAGATCATAGTTTTAAAGAAATGTTTAGTACGATACTGATCGAAAATGTTATTGATTTACCTTCTACTTCATTTCATTTGGTTGAGGTTTGAATAATTTATAAGAGTAATTAGAGGATACGTTAAAAATAAATATTTGTGTAAATTTGACTTCCTCCCAAATTAAGAAACTAATACGTAATCAAATTTTTTATGGAATTCTAAAATACTTTTTAAGTTGATTTTTAAATAAATACATTTTTTGATAATATTTATTTACAGAGTACTAAGCTAATTACAATACCTGTTAAATTATACAAAATATCGTTAGGTTTGAAGATCCAATAGCATTACACCTGCATTTTGCAGACTAGATACACTACTTACATACTTATTGGTCATATTTTATTTAAGTCTATATCTATTAATATTTGTTTAAAACTGTCTTCATCAATAATACGTTAAACAGCAGTAACAGAAGGCCACGTTGCAATTAAATATTGATGCAATACTAATCTCAAAAAATCTTAAGTTTTAAAGAAAAAAATCGTGGGTAGAATCTGACTAGTCTACCGATTATGCAGAAAATTATTGATAATGATTATGTCCCATTGATTGATGCAGCGGGTTACTATTGGTATTGATTATGTCCCATTGATTGATACAGACGGTTATTATTGATATTGATTATGTCCCATTGATTGATGCAGCGAGCAATTCATTCCTGTGATTTATAAGATTAATATTCCAGTATTATATTTTTATTTGTGGGTCGCTTTTCTTTCCCCATAATTTAGTAATTTAGCAGGGTGCGTATGGCATAACGTTGCAGTTTGTTTAGGATAAGACGCTGTCCGTTCTATTATTATTTTAACTTGATAAAGAATTGTCGATATCAGGACAACGGCTTGACGTTGCCGAATTGGATTATGTTTTTTCTATCGACTTTTTGAACTTTCGACTTTAAATTTTTAATTTTATTATTGTTTTCTACGTGTTACATCATAATTAACTTTAAAGAGTATATAAAACTCATAGCTTTAACCAAAATTCAATAAGACTAATGGATACTTAATAACTAACTTCTTATTTTCACGCTCTCGGTCTTAAGAAAACTTTTGACTCAAATAAAAAAAAACAGTTTTCAAAAAAGGGAAAACAATTTTAGAACACCAATTTGCATTATAAACTCTCTGTTTCAGAGGCATTTAATTAAACAATTTGCGTTTCTGACAATTATATTTGTTCCAATATGTTCTCCAAAGCATACACTTTCAACATTACCCGAAAAGCTAATTGGTATTCTACAAGTGGAATTAGTTTCATTGTAGCGAATAGATAATTAATTTTTATGCAAATAAGTATAATTCAACAGCGTAATTGATAAATAGTTTTTCATTTATTTTTTTTAACATCTTCCAGTGTGTTTGCCTAGTGTCATGAATTTTTGATATTTCTTGTTATAATTTTAATGTGTCCTATCGATCATTACAATATAAAAACTTTTCAGAATATTGAATAAATGAAGAATGTTTAGAAATTTATAATCATACGCTTCTAAGTAATTAAACAAAGTAATTGATTAGGCTGTTGCTTAGATCCAGTTACTACTTGACCGGGTCAATGATTATAACTACGGCACTGGGAAAATTGATTTTGTTAGTCGCTAGCTAATGTAATTGAGGTTTAAATACACGCTGTCTCTATTAAATATCGCCGTGCTCAAAATACTAGTATACACCGAAGAAGAGAAAATAATTGTGTATTAAAAAAATATTCTCCCAATCTATGGTATTCATGCCATAATGGATAGGCCCTCACATAATATATTGAAAGGTTTTCAGATCGAACGGAAAGCGCACCCTATGGATTTCAAAAGGTTAAAAGTTGGTTAAAGTTGTAGCGCTTAGATAGAACAATTTAAAAAATAAACGAAATTGAAATAGAGAAAAAAGTTAGTTCTGGATGTATTTCATATGAAATTTTAAATTATTAATTTTTTCCTTTCTCTGTATCATGAGATCCCCTTAGTATAAATTTTCAGATAAAGAGAAAATAATTTAGACACCGTTAAATATATTATGTTTCAAAGGCCGTATCCTAAACTAAAAACCCCATAGACCTAAAACTTAATGGAGTATGAAAAAATTCAAGCAACCGACGACGTCGGTGGTAACATCAACAGGAAAAAGGGGTCGGAAGGAGACAGGACGTCATTGAGAAAGGAAATTTTATTCGCGCGAGTTATATCGAGCTGTTATGACCGTTTTTATCTAGCGGATCGTGGTGGCTCTTTTTTCAGATAGGCTGCTTCATATTAATTGTTTAAGGAGTTTTATTAGTAGTTTCAATTGAGTTTAAATAAAACAGCATCTGTAAATATTTAAAAAAACATTAAGTTGCGATTCGTGTAATTAGCATCCAGTTTCTACCAATATTGATTACATATAGAGCATTTAACAGAATTTTTATTTTCTGGATATTCATTAATTGTGGGTTAAATATCATTTATTATGAAAATATCTGGTGATTATCAAAGTATGTCAGAATGATTAACTTTTATATTTTCTTAAATAAATAAATCGTAAACCAAGCAACTTCTACGCTTGTAAATACTTAGGTATACACACAAATTAAAAATTACTTAAGAGGTTTTTCTTTGAAAGTTAATGCTCTGACAAAAAAATTTTCATATTTTTTATGGAAAAGTCATATCAATATCAATATAGTTATTCATAAAAAAACGCTTTCCACAAATTCTCTTTTTTATAAAATACCATCCTTTTCTTCACTTACTTTAAAAGACAAAGGGAGAAATTTGAAATGTTTACAAATAATGACAGTATTCAGTTGACAAGAATTAAAATTGCAATTAAATTTTGGCCAAAATTTTTTTTCTTCTTAGTTTAAATAGCTACTTCCAGCAACATATTGTTCCTATCGTCGCTTATGCATATACTAGAAATCCCAACAAAAAGGTTGACAGCAAAATTTAAATTAGGCTATGGCTTTGAGTTATAACTTTATATATATATATATATATGTATATATATATATATATATATATATATATATATATATATATACACACACACATATATATAGCTTGCATATACTACTATTTAACCAATCGAAGGACCACTTAGAATTGTGTTACATTAGTTAATCTCTCGTAATTTTTTTCGATAGCATTTTAAGCTCAGTGATATTATTCTCAAGGAAAATATAATTTAAACATATCTTATAGAAAACATTAAGACCAATTTTAGTTATAATGAGAACAAATTTAATTTCCAAGGAACCTGGTTATTTTTTCTCACATTTAATATATTTGTGGGCAAGCATCTACCCCAAATTTCTTACTTCAAGAATTTGTTGGATTGAATTCTTGAAAACTAATCTGATAGCTTCACAGGAACTGTAAAGAACTCAAACATGATTTTGCAAACTCTGTTAATAAAACTATTTTATTCGTTCCTTGATTTATTCCTGTGTGTTTTGGAAAAAATACGGCAATCCAAAAATATTTCCAAGCAAAGATCCTGGAATTCTATTATACTTTTAGGTCAATAAAATTTGTTAAATGGAACTATCTGTTAAAAACGACATGCAATATTACGTGGAATTTTATATTAACAAAAGTTTACACATATGTACACACATCTTTCTTGAGTAGCAAATCACTTATTTGTGTGATCATACCTAAAACAAAGAAATATTAAAATACACTAAAATGACTGGCAACATTCCTTGAGAAATAAAGTAGTCAATGTTTGTCAGAACTCCATTATAACTATCATTATTCCATAAATTTTACGTTATGTATAATAACAGAGCATGACAATAGTTTATAGTACAAAAAAAATAAATATTTCATTCGGTGGGTGCCTAAGTAACACGAGAAAACACATTGACACTGATATATTTGATAAGATCATCTTTTAAGCAAGTTTCAAATACTGTTAAATTCTTTATACGTTTAAAGGAATAAATTACAAAAAAGTCGAAATTTACTTTATTTCCTCTTTTATTTTCATTCCCTCATTCCTGTAATTTGGTTTCAAACAGTTTATTTATCAGTGGTGTCTGGTATTATTTAGGTACTAGAATATAATTTAAAGTTTTGGGACTATAAACTATTATAAGGAATCTCAGATTTAACTATTTGATTTACATGAGACTAAACAAAATAACGTTTTATATTTGATTAAGGTTTAAATATATTGTAACAGGTAAAACTCGAGTGTGTTACTGTAACGATGTAGTCTTTTAGATTACCTAATTTCAGTCTAATTAACATAAATATTATTTGAGGCAGGCTCTTTTCAAAGTCATGATTAACAAAAAGTGTAAAATTATTCAAATTGCAGATTTCCGCAAACCAACACGGAAATCAATTATAAAATATGCGTAGTTAATTTGTGATTATAATTAATTGATTACCAAAAATACGAGTATTTGAGTATTATACAGAATTGGTTTTAGAAATGGACTGCAAGTGACACTTCCAAAAATTAAATGGACGTACTTATTTCTATTTTGTTTTCGCGAATGTATAATAATGTAGAATAATTCCCATGCGTAATTTTTGATACGTGTTACGATTTTGATAATAGTCGTTACATTCGCGAAATATAGTCGGGGATAGCATTTTATATAAAATGTTAATATCGTTTTTACATTTCGGACGCATGGTAACCACATAAATAGAATAATTACACATAACAAACCCTAATTTCACTAAATGAAAAGTTTTCCATCTTATCTTCATCGGACGTCAACTGACAGGAAATTTTCCGCAGCTACAATAAATCCAACGCGAGATAATTGAAATCTTGGATGAGCGAGGCAGTAGTTCCGTAAATTTTGAATTACGACAAGTCACAATGCGAAAACAGCTTACGTTAATGGGACACTTTACATTCGATATCAATAAATGACTATATATTAAGGACGAAACAATTAATTCGAAAAGCTGGTATAGGTTTCAAAGATTACGCATCGGTGTTATTCTTTATCATTATGGATGTATAAAAATAGAGAAATCAGAGAAAATTCAGTGATATTTCAATCAAAATTTGCAGGTTAATGCAATGGTTAGTACGAGTGGTAATTCTAATATAAATGCTTAGGGTGGTAATTTCCGTTTTAAAATAATTTTTCCTATCCGATGACGTAAGTAATATACTTTTTCTAAATTATCGTTGGGAACATTATTTTGAATAACATTTTCTTCTTCCTTCGAGATTTACCTGTTTAGCTACCTGATATTGAGCATATATCACTGACAAATAATAGACCCAATATTTAATTTAATTGAAATAGAATAAATATTGAATATATATTTTCTTCAATATAAAGTTTAGATTAGTATTAATATTACTCAAATTAAAAGAATTTTGTGTCAAATTGCGTAATGTATGCCATTATTGAATATAGTTTTTTTCGTCAATGTTTTTTTTTACTTCCTTTCCTTATCAATTTGAACTGTTCCAAATCCGTGAAAGTATAACAAAATTAATGCATAATACATGTACATTTCACTTTAAAAAGTTTCTCTTACCGTAAGACTATTTTAGGAAATTTATCATATATTTTAAAAATAATTCCGCATAAAGCCCAAGTGCTCGTAATTTTGGTAGTCAGTTAATGATGATAAATTACTTACACCCGTCTTGAAAGTAATTTGATAATACCTATTACGATATAATTATTATAAAAAAAAATAATTTGTAAATTATTATTAAATATTTCTTCTCTATGAATAATCAACATACATCATATATCATCCAGTAGATATAAGAACTGTAGAAAGAAAAACTGGCCAAAAGAATTAGGTTTCTTGAACCTAGAAGTTATTATACAATGAAAATAACTAAATTGAAAGAAGACGCAAAATTATCCATCAAAGATTCCATTATTTACATCTGAACAATAATAAAAAAATTACGCGAAGCAATAACTTAGAGTCAATTATAATTAGGCATGACTCAAAAATATGATAGTGGTAATAAAATCTGTAGAGGAATTCAATGAGATATTCAAATTAAGTGTAAAACGAAGTCGTTTTTTTATATATAGTGTTTATAAACTTTTTGCTGCACTTAAACTTGTTAAATTTATCAGAAAAAAATTAATGTATGAATTAAAATCTTAAATTAACGGATGTTGCAAGATCACGAAAAAATACGGGCAGTTAGACAAGCCAAGCGATTATGTTTTCATCATATCAAATCATAATAATTTTTAATTGTAAATAAATAACAGAAAATCGTACCAAATAAATAGACAAAAGTGAAAATAATTTAAAACTGAAATTGGTTTTAAGTTAAAGTAACAAAAATTTAGGTAACATTTTGTGGATGAAATGAAGAGATAGACTATTTAACGTGAAATTCATTTTGAAAAGATAGGACCGAACAAACTATAGAAGTAACTAAAATAGAACAACGACAAAATCCTTGATTAGTAGCGAATAACTATGAAAACCAATCATTTATTAATAAATTGTTAAGCATCTTTTCAAGCGAAATAAATTATTCTAATGAATATTTTGATATTCAGGACAGATCTGTTAGCTAATATTCAATCGGTGTGTTATATTCGTCCCATTGTCACCAAAGCTATTTGACTTAGAAACCATCAGTGCAGGAAGAAACAAAATTTACAACTATACATATTTGTGCAAACAAATATAATTTAGCAATGAAGGGGAAATCGAAAGAAGAGCAAACTTATTCTGTTTGCTCTTCTTGAACTCAAAGAAATTTTGGAAGGAGATTATCCTATAAATATGAAGAACATTATATTTGACACCCCTGGACCTTGTTTATTATATAGATGTCAAACATGGTTTATTACAAATAAAATTAAACAAAAAATACGAACAGCCCAAAGAGCCATGGATAGAAGCATAGTGAGTATGAGAAAAACACATAAAAAAATAATAAGACAAAAAACCGATGTTCTTACCCAAGCTCTAAAGCTAAAGCGGCAATGGGCTGGTTACATATAACGCTAAACTGATAACCGGTGGACCATTCAAACAACAAGATGGAAAGGTCCAAAGGAAGATAGACCGGCCAAATATATGGTGGACTGACAACATAACCGAAAGTACAGGGAAAGACTGGTTTACCCAAGGTAGAGGAAAAGGTCCTTATAATGATACATATCTTTATAAATAATAATTAACCGTACTAACAGGAAGCAACTACTAACAAATTCCAATTGATAATATACCAATGTTAATTAAGGATATGGAATAAATGGGCTCTTATGTTGTATTTGAATAAAATTTGCTTAATCAATTTTAAAATTTTCATCTCTCAGTTTAAATTCTCTAATATTAAAATTCAATCTCACATAAACTTCAATTACTTCTTATTTTTAGTATCCCGTAGCGAAATGCCTCAATGGAACCCTAATGGTACCAGTTTTGTGTCCGTTGATCAGTCACAGGTGATTTTATCGGAATCTATTGAACGTAAATTGAAATTTTACGCAGAGATAGAACATTATGGGTCAGTTAGCAATGTGATGTGTAAAAAGCGCAATTTTGATCTTGGAGCTAATCTTAGGGGGGTAAACTGGGAAGAAAAAAAAATAATACATATAAATACACACACTGTGTGTGTTGCACGCACGTATATATATTTATATATATATATATATATATATATATATATATATATATATATATATATATATATATATATATATATATATAGACGCTGCTCCTTTTAAACAAAATTATGCAAATATATTTAGAAATAATTCTTTTTCTTAAACTGGGCTCGGTGGATTTTATCATCTTTTAGACAATGCGTACCTCAAAAGAAAAAACGGAATCTTTATATTATAATGTTGTTTTTCTCAGAATCTGTTTGGATCACAAATTTGTAATTTAAAAGTACTTTATATAGTATCTCATTAGTTAATCGAAAATATTGCACAATAATATTTTAGAGGTCAAATTAAATTTTCACTTTTTTTAAATTTGTCTCGTGTGGGAGTATGGATTGATAGAGCAAGATACAAGGATTCTGGTTTTTTCTCAGAATTTCAAATAAGTTTTAGCTATATTTTGTTAAAAATATCTACACCAAAAATCAAACATTTGAAAAAACTTAAAAACACGACAGCTTGAACAAAATTAATTTTAAATTGAAAAACAAGTATTCAGAGCAGACTTATGTTTACGAAACCCTAATAGTAGATAGCTCTCAAATTTTAAACTCAACATATATTTCCACACATAATTTCTATGATTAACTGATCATAGAGATTATATACATTCACTGAAATCCGTAAATGTCATCATATAAACTTAAAATAATCTATGTAGATGAACTAGCGGATACACAATTCTAAATATTTTCAACAATTGTGCTATTTTTAATACAACTTATACATAAGAGGTTTAACTATTTTTCTATCATATTTTTAATTACATTTAGGTAATGTACATCTTCAAAAATAAGATTATATTAGTTAAACAACTCTTAGTCAACAATCTTTCATTAATTTGAAATCACCAATTTAAATTACACGATTCTGATCAAAACTTACAAGATGTTCCTTTAGCTGTTTCAAAACTGATAAATGTTCGGACATTGCAGAAACTGTGGTGATTATTAAGTAGTAATTAGCTTAATTGTAGGACTACACAATACTTCAATACATTTGATAACGTTTTGTTGTCGCATTCGCTTATACTATGTGAAGTCTTACTGTTCTGTATAGAAGATTTTAATAATAATCGATTATGATTTGTAAAGGTCTACCTATAAATATTTTTATTTTTATACGTTAAATTTAACTAATTGGTGTTAAATATAAAAAATTGAGCGCCATCTTGTATTTACGTAATTATGCAATATCCATCTTTCTGACCAAAGCCTATTAACGCTCCTATAAGACCATTCTCAGAATACATCGCAGGTATCAGCAAATCTCCCAGTAACATAGAAGATCAATATTTGAGTAAATTAGGTCAGTTTCATATTTGATATCACAGCGTGTATGATATTATGTAGGTATCATACAAGCATAGCAACCTGTTGTAGGTAGGTCGGGGTAAACGCCGCCCTTCCGTTTACTAATTAAATTGGACAAGGGATAGTTGATTTTAAGATATAAGGGTGATATTGTGGACAAATTTGGGTGACTCGCCTGAACCGTGCTATGGGATTTCCGTAGTTATATTTCACGCGCTTTTTTTGATGTTATGAGAAAGAATTTCTTCTATATTACTATTACCAAATTGTATTCTTCCACATTAATGGTTCAATATTTGGTTAAATTAAGTTCTTACTGAGTAATTTAAGATGAGATCATCAAAATATACCCTTCACAAGAAGCGCTTTAAAAATTTTGTTTAAATTTTTCTGTTAATAAGAATTAAATTTTTTTATTCAAATAGATAAATTAACTGGCTTTAGTTTCTTATTTTTATTGAGTGTTATAACAGAAAATATTTGCACTTATACTCCTAGCGTACTTAAAACGCCTTAATATTAACTCCCCTAACTGATAAAACCATAAACAAATAAACATAAAAAATCTCTATTTTATATTTTAGCGATTAACTTTAGCTCATTCATAATATCAAAACTTGTTAAATAATTTTTAATAACTGTCAGAATGTCAGCAATGATGCTACTTCCTATCCCCAAGAACATATATAAATTTATCTAAAATGTAATAATATTTTTTGGTATTAAAACTTTGAGAGAGACGGTATTTTATTTTCTTTTAATTACAACCTAGGCAAATATATTACTGAAAATTATATTCTTCTTGTATTTTGCGTAATATTTTTAAATATAATTTTAATTTTTAATTTTTCAAATTTTTAACATAAAGGCATAAGAACATTTCCTTATTATCACTTATTATAAGCTTAAAATCACTGAAGTTTACGTTAAAACTAAATAGCGTTACATTTGGTAAATAAATATTACCAACAAGGAGACGAGCAAGTTCAGAAATAAAAAACTTACCAAGTGCTATAAAAATCGAAACTATAAAATTGTCGTCAGTAATTCTAGATACGTGCTAAATTCCTTAGATAACAGTAGAGGAGAGAATTCTTAGAATATAACACATCTTATAAATGAAAATAACCAATACGAGATCATTTGCAATAAACAAACGCCATCAAAATGAAGAAATTACGCTACCAAAAATATAAACAAAACTAATCCGAGCTATGAAGAAAAAATAAATAACCTCCAGGTCCTGAAAAAGACTTAAGATTTTAGACTCAAATAATTTGCCAATAGCAATGGCTTTAATACATATGAGCGGCCTACTACTAGAAACTTTCCAGTGTATAGATTAAAAATAGTTTTTTCTTTACCTCCCGACTTATTTTTTTGGTAAAAACCAATTAATGATTTTTTTTATGTTTTCTTTGGAACGTTTTTCTCACTGCCTCATTAGGGTGCGCTTTGAACAAAAATTCCCATAAAAGTTTATTTCAACATACATTTTTTCTCTGTTCTTAAATATTTTATTTGTTACAGACTGAATGTTGAAGAAATCATATCAGTCCTGGAAGATAAAAGCTATATAATTGGTGCAGACGTATTTATAACACCACTAGGGAATGACAATTTAAGCAACAAAGACTGCGCAGGTAATAAGACCGAAGATATAACTTTGCTCGTCGACAATTATTTGTTGAAGCCGAAGTAAGATGCTAGGTAACATCGCAGGAGTCCTAAAAATTGTTGATAGAATTCCTAAATTCAATCAAGATGGGCGGTAGAATCAACCCTCTATATGTCCTGGGCAATCGGCTAGGAAAAGCTGAAATTGTCATCAAAAGAAAGTGGAGACAGAAGAATATAACATGAAAAGAAAGAAGGAGAAAGAAAGTGGAGACAGAAGAATATAACATGAGAAGAAAGAGAAGGGGCCAGGTTTTTCCTGACTGTACTTTTTTCGTAAATAATTTGAAGTATGGAAACATAAAAATAAAAAATGGTTAATAGTGGCTTGCACTATGAAGGTTCAATTACATATGGGACTTTATAGAATAGATATACTTTCTGATAATTTCATAATACAGATTCTATTACATATCTCTTTGCTCTTTTCAGGTTCTTTTAAATGTTACTTGTTCCTTGATCATATTACTGATTTATTTAAAAATTGCATTTACAATATTTGATGATATTTAAATGTTAAACATAATATTATTAGATTGCCATGTTATTAATTTTCATTGAAATAAAAAAAACCGAAGGATTATATTTAATACAAATTTGTGCTTATTTTAAAAATATATATATTCATATTTCCGCTTGAGCTGATACAATATTGTGAAGAAATACACTTGTATGACAGATATTTTAATGGTTCTTTTCTATATGTATATGTATATATCGTTACGTAGTAAGAAGAGTTCTTACATAAAATGTAGAAGATGGAGCAAATGGATATTTGCTCAGAATAAACATAAACTTCTGGATATTGATATTAGTAAACGTAACGATTTATCAAGCTCAGGTGATCATTTTTTCTTACCCACTTACTCAGAGCTTACAGATGTGATACAGTCGTAGGCACTGATTTTGGGGAGCAAGAAAAATAGATCACCTGAAATGGATAAATTGAGTCATGTTTTTAATTTTAATATCTAGAAGGTCTAATTTATTCTGGGCAAATGCCCATTTGTTTGGTCACTTACTTTATATAAGACCTCTTCTTACTAACGACAATTAATGTGTAAAAAGGTTTTCGTTTAATCTTTTGTAATTAAATTGAACAATAATACGTAAAGGTATGCACAAGTAGATACTTAAAATGATCATTAAAATGTCATTAAAAGCTGTCTGTTATATACAGGTATACGTTCACAATATTGTGTCGACTCAAGTGGAAATATGAATATATATTCTTAAAATAAATGGAACTTTCATGCCAAATAAAATTCCATTTCTTTTATTTCAGTGAAAGTTAATGACATAGCAATCTAATTAGATAATAAGTACTACTTATATATCCACAAATTTGGTGTATTAAATTCTTAACTAAACCATAAAATGATCATGAAATTAATAACATTTAAAAGAACCAGAAAAAAGCAAAGAGATGTGTAATGGTATTTTTATTATGAAATTATCAGAAACCTATAAAGCTTCATTTAGGTATGGCACCTTTATTATTCAATCCAAATTCCTATTGAACGTTTTATATATTATCCATGTTTTGAACTATTTACAAAAAAAACAACAGATTTTCATATTTCTCAAACATTTAGATACGTTATTTTTAAGCCTGTGATTGAATTAAAAAGGCAATGGACTTTTAATTTTCAATAAACTTTAAATAAATACACTTTTTGTTCTTTGTTGTTTTCATAAAAGTAATATTTTTAATGGAAACTAAACGAAAGGCGCTTTCTCTCTTTACAAATTCAATTCTACTCATTTCAAGAAATCGGTTCGATAATAAAATCATATATAAAAAAGAAAGAATAGATATATTTTTGATGAAGATGAAAAAAACCAGATATAAATGAAGGAAATGAAACATAATAACAACGATGGTGATATAAACGAAAAACAACAAAGGGCAAAGATAACATCAACAATAACAATAGTGAAAAGAAAAATAACGACTCAAAAATTGTTTGAAATAATATTTAAATTTATAGTTATTTCTTTGTAACTTATTTTCATCCAAATTTAAATATATGTGATTATTATTCCTTGCTATTGATATAATTAGAATATGTAAATAAAAATATTCTATCACATCTCAGTTTCTAGATAAAAAGCCATTTCATAAATCACGATTTTCTCACAAATTAAAGTAGTGACTACTTCGAATTTTATTGATGGTTTGACTAAAATAGCACGGGTTTTTTGATGCGACTGACTTTCCTCTTATACAGGAATTCAGAAATATCTCTCTAGACTCTAACAGTAATCTGCGAGCATAGTAGGCTCCCATCTACTTTGGTAACGCTTTTCAAATGCTGCGATATCTTGATTCCCAATTAAAATAAACAAGCGTCATTCAGTCGAAACATGATAATGACCAAGCTGTGACATTAATCATTCATTGTAAAAACCAAATTATCTTCTTTAAAATATTATAGAACTAGTGAGGTATGTCTTTTCCGAGAAAAAGTAACCTTCACGTTCTATTCACACAGATTTAATTGCTGTAATAGTGAAGTCAATACCTCTGATGTATCAATGGGTAAATTCAAATTTCTTACCAACTCATTAAATATAGCTCGGTTTACAAAAAATGGCTTCGATGCAATTACTGGACCAAAATTTTGATCCCCACAATATTCACTGTCTGTCTAACTTAAGTTGCTCCCTTTTTCCATTAAACATTAAACTGGGACAGGTAAATCGTCAGAATGTGGCTAAGGTTTTATTACCGATGACACATCGGCATACCTAATACCTCATTTTGATTTTTCAGAAAATCCCTTTAATTGCGTTAGACAAAAATAGCAATCTACGGCATGATTCGTTGTCTCCGTCCATACCGTTGGCGTATCAAATGGCATTTTTTAAATTATTCCCTTTAACCAACCATTCAGATTTGCTTAACACCTTAAACAGCACACTTTAGGAACCCAGGACTTATCTTGATTATTATATATAATTATTTTTTCGAACTACCCGCATTTTAAGAATCGCACGAACGTAAAAAATTAAAAAGTTAAATATCTCCACGTCCAGATGTGATATCAAAATAAAATGCTTAAACATATTTATTTATAAGTTAATCTCATTATGAAACAATATGAACAATGTCAGATAATTTTTTTGCGCTGAATAGTATAATTACTGCTACAAATAAAATATGGAAAATTACATTACTTGTCGCAAAATACCTGTCACTTCTACACATCTTGTATCTAATCAAATTTATTTCCGAATAGGGGGTGGGCCGTCAAGTAAGCTAAGCCTTAAAGTAAGACTGAAGAGAAGAGAAAAATGACATTATTTAGTAAAAAAACCCTAATATAATTACTTATTTCTATTTTGGAAGCTAATGTCCAAAATTGTAAAAACCATTTAAAATATTAACTCGAGTATGTACTTAAGAAAAACATTTCATACCCACTAAAAAACTACTTTTCTTAAATATGTATATGAACCAACAACCACATATTTAAATATTAGACAGTATTAGACTCTTCGAAATATTTCACCCTAATTTGAAAGCTTATTTGGTGTTGCAAACATCATATATAATTAACTAGGAGTAATTTAAGAAAAATTCAATTGGTTTTGATATAAATAATTCCATTAAGATAAAATCACTACGCTAAACCCCGGTTCAACGAGTACGAAACCCTATAAATGAACTGCTTCATGATTGTCTGGAGGGTTCGCGCGACGAGTGCGAGTGCTAGAATTGCCGGACAAATTGTTCTAGTACTCAGTGATATTATACTATTATACTCTTTAACTGATTTTAGTTTTTAATAACTTAATAAATATACTTCACATAATTAATAGGTGATTAAAAAATGCATTAAATAATTGAAGTATACTTTAAACAACATTATACATTAATACTTAAGCAACATTTAATAATTACATTGAACGATGTCTGGATAATCAAACACATCAAAATTTAGAACAAATCTGAACTGTCAATTAACAACCATACCAAAAAAATTCCGTTTTTGAGCCAGATTTCCGATAACGCTTCTCTGATTTTAATTAAAAAACAATACATATTATTTATTAAGTATTTAAGCAAAAATCCTATAACTAATCACCTTAAAAAACCATAAATATTTGTAAAGTTTTTTTATAATGTAGGTTTACAATATAAAGGTTTATATCTTCATAACGATAGGTTTTTTTATATATGTCGGTATATACGTCCTTGTAAGTATTATGAACATGATAAGTCCGAATGAAATTGGGTATTACTTAAAATTGGTAAGCCTTTAGAACCACACGAAAAAGACATACATACATGCATACCCTCGCACACATACACACACTCACACACACACACATACATATATATATATATACATATTCATGTACTCTCATATGGTTAATATTTATTCATTATAGTTTTGTCCTAAATCATGTTCTCCTCTTATTTTCTTTGCAACTCTACTAACTGCTAAAATAATAATTTCTTTATTTAATAAAACTTTAAACAAATCAAAATTGAAAAACCATATCTCCTTAATAAATTCAAAAAATAAAGTTCACTACAAATAATCTATACTCTCAGAAGTATGATGAAATTTGTTGAAATGTTATCTCTATTTACAATTTGAGTTCCACTAAATAGATTTCTACAGAATTTTCAGAATGATAAAGAGTATTTATCGAGAAAAGATTTTATGTATAAAATATAAGCATAATTAATTAGGTTACATAGTAATGCTTCTAATTGTGACTTGTATCCTTAAACACGGAGAGACAGTAAGCACTATGACTCCCCACTCCGCAGCAAAACTGAGAACTAGGAAATGTTATTTTCTTAGAGAGATGTTCAAATTTAATCTTTTATCGTGGAAGTTGTGCCATTTACAACTTATACGTGAGCGGAGCCACGAAAAAACCGTAGTTCAACAGAAAGCACGTAAAATATTTAAAGGAAAAAAGTATGAAGTGGACTTTAATTTGATGACGTACACAGAGGTTAGCATAACATTTACTTAAGAATTGTCAAATTCTTCTTCAAAAGCCCAAAAAATTGTTATGTAAACGTAGTCCATTCCTTGCAGAGCTTAGCTAGAGATGTATTAATGATTAATTATTTAATTTATTGAATGTTATATCTATCACTTTTAAAGTTTTTCAGATGTTTATAGCTTGGATAACCAGAATTTCGTATAGAGAAAATTCTAGTGGTTTTTAGATATTATCATATAGCAAAAGGATAGAGGTAAGAATTTATCGCGGCTTAGTTTAGCATTGTGATAGATATAATGAAAAATTATACCTTAACGAAATAGAGTCACGGTAGTTTCAAAATAACTTCGAAGTGATTATTCTAAAGAACGGTTTAGTTTCCGTTAAATCAGATCCAAGAAGTAGTAATATGTAAAGTAAATAATATTTATAAAGTTACGTGGTTTAGTTCACATTATTTGCTATAACAATAGCAAGAGAAAATATAATGAGTTGAACTACCAATTACGCATTTTCAGCTTCATTTCAAGGTAATTGACCATTAATACGCCAAAGCAGATATTTTTTTAGCCATCTAGGGCTCGAACGCTAATCAGCAAATTGACGCAGAAGACCCGAAACAGGTGAAAATCGCGACATGTGAGCCGCTAAAATTTAATTATCAGCTAATTACGGAAATTGCTTCAATTAAAAGTGTCTACAACCATACATTTTTGAAAAGGATGTAAAATTTCCTAAATTTTGAAGTATTTTTTTCATTTACAAATAAATAAAGAGATGTGAAAAAAAGTGTCAAATTTTTAAAAGATTAATTTATTGTCCGATTTTTCATTATTTGACAATGTTTAGTAAACTAGGGTAGGTAAAAGTATTTTTTTGTAATTGTATTATGCATAAAATTACAAAAAAATATAAAATACTAACATTATGACATTATTTACTAATTTTAGAAAAAAATACTAACCACTGGGAATATGTGACATTATTATTATAATTACTTCGGAAATGAATACTACCCTCTTTCTGGCCATTTTGAAATATCCAAATTTAAATTACTTGTTACTGTACTTGTTTTTTACCATTTCCTTAGGTATTAATGGAATTTTAAAGTCAATATATTTTATAATTTGAAACGTGTAAGTACGATCATATAACGCAAAATTCCACCCTTAACTTTTTCTCATTATATTTCAAAGAGTAAAGTATTATTCGCTAGTATGTTAGATTATACATTAGATATATTGATGTTAGTTGATGAAGGTTTTTCAAGCGTGATTTACCAGTAGGGATTTGTATACAAACAACTTTTTAAATAAACCATTTTAGGACTGTAGCTTTAAGCCTGAAAAAATTATTAGAGAAAATTTACTAGTATTATTATATCTTTTTAGATAATAGTTTCATTTATAAATTTTGAAAGGACTCCATTTTACTTATCTGAACTTCTCTTAAACTATATAACTAATATAACTTACATAATCTAAGTTACAGCTCAAAAGATATAGCTGAAATATGATACAGCTGAAATATCTATACTAGTAAAAATGTATTTCTCAATCACAAGTCGAAGTCAAATTATTAAAGATAATGTACGAAAAAGGTTTATAATACCTTAACGGTCAAATTGGTTTAGATACATTCTCTTTTGAAATAGAATTGAGTGCATATATTTAATTTTAACTTTCAAAACCGATAGAACTGTTAAAGTTACAAACGAATGTGCAAGCACAATATTTGGCCTTGAAATTTGACGGGTTAGCAGGTTGTGTTAGGTTGAAAATGAATAAACTTTCCAACTCAGTTCATTAGGGTTAACAGAGGTTACAGAGGAGCCAAACAATTATCTTCTCGATCATAAATTTTTCGTCTTGTAATATGGGAATATAAGAGTAACTCGTACAATATAAAATTAGCTTAAAATTTTTATCGCTTGGTTTAGGAGGTTGCCTTGGTTACGTATCGTTGGAGAAATAATTATTTTGGTTGAATTGAAGTTTTCTAATTGAAGCAAGGGCACTCTCAATGCTCCTTATGAAATTACCATATTTTCATTGTTCTTTACTCCTCTACATTCGTTTGACTAATCGTCTCAGTGGTCAAATACTCTTTTTTTTCGACCTTTTTAATGAACTTTTTATTCACTAGGGCAAAAGAAAATTACTTGTTTCGCTGAAGATTTTCTTTTAAATTTATCAGACGGCGCACTGGATTTTTCTACTTCTTTATTCAGTAAATCGTGAATTCTTAATTTTCTTACTTTCAAAACAACTATATTGAAAATAATATTTAACGTATACGATAACATTAATTTGATTTTTGCTTCAAAAATAAATATATCAGATGAAAGGTACATCAGGACATACCATTGTGTATTCATATTTTAATACACTAATTTTTAATTAAAATTTTGTAATAAAAAAATATACCACGAACCACTAATTTGATGCGAAAATTATTTTCACAACAAAAGAAATGCTAATTTTGTCACGGTTTAGTCAAAAAATGGATATTATAATATTGAAGTTTAGTCTCTTATAATAACCTCACGTTAAATATCATTAAACTGCTTTAGTGACACATTACAGATATAATGGAGAATCTATGACATAACACGGAAAATTATGCATCGGTAATAAATTAAATTATAATAAAATCAAATAATGTACCGATTATCTTCTTGATCTACGTGATATGATAGTTATTATTAATATGTATTCAAATAAATCATAACATGTGAATTTAAAAGATAGTCAAAACATTTGTCGAGGCAAAAATATTTTTAACAAACTAAAAGTAATATGTCAGTTATCTGCCCTTCAAATGACATACACGCACACTCACAAAGAAAAATTATTATTTGTCTTCATAAATCATATTTCTTTTACGCAAAATGGAATTCCCTAAAGCTTTGAGGTGGAAAATTACATTTGATATTGTAATTTTATTTGGCATAAACTTGTGCGATGTTTGAATCGAGCTAAACGCAGCAGGGAAACCTTCTGGGGTATACGTTTATTCCGTCTTGCCAAAGCTTTAGGGAAATGACATGAAACCTTATAAACCTTTGCATATTCCCGAGGGTAATTTCTGAAGAAATCGTAAAAAGGGCTATCTTAATTAACATTGAATTTCAGCTGAAAGGTGGTTGAAATTAGTTCTATAATGAAATGTCCGTGTTTAAAAAAAATAAGTTAAATAGTTTAACTTTGTAAAACAAACTATTTTCCAGAAGTTAGTTCGAAAGAACATTACATGATATTTTAGAAAGAGACAAATGATTAAATTTGTAATTTGTATAAACCCTCAAAACCTGAGTTTTAGTGCCAGAATCTGAGTTTTTCCATTAAATATTATGTCAACAGATTAGGGAAGAGGAATAAAAAAGAAGGTCAAAAATTTACAAATGTGGAATGTCCTATCAAAATTTCATCGAAATTAGGTTTTAGCATAATCTTTAAAAAGAACTTCCTTTGCGTCCTTTGGGATTTTTTTCTTGAAAATAATGAAAGTATTATTGACGAGCAAGGGAATTTACTGGAAAATTTAAGGCATCAAAATTTGTCGCCTATAGTTCGATTTTAAAAAGAATTATGACGGCGCATAGTAAAAAAACAGTAAAAAAACGTAAAGCTAAAGTTGCAATGTGATTTTATTTCAGCTAAAAAGTACTGAGTCAAAAATTGAAGTCTTATTTACAATGTTTATTTAAAGGTATTATGGTTTTCAAAAGATAATAGGCAAAAATATTCGATTCTACATAATATGGAAACAATTAGAAGTCTTCTAAATAAGAACTAAGTATTTTATTGTGTCATGTATTAGAACAGGTAAAACAACCAAGTAAAGCACCAAAGTTCGAAAATTAATTTAGAGTAAAAATTGGTCACCCAAATAAATTATTTATGAATCCCCAATCTCTGATTTAGGTATAAAATTTATTATCGATTTTTACTGCCTACGTTGCGATTTTGCGAGCCTCGTTCGTCTTTAAAAATAGACGTCGATACTGTCTGTCTTAGAACAATGTTTATCCGAATAAAATTAACACGAGGGTTTAAAACACATTTCCGCAGAATAAAATTGAATATAAGCATGGGATGGAGAATATTTTTGTGGATATGTTTGATAACATTTTTGGAATTGTTTTACATAAAATTTTTAAAAAATATATTTTTTTCATCAATTAACACATAAAATAAAAAATATCTACTCCCCTTGTAATCTAAAATTTCTACTTAAACATTTTTGTTAGTTAGTTATAAAAATGTATGCGCATTATTATAATTTATATATGTGCTGTATTTCAAGTTTCTATGTAAAACGGTTTCGAAGATAATCTGTTGTGCGGAAAAAATATATGAATTAACACGTAAGTGATCTGATAAAGATTCTGATCGAGATATGAATCATAAAAGTTAAGTAATAAATTAATGCTATTGGTCAAATGTTTAGATCCAAATTGATCGTATTACAATTTCTATTCACAATTATAGGGTATGCATGGGAGCTAGGAAAATAAAAAGTCTTAATGACCCTTATGTTATAAAATACTTATTGCTGTCCATAATTTGGCAGATATTTTAAATTAATTATTTAATAAGTCAAATAATTTACAAAGGCACAGGACCGAAAATTATAGGAAAAATTGAATTAAATCAGAAAATATAAAGCGGAATATAAAGTGTACAATATTTTAAATTTTACTTAACCTATAAACAAATTTATTAAAAGAAATAATTCATTTTTTGAGCAGAAAAACAAGAATAGGTAAAATATAAATTTGCCATATAAATTACGTGGCAGTATTTTAATGGGTTCAACGAGAGAATAAGTTAATACAGATAAAGACTCAGAGATATTTAAAAAAAAACGCGTGTCGTCTAAGAAAGTTATCAAAGTTTTATATGTATCTTGAATTTTGTAATAAAAATAAAACAAAATTATTTGAAATGGAAATAGAATATTAAGTAACCCCAAGGATTTTTTCAAATTTTCTGCTGCAAAGTTAGTGTAGATGGGGTACCTTGGATTTATTTTGGACTTTGAAATCTTAATTTTCAAAAATAGGAATTCAAATAAAAATTGTAAATATGGTTCCATTTATTATTTTTCTAAATAAACAATTCAAAACTTTTGGTGAATCGAGAATATTGAATTTCATTATTAAGTTGAATATTTGAAAAACTTGCTTGATATTATTATCTTGTTTCACTTAATTTTCATTTTCATGGGCTTAAAATTTAAACTAGAAAATGAAGGTATCATTTACAATTTTTCATTCTCAGTTGATTTTTCAAATACATGGTTCAAAAATTAGATTGGAGGTAGCACATTTCATTTCATTTTGAAGTTTAATATTCTAAAAATCATGACAAAATGATTAAATTTATGTCATAAGTTTTAATTATTCATTATAATTGAAATCAACCAAAAAATGAGTATGAGACACTCTGCATGACAGAAAATGAATTATCGAATTATAGTAAAACAAAAAAAATCTTTAAAAAACTATATGTAAAATAGATGTCTATAATCTTTTTCTTGATGACTAGGAAAAATAACGTTTTAGAGTGATATAAATTTGATTCCTAAGATGAAAGAAAACTTTCTGTTTTCCTCAAATTTTAGTAAATTTCCTGGTCTGGTAAACAAACGCAAATAGTATAATAAAATATAATAAACTTTTCCAATAAAGTACTTTCACGCATAGTAGACTCAATTTTCAATTAGTCATTAAAAAAGTGTAAAATTTATAAACATTTCCTTCTTGAAATTTTAGTTAAAAGATATTATTATAAATATTGTTTATGTATATTTACATTAATTATGATTATTTTTAACATAAAGTGAGACCAAATTATTAGAAAAGATAACAGTCAATACGTGAATGAGTGCAAAAAAACTGTTTTAAAAATTAAATAAAAGGATGACAAAAAACAACTTTAAAATAATTTATTAATAGCCTAAATAAGTTTAAGTAAGACTCGTGTTAAATCTTTACTATAACTATACTCGTATTCAATCAAACCATTGAGAGTTTACCTACCGATTATAAAAAAATAACATTCTAAAAACAACATGTTTTTAGTCAGAACTCTCACATATATTAATGACGTTCTTGAATAATATCAAAAATAGCATTAATATGCATTTTTTCGAAAAACTTGTGGATTTTCTGAATGTTTCTAAAAACATGATTTTGACTTTATAATTTATTGACTTGGAAAGCCAAATCTTACAAAAATGATAATAAATTATAACGCATTCATTAAATGCATTAAACTAAGATGTTTAAATTGGGTATTTATTTAAAACATATCGGTGAAATTTTAAAAATAAACTAAATTATTAGTCTTAACACCAAAATTGTAGCGAAAAAACGAATAATAATCAACACATAGATACGATGATAGATATGGTTTAGAAGATAAGATGTGTTAATTGTATTAACAAAACAAAAAATATAATTCGACATTAAATGTTTCTTTTTATTTTTGTCCATTTTAAAACGATCTTACATAAATAATAATTTTAATCATCGCATAATGATATTCTAATGTTCTATGAATTCAAAGAGCTGCTAATTAAACATGTATATTTAATTAAAATACATATCTATAATTAAAATAAATAAATACAATCTTATACACACACACACACACACGCACGCACGCACATGCACACGCACGCACACACGCATATTTACACTCGCACATATACGCAGTCGCATGCACACGCACTCATACCCACCCACAACTTTAAATACGGAATTTAGCAATATTACTAGACATTTTCAAAAACATCTGTAGAAATATACTTAAAGCTCTGAAGGATAATTTTGAAATCCTAACTGTTCGCTCCTCTAAATGATACTTCTATGAAATAGAAAAAAAATGTTTTTGGAGTATTTTATCTGCCCCTCTAAAATATACATGTGAATATTTAAAAATGAGATATGTGCGAGTTAATATTCTTTAGCATTATGCTAAAATTCAAATTCGTGCACCAATAAGCTTCTTCGAAGATTTTTTTAGACATTTTTGGAAGTATCTTAGGATACTCTTAAAGTTTTAGGACCCCTTAAAGTTTGTTTTTTCTCCTGATTTCCTTTTCACATAATACACCAAATAACACACAATATTTAAAAAAATAAAATAATCTATATTTAAAACAATATGACCTTACTTAAGAAAGGAAACTAGAAAATTGTTGTTACAGTATAAAATCTTCCTATACGTTATAATTTCGTAACGAATCTAAAAATAAACATAACCTTTCACAGACTAGATTATTTCCATTAAATATAAAATACCTGAGCTTTAAAATTCTTCATTGTCTTGAAAATGTTATGAAATTAAATTGCTTCCATCCACCCGACTTATTTGCGAAATTCCTTGATTATGTCTTAAAATTTCATCGCCTTTGTTATATTTCATTTCGTATATTCAATTTAAGAATGGTTGTCATTTTATTTTTTAATTCACATTTTGTAAGTACGATTGTAGATAGGCCATAACTATTTATATTATGTCATTAAAATGGACTTATTTTTTGGTTTTACCAATTACACCTTAAATTTTTAATCTGGGTTTATCAAACGTCAAGTTCCAGGCCATACTAATGAATACTAAACCACTCTTAGAAAAAATATTTCCGACTTATTTTGCGACGCTCTAACTCAATCCCAATGAATTCTGAAAGTCTTGCTTTTATTTTTTTCTGCCGCAAAATTGAACTTAGCCACGATAAATAATTATCTCTCTGCGGCTTCTAATGCTTTTAAGACATTTTATAACTTAGCTAAACTATGTGACAACATGTCTTAAAAGCATTAGAGTTATCTCTTTGTATAACTCTTCTCTCCTTAAAATAATTTATTACATAATTTAAATTCATTAGCTTTTTGTTGTGGCTCCACTCGCTTAGAAATTTTGATATTCAAAATTACCGCGATCAAAGATTGAATTCGAACATTTAAAACTTACTCCATAGCTCTGTAAACTAAGCATTTATACTAATGGATTGTACATGAACACCTTAATTTATAAACACTCCTAGTGACTATGAAGAGCACAATATAATCCATCAGTAGAAGCCAAGTTACAAGCGAGCAAACCGAAAGCAAGATAAACAGCCATTGCGTTTTAAAGGTTTAGACATAAAATTATATACAAAACTAGATAATAATTTTGAGAGTGCGTAGTATTTGGCAAATGTGAGTTGTATGAAAGTAATAACGCTACTTTACAATGTATCTGAGTAATAAAATCTGAGTATTAATAACTGTAATAATTGTATTTTAAATGCATAATCACAAAATATTCCTGCGCATTAATTTTTCATCTTTACTCAGATTTTTATTTGGAGTTACTTTTTGTAAATTATTTTTGATCTAAGCATGACTTTTGCTAGTTTAACTGCACTTCAAATCATATTGTGGACATTTTACCAAATTCATTCAATATCCTGAATTAAAAAAATAATTGTAAGTCAGATGTATCACGAGTTAGTAATTGTAACTGCAAATGTGTGTTTATTTTCTTGTCAATTTTCTATTTATATCATTAGGTAAAATGGACAAAGTACTTCATCAAAATTGCTTACTCACAAAAATAATATTTGATAGTTCATATATCTGTTACATTTTTGTTCTGTGTTTAGTTTTGTCAGATATGTTGTCTGTATTTGTTTTTGACTCAGAATTTAATTACTTCTCTAAATACATTTTAATTTTCAATGACCTGTTAAGTGGAGTACTTATACTGCTACTATATGTAACAGCTTATTTCATAGATTTCATACCATCAGCATGGAATTTAAACCCTATTACCGGCCTTTTGCTTGATATTTAGTTGCTTCTGTCCATACTTAGGTACATAAAGAAGTTTAAACTTTTAAGGGTATAAAGGGCTCTATGGTATAAAGTTTTTCAAAAGATAATAATATATTTAGCTGTTTTCACATATTGTCCAATATATCTTTCGTATCTGTAAAAATATCGTGAAATTTCTGAAAAATACTAGGATCGATGATAATCACTAGAGTTCTCCAATAATTTTGTTAAAAACAAAATTGAGCAGAAATATTATATTATATTTAATGATTTCATCGTTTGTCTTCATTTTTCGTAACAGAATATCCCAGGGAATATTTTTTATGTTTCAACAATTTTAAAGTTTTGTTAGTCTTAATTGTTTAACCAATTAATATAAATTTTGATCTACTTTTTACATAAGCACTATAGGTTGGACAGGTTGTAAGGAAATGATTGCATGTAAGAAACTGACTGAAAATAGATCCCGTTTCGCAAACTTGATACACACTTGCGTAATCTCCAACAGGCGATTGTTCATAATTTTAACATAGCAGTTCTTAAGCGATTCCCATCTCCAATATAGATACCGATGTAACTGCTATATAGAAATATCAAATTGGTTATAGAGAAAGACTTAATGTCATTTCTGTGATGCTGATATTGATCCTGTAGTTTGCGTCAGGCACAGACTATGAAACAAATAGACACCGCATCTATCTACAGAGGATAACCTGCGGCCCCGCCCACAATTTTCATTTCATTCGCGCCCGGCCGCTTTAGTGAGAGTTTGTGCCTTAAATACTTGCAATACTCGTAACTATGCCTTATTGCGCAGTGAAATTATGAGGCAAAAGTTGCAAAAATTCATTAGCTGAAAAATGGCATTACATTTCACCGGTAAGGTCATTTTCTTAATGTAGGTAATTAATATTTAGTTTCATAAAATCTAAATATTAATATATTGAACAAAAATGGCGCCGGTTTATTTCGGTCGCTGTCATTTTGCTCTTTCAAGTATTCTGTATTTGAAATGTGTTTTGCTAGTGATGCATTAGTAATTATCAAAAATGTCGATATTGTAGGTAATGTAGTAGAGTTAGATGACTTAGTTTTTAATTTGAATTGGTTGATGTATTGATATATTTTGTTATTTAATTTTAATCAAATATTTTAATTTATTTAGATTTCCAAAGTGCCCACAAATTAAAAAAAAATTGATAAATTCTACTGCACGATATGACAATTGGTTTCCTACATTCGAAGTATTATATATTCTCGTCATTTCACTGGAGATTGTTTTAAATTCATAAAAAAACGACGCTCTTTATATGAAAATGCCATCCCAACGCTTAATTTACCAGTGATTGTACGTAATTTATATCGAAATCATATCTATTTTGCCCTTATGATTACTAAGAATGACATTTTTATTTTTTAGATGTCTATTCCAGGTTAATCTAATTCAAAGAATTGGCAAAATATGACGAGTGCTAATTTATTATTAGAAAAAAAGATGAGTCACGTTCTAATTAAATTAAAAAATCTGAATACTTTTCAAAAGATCCGAAAATTTATTTTAAAACGTTTAGTGCTTTAAATTTAGTTAATATTTTTATAAAATTTTAAAGGAACTTGCTGAGGGTAAAAAATATGTTGATAACAAAAATTCAGCTATCAAACGACCGCATAGCCACATATTTGTTCCATCTGCAAATTGCAAATCATTTGAAGACGTCTCGCCAACACCATCAAATTACAGCTCTCTACGAAAGAGATGGATCAGTAGAACAATTCGTATTCTAAAAAGTAAACTTCTAACTAAAAATGTAAAAATAAAGCTCTTACGTGAGGCAAATCGTAAGCTGAAAAGAAAAACGGATTCGCTGAAAATGATACTGGAGGAATTAGAAAAGAAAAATGTGATGTCCCAGGAAAATGCATCATTATTAATAAAATTGAAGTCCAAACTCAAGAACTTATAAAGCGGCAACATTTCAAAGTTGCAACAGGCAAAGTAAATCGCAGCAATTATGCCGCTGAATTAAGAACGTTCGCCCTAACGTTGAACTTTTCTCCGACAAAAGCTTATCAATATGCAAGAAAAATCTTTGATACATCAGTACCTTCAATAAAAATATTACCAAAATGATACAAACCAGTCGATAGTCGTCCCAGTTGCATCAAGGAAGCTTTTGATGCTCTTAAGTTGAAATCGGAGCACTCTGGAATTGTATTTTATGGGACACTAATGTTTGATTAAATGAATATTAAGAACAAAATTGAATATGTTCCACACACTCAAAGGACTCACGGTTATGTGGACTTTGGAAGTGGATTTAATACTGATTGCGACGATGAATGTACTGAGTCTTCAGTTTTTCTGGTAGTTCCATTTAATGATATATTCAAAGTACCCATTGGTTATTTTCTGGTAAACAAAGTAACAGCGGATCAAAAAGCAATGTTAGTTCATCAGGCAATACAAATTTGTAAAGAAGCAAATTTTATCGTCAAAACTTTGACTTTTGATAGAGGTCCAACGAACATTGCCGTGGCAAAAATACTAGATTATGATTTTAGTCTTTCAGACATGGAAACAACTTTTACAATAGATAACCAACAAATAACAGTATTTTTAGGCCCAGTACACATGATAAATCTTATGAGGAATAGTTTTAAATTCTATCAAAATTTAATTGACAATGAGGGTAACACAATAAAGTGGTCTTATATAAAAAGTATTCCATGTAGCCAATAAACTTCGATCGAATTATCTCAACTCCAAAATAATATAATGATAGTAAAACTCGCAACACAACTCTTTAGTAGAAGTGTTTCCACAGCTTTATTATTTTGTTGTAGAGAACTAAAATTACCGAGTATTGAAGGAGCCATAACAACTGCTAATATGCTATTGTTACTGAATGATCTTTTCCATATTCTAGATTCTAAAACCTACGGTTACGGTTTAAAACTAGCTATAAACATAGATAACTATGCGACAGTTTCTCAAAAATTAGATGAAGCAAAAAACTTTTTAAAAACGTTAAAAGTGCATGTCACGTCAATATACAATAAAATATTAAAATTGATTGAGTCTCCGCGATATACTGGTTTATTAGGTATGTGCATATGAACAGAAAGTGCAAAATTTATTTTTAAAAATTTCATTCAAAACGAAAATATTCCATTAAATTACTTAACCCTTCATAAAATCAGTCAACATCATTTACAATTATCGCTTTTAAATATTAAATCGAAACTAGTAGCAAATGATAACCCTATACCACGTCAATTTGAAGGAGCCTATAAAAAGATATTAGTTCACACCGAACTCTGCAATAAGGGCACTGGAAACTGTATTCTTCTTGAATGTATTTCTATTTTTAATTGTTTCTCTTCCATTGACTAAATTTTTATGACATAGTTGAAATAGAAGAAGTAGACTTGGAAAATAGTGATTTCGTTTACGCTTTACAACAAATTAATTTGTCACTATTTTCAGAAATATATCATACCACATAAGCGAGGTAATAAATAGCCTCATTTGTTTAAGAAATTAAGGGTGGCTTAATACATCCTTCTGACTATGTTATCAAAATTTGCCGGCGATGCGAAGTTGTCATTCGAAGTGACGAAAATTACAAAATGTTTGAACGAGAAAAACGAACTCTGTATTTTGTTACGAAAACCTTATTCACTTTTACAAACAAAACATTATTTTCGGACATATTAAATCATCGGTTTAATTACGAAAATAGCAATCACCTAATAGATTCAACCAAAAGTGTAATGGAAAAATACATTAACGTACCACTAGTTTATTTAACAAAAAAAAATTCAAAAAAGAAGTCAGACGTGTATACAAAAAACTAAATCATTTCATAGTGTATTGAAGTGAAATTTCTTTACAATTGTTGTGATTTGAAACTCGTTGAAACGAAAATGCGTCGCCACAAAGAAAAAAGTGAAGCTTCTTTAGAATCGTTGTGATTTAAATTTTAGATCTCCTCTTTATGCCATTCTTCGTTGTATTACTCTCTCGTCTACAAAGCATTGTACATATGTCTGCGCCTGTATATATCGTCGGTATGTATCTATATTGCACACTGTCTTATACATGCTCTGGTCCAAGCGTTTTACGTGCACATGTCAGTATGCGTGTTAATACGTGTGTATGCGCCTGTGTATTACAAAGCTTTAGTAAAAAGCCAGCGCGGTGTATTATTTATGTATATTTTTATTTTTGTGAATATTTTTTTATTTAAGAGTGGTTTAATATAATGCGCGTACATTATTGTATTTTAAAGTAATAATCTTGCATTGTTCCTGATTCGTCGAATTAATATTCATCATATAATATCAATGTAATTATATAAACACATAAATTTTAAAATTGGAAGTTTTCCCTTCTGTCGTATGATCATAAGTACATACCAGAATTTTTTATTTTATTCATAATGCCTGAACATTGCCAAAGCTATAAGTACCTAAGTAAATTTTTTTTTTCTGTTTGTATCCTGCGATCAGTCATTAGAACTATAAGCAGGTAGGTTGTGGTATGTATCTTGTTTGGGCGAATATAGGGCCAGTGCCCTTAATCGTTCTAATTAGGAAGCACGTCAGCTCTCATGAGTCTCTTTATCGAGTTGGGCTGCAACAGCATGTGCGAAAGTGGGTTAGGATGGAATGTCAGACGATCTTTGTATGTGGCTGTGTAGCGTTTTGCTTCGTCTACGATGGTTGAAATTTGTAGGTATTCGTGGATTTCCGAATTGCGGGAGTACCATGGTGCACCTGATATGACCCTAAGTATATTGTTTTGGGCTCTTTGTAGGCAGAGTATGTTCGAATTACTGGCCGATGACCACAGTTGAATCCCATATGTCCAAATGGGTTTTATTACGGAGCAGTACACTCTTAGTTTGTTGCTTAGGGATAGTGCTGACTGTCTTCCTAGAAGCCATAGCAAATTTCTAAATCGAAAATTGATTTCGTTACGCTTATTTTTGATGTGGTCTTTCCATGTCATCCTTCGGTCCAGATGACGATTGCGGTAAGGTGTTGGTACCTAAGTTGACTGCAGGACAAGTTGCACGTCTCAGAGTGAACGTGATGTGGTGAGATTTTTGGGCACTAGCTCTTATACGCCATTTGTTCAACCATTTATTTGTGTCATCGAGTTGTGCCTGCAGCAATTTACTTGCCTCTTCTGGACTGATATTGCATGCGAGAAACGCAGCATCGTCAGCATAGGTTGCTACTGTAATATTAGGTGTCTGGGTTAAGTCATTCGTGAAGATATTGTAAAGCACCGGACCGAGTACCGATCCCTGGGGTACTCCTGCGTGGCAACTATACAAAGAAGACCTGGCGTCACGGTGTTTTACTCGAAACATTCTGTCTCTAAGGTAAGAATCCATCAAGGGGTAGAAAGAGTGTGGAAGTGCTTGCTTTATTTTGCATAGTAACCCTTTGTGCCAGACCCGATCGAATGCCTGTTGGATATCCAGGAAAGCAGCAGAACAATATTCTTTCTTTTCCAAACAGTCTCGTATAGTACGATAGACTCTATGTACTTGTTCTAGGGTCGAATGTTGCTTGCGAAACCCGAACTGATGATCTGGTATGACGTGATTGATATCTAGGTATGCATTTATCCTAGTAAGGATTATTTTTTCCCACAATTTGCTTAGAACTGGAGTTAAGCTGACAGGACGATGTGAGGATGCATCGTTGACTGATTTACCGGGTTTATGGATCATAACTACCTCGGATATTTTCCAAATAGCAGGGACATGTTTTGTTCTGAAGGTTGCATTAACGAGGGTTACCAGGAAGACAATACATTTTCTTGGAAGCTCTTTGAGTACCTTCGGGGTGATCAGGTCGAATCCTGGAGCTTTCTTCGAGTCCAAGCTGGCTATTTCTTTGGACAGCGCCTTTGGGGAAGTAGGTCTTATCGGCAGACACAGCTGCAGGTCCTGATTTAGGATCAGATCTATTTCAGGGTCCTCAGGGTTGTCAGATCCGTTAGGTTTGAAGACATTAGCAAGATGACTGGCGAAGGTCTCAGCTTTTTCTGGGCCTGTCCGTGCCCATGTATTGCCATTCCAGATTGGCGGTGAACATTGTTGGGGCTGTGGCATATTCCTGGTAGCTTTCCATAAAGAATGGGTCCCATGGCCATTGGGTAACATCTTCTCCAGTCTTTGTTTAACTGCAGCGTTAGTGACATCAGCAAGAAGAATCTTTAGCTCTTTTATTGCTTTGTTCAGTCGCGTTTTGTCTTCGCTGTTACGGGAAAGTTGCCAAACTCTACGATGGCGGCGTTTTTCATAAATTTTTTGACGGATTTCAAACGGGAGCGGTGTATTCGCAAATGAATGCTTCATTGTGGGTGTGCTTGTCCACGCTGCCACTTGGATCAGGTTTGTAATGTATAGACATGCATCGTCTACATCTCCAGCGGTTTTTAACGGAAGTTTGAGAGTGATATTTTCGTCCAGATATTCTCGGAAACCATTCCAATCGGTTTTAGCGTTAGTTAGATAGGAGCTATGGGTATCACGGGGTATCGCAATAGGGCTTACAGTAAGAAGTATTGGTGTGTGATCAGAAGATCCATCTAGGTTTGACTCGATTAGGAGGTTTTGATGACAAATGCCTTTTGTGATAAAAAAGTCTATAAGATCAGGAGTTCTCTCGGTATCTGTAGGCCAATATGTAGGTTCTCCGGTTGAAATGGTCGCTAGATTGTTGATCTCAGTACTACATTTTAATTCTCTACCTCTTGTAGTTGTTAACCTAGATCCCCAATGTGTGTGCTTAGCGTTCCAATCACCACCGGCTATGAATCGGTTTCCTAAAGCTTTGAAAAACTCCGTAAACATATTCTCCTTAATGGTGTGACGCGGTGGACAGTATATTGCTGAGAGGATGAGGGGTCCGGCACGATCATCGATCCGTACAGTTGTAGCTTGCAGGTACTTGGTTTCCCAAGACTCGAGTAGGCAATGCTTAATGTTCTCCTTAATTACATTGCACCGCCATGAGCTTCCCCTTCGGGGTGTGAAGTTGTGTAAACGCAGAATCCACGAATGCATATGCGTGGTCTTGATGTAGTGTGAGATTCTGATATAAGGCAGGCGTCAAGCTTATTGGTTCTCAAAAACATCTCAAGTTCTTTAGTGTTGGGAGCAAGTCCGTTTATGTTCCACGTGGCGATGTGTAGAGAAGTCATTTTGTCAGATTAGATATCAGGGTAGTTATAAGTCCCAGTAGGGAGCCTATTTGTTGAATTAAGAGATCCATTTTCTCACTTTGTTTGGCAAGTATATCTTCTAATTTATTAGATTGTTGGTGAGTAGATTGCTCTGTTGTTGGTTGCCTACCTTTGGCAATATCGGCATAAGATGTTTTGTGGGTGTTACTATGACCCTTAGTGTCAAAGTTGGTGGTAGTTGGTATGTTGATAACAGGTGTTTGAGAGGGTAGTCTAGCGCGGGAGGCGAGATTCTTGGTCCTTCGAGCTAGTATTTCTTTGTATATTTGGCATCCTTTATAATTAGCAGGGTGGTCGCAGCAGCATAAAGCACACTTGGCTGGAGTTGTCCTATTCTTTTTGCACTCTGAGGTTTTATGGTCTTCACCGCATTTCACGCATCTAAATGGTCTCATGCAGTTATTTTTGGTATGACCATATTGTTGACAGCGTTGGCATTGTACAATGAACTTTGATTTCCGGGGATCCTCAATCTTAATTTTTTGCTGTGCGATAAATGAAATGTTTTTAACGTCAGGATTGTTAATGCTAGGCTCGATATTGACGAAGAACGTTGAAGTCGGTTTCTTTTCGGGGCCGTATCGTGCATTAATTATTTCACCTCTGACTTTGTTGTTGGTCGCTTGAACTGCCTCAACAATAGCTTCATGAGGTGTGAGGTGATGCAAGTTCTTAATGACAATTCGGTAGAATTTGGAGTCCTTAGGCCTAAAAGTATACCCTATAAGCCCGTTATCTCTGAGGAGATTGATAATTTTCTTATATTCTTCTGGAGTTTTCATTAGCACGTGAAGGATATTTTTGGTAATCATTTTGAGCTTATAATTATCTTTTTGGCTAACAGTTTCAATTAGTTTTATTAACTCGTTGACGTCTTCTATACCACTCAGAACTATTGGTGGTGGTTTGTTGGGTTTCTGAGTTTTTGAAAGAGCAATGTCATCATTTGGATCAAGCGGTAAGTTGCTAAACCGGTTCTTATTTACAATTCCATTAGACGGTGGTGGAGAATCGCACATTTTCCTCTTCTTTATACCTAAGTAAATAAATGTAATAATTACCAAGGACCAAATATATTGAACCGTTCATTTTGAATTTATTTGCATATAAAAATTTCATACAGAATTATTTTGAGTGCGTTTAGTTACATGAATGCTATTCAAGTAATTAATATTACTTCTATATTCAGTGTAAATGTTAACACATTACATAAACATTAAATAAGAGTAAAGTATAAATTGAACATAGTGTTACAAATTACGAAAAAGTTTTTTTTTTATTTTTCAGTTTACAAATAAATTATCCTATTAACTAAATTTTACATATTTGGATATCATTCATGTGCTAACTCGTTAATAAATAATTCGTTAATTATTCTACTGGAAACAAACTGCCGAGCGAAATTTTTATTAATGACCCATTCCCATCGGGTGTGATTTTTTTTTCTAATCCAAGCTAATGCTGATTCACATTATTATAAATCAGGAATTTTCACTTGTTTTCACATCTTAACTTTCTAATCATTCGCCGTTATTTTTTGCGTAAGTATAGCCTGTAAAGGGTCGCAGTACAATTTATTTTTAGCGTAATTAAAAATATATTATATTATGGATAAGAACGTCAATATAAAGGTATATTCATATTCAGGTAATCTGTGGAAATTATCGTCTTAATCAGAATTAGTTTGCTTTTATCTCTATATATGTAAATCAAAAAAATATTCATTTATTTATCCCAAAAAAGGTTTTTTTCTTTTCATGATTATATTTTGATTATGTGACACGTTAGTTTCAAAATTCACCACATTTTTTTTCTTTTTCCATAAGCGGGACACGATGGCAAATCATATTCTAATGACATTTTTATTCACTACTTCTCGTCCATCGTATTAAAGACATCAGAAAATAAATTAACTTCTATTCATTGTATGAAGATTGAAGAAAATAGTAGAAAGGTATATTAACATGAACATATCCCAACACTAAACCATGTATTTTACTGTATTTTTAATATAAATAGTTCCTACGGGGTATGTGACATAAATTTTAAAACACTTTAATTAGTACAACTGAAAAATCACTTTCAAAATATTGTGAAGGCTTCTGCCGAAAACTAATTTCTAATTTTTTAAATAAAATTATTTATCCGATCGGATCCGCACAACCTAAAGTGAAATTTTTGCCTCAAATTTTTCAAGAAAGGAAAATTTTTCATTTCATTGTCATTTCATTATTCATTTCATTGAAAGAAAATCAAATTTCATTGAATGAAAATTAATTTTTCATTATTTAATTTTTTAAAATTAATTTTTCATCATTAATTGAAAGGCAAATAATTTGACTATTGGTAAGGAAACCCTGGCTCACAAACTCACAACGCCTAAAATAATAAAGCATAATGTTTATTAAGGTGTGTATAGTGTTAGTTTCACAAACATGTAGATTAACTCCATAAACTGGTACATTGTATAATTTTGTTTAAATAAAAATTGACATTTTACGAATATTCCCTAATATTTTTTCATTAAAATTAATTGTTTCTCTTCAATAAATAATACATTCAAATTTATTTTCTTCCCCATTAAATTTCTAATAAATTTTCGTTACGTTGTTAAATTTTATTTGATTAATGAAATGACAATAGTCACATTTACTATGATTAACTTTGGAAGATATAATTGTTTATATAAAACTTTACGTAATATTGAATAAGTACCTGTGCACCAAATAAAAGCATTAAAAATGTATTTTTATATAAAAAATATTGATTTTATATATACAAGATGGAGTGAAAATAAATTGTTAACAGTGATTAGTAAAATAACCCAGCACTCACGTTATATACCACCTAACCTAAATTCTTTCAAAAAGACATTTTAAATTATTTTTTTTTCAAATTCAACTATTGTGAATTCACATAGTATCAATTAGATATAGACTGAATTGAAAGAATCCTAAACGGCGATACTACGAAATCTCAAAAATTTTCAATTTCCCATTAACAGTTAATAAATTAAATTTTAATGGATGTTTTTTAACGATATTTCTGGAATTTAAAATTAACGATCCAAAAGCGAATATTTGCTCCATTAACTTCGGCGCTGTAAATTACTATCACAAACATGATCAAATGGGAAACCTGGCAAAATTCCAAAAGTAACTTTGCAGTTTATGACAGAGCTTTGAAAAGCTTATACGTTAAATTTGGACCCGAATAAATTTATTCCCAATGAGTTGGGAAGGTTAATTTCTGTTGTAGTTTAATGGGTCTAGTGTTTGCTTTTTATAATTCTATCGTCCAATTGATGATTGGGCCACTAAAGAGTGAACATTTTATGGCGGATGATTTGGATTATTTGTGGCTTTTAAAAGGATTAAGCTTTTACATATTAATGAAGCTAATAAAAATAAGACTTTAAAGACCCGTTAATGTCAAATAACATTAAATATTTCCCATGTATGATTAGGTATATCTTAATAAATGACTGTAAGAAACTAGAGAATATTGCATAAATAATTAAATATAAGATACGGTGGAAATAACCGTTATACACTGATTCCTTTAACGTAGAATTTAACTAAAATATTTAGAGTTTACAATTCTTGGCAGATTTGCCAGTTTTTTTTAGGCTTTAGTTAGTACATCAAAACGTAAAATTGAAGGGTTCATAAGAACGTTCACGTGTCCGTTCGTCTCTATTACCGCTGTTTTTCTCAGAAAGTATTTTATGTAGAAACTCTTTCATTTAATTTAGAAACTCATTCTTTATGTATCCACGTTGATGAAAATGTTGACGAAAATGCTGTATCATTTAATAAACTAATAACTCAGAATCCTGAGAAAAAAGAGTATTACCACAAATTTACCACAAAATTAAGTATTATTTGCTTGAGAATTTTAATTCACATGGTCAAAAAGAAAGTAATTGCTTAAAAGACGTAAAAGCTTGTGCCCTTGAATGTTAATATAAGCATAAGTATGCACGGAGTTCCTTTAGTAAGTATTTTACGCTTACTTTACACTTGTTTCGTTCTTTTTTTCAAAGTACAAGTATTAGTATAACATAAATTAGCAAGAAACATACCTATATTGTTTAACATAAATAGATTATAAATATTACAAATAATAAAAGAATTTTTGTACTCTTATTAAGGATATAAAATAAAATATTTCTAAATGTACTATCATAAAATAAATAAATAATAGTAAGAGAGTGTGCTTTAAAGAAAATATATTCACCTTACTTATGTTACAATTAACGTTTTCTAATAAAATAATCAATAATGGTTTCTGTAAAACAATTCAAGTATAAAACATCTTTTAAAACACGAACTTCAAAACAGTATAATAGTACAAAATAGGTACCTATTCATTCGCTACAAATAACTAAGTAACTTATTTTTTATGTCGGTACCAGCACTTTCAATTTAAATTTAAAACCCTGGCTTCGAACGTATTCACAATACGAAACAGATTTGTAAATGGCGTATTTACGATACAAAATTTTACATTTGTTTAAGTTGGTCGGCGATGCTAGCACCTTCAAAAATAAGGAACCTGGTTATTTATGGCGAATAAGTAAGTACTTATTTTTAGTTAATTATTTTTTACTACTTTTTTTGAAGTCAAAAGTTATTTTAGCATTTTTAGTGTTTAATAATTTTAATCAACACACTGCAACTAACATTCAATTATTTTCTTCCTTAAAATATTATTTAATTATTATGTCACGGGTGAAACCCAGTATATAAATAACTTCCTCAGTTATCAACAACATACAGAATCGAAAGGCTAGTGGTAGCCTCCAGTAGTTGGTTGTTAGCCGTTGAGAAGTTCCGCTTTCCATATCCGAAATCCAATATCAGATTTTGTAAAATAACAACTAAAGTAAGAACTAGTCAATGGCAAATACATTGAATCACGTTTGACTTACTACCATTAGTTAAAGAGATTAAATATTCAGAACTCTTAGCAAATATCTTTTTTCACGATTGATTTACTAACATCCGTTAAGGAGCTCCATTGTTCATTTCGGAAACTCATCATCAGACCCTGATCTGGTAAGTGGTGTAGTTATTATGCAAAATAAAACTACCCGTAGTAAATATCTCGAATCATAGTTGATTTACCGCCATTCGTTAATGAGTTTAATCTTTCAGTTCTGAACCACATCGTCAGGTTATCATCACATTTATAAGGGACTATTCCTAAAGTACCCTCCTTCATATAAAAAAAAATCATCGATATCAGTCTACTCAGCAAAGTGTTATCGTTGAACATACCTAGAAAAGATTTTGACGAATTGAGAACCTCCTACTATTTCTTAAGTCGGTTAGAAATAAGAATGTTGTTAACTCATTGTGAATTGGTATACATACATTTCTACACTTGATATATTTCTAGACTCCTTTGTGATTTATCTTTCTGATATACTAGGAAAATTTTTCCAATCTCTCTCTAAACATCTGTTCTCCGTATACGTACGTACTTCTTAAAGACCCATATTTGTCTAGTATTATCACAAGATTTGTTTTAAAATTTTATTTGCTTTAGAATATCTCATGTCTTGATATGAGCAATCCATCAATCCTTTATACGAGTGCTTAAATTGAATACTTTCTCTTTGTTCACCATATACGGAAATAGTTCACTATTTTCGAGGGTTGAATTAAATAGTAACGGTTTACGTTAAAAAGAAGTCGCTCAGTCGAAGGATGTATCGTCTTAGTTCATTACTGACATTATATTAAAATGATCTTGCTGTATTTAATCTCTAGTCTAAGTTTTAAACTCCATGCAGCTCGTATACGTTTCCATCACTTATTAAATATATCCCATATACATGCACTTCTTAGTACATTCCATAAATCGCCAATAATCTTGATATTGTTCAATTCTACCGCTGTTAAGTGCATTAATGACATAAGGAATTTTTACTTATTCCTTGTTCATAGTAACTAAATGAATCGATCTGTAATTTTTAAAAGCACAATGAAAACGAGCAAAAAACTGAAATATTCAAAAAGCCATTTTTTCTCTTTATTTTAATTCTCTTGTTTAACTTTTAATAATAATTTTATAATTGATTCTGATAAAATTAAAGAATTAATTTTTTTTAATTTACCCAAATATAAAAATTAAGTAATTGGCTGGAAACGAAGTTTATGCTACTGCAAGTATTTTAAAGTAAGTGTTATTTAATGCTAGGCGCCGTCCTGGTTTTGCTCCAGGCATAATATTGAATGTGACTGCATTTTGTTTTAATAGATTTTCTTGCTAATTATATTTAATATATTAAAGGAATTTTTACGATTTAGTTACTTCTTCCGTATCTATCGAATAAACTATTTTTGTAGCAAACGCAAAAAGAAACAAGAGAAAACGCTTTATAAAGTTATCAATTATAATAAAAAGCACATGACTACCTTTTTCCCACGATTTTGTTCAAACCAAGAACGGAAATGGATTAATGGGCTTATTTGTCTGTCTTTTTTAATTTTTTTTATCTTTTATTTTCTTGTTACATTCAAGGGCATGCGGGTGAGGAAAGAAGAAAGGTAGCCAGGTGGATATTCAATTGTTATAAGATATAATAGAAACATAATTTTAGTTTGAACCATAGAGAGCTGATTTTGTATTAAACCACAGTTAAAATTACCTCAAAAACAGCTGTTTTTTTATATAATTGAGATTCTCCTTTCCAAGTACCACTAAGTTTAATGTAATGATCCTATACTTCATCTTTTCATTTAGATTGCCTCTAACAATGATTGCACAACTTGGGTGTCTGTTGAAGGATTGCACAACTTGGGTGCACAACTTGGGTATCGCTTAGCTTAAAAATCTCCTTGAGAATAATGGACATTGTTCTACAAATTTTATAATTTCAACCCTTTTTGCAGTAACTACATAAAATAAAGTTAGATAACATGAACATGTCATCTAATTTTATTTCTTTTTTTAGAAAACAAGGTATCGTTTAACCAGTAGTGAAGAAACTTTTGACATCGGTTCAGGAGTTTTTCAAATTGCCTTCATCCTAATCAACTTACTAATTTCATTTAATTTTCATAATATTATGGAAAATTGGGTACGACCTTCTTAACAGCGAAAGATTTTATAAAATCTGTTTAAATGTATTCGAATTAGGTTTTATAAAAATGAGTATTTCAAAACTCACATATATTCCCTCTTTTGTGTTTTACCTTCCTTTAAAAGTATTGACTATGCAATTGGCATATTCCTAATTTATTTACGAAAATACCATCATATGTAGATATCAAAATTTATATTCAATTTGCAGTATTTTTGAAGCTAAATATCTTATCCATTGTGAGGTATAAATTAGAAATGAAATAGTGTGCAGTATGAGTGGAATAGCACACGATGCGCTTTCGTCATCAAAATGTTCTAACTTTAGGAGATTCATTTGTTAAGTATGTCTCAGAATATTACGTAAATAAATTTGTGAGTATACTGGTCATAATAATAAAATATCAATGTATTTAAAATATATCCACAGCGAATTAATTTATTTTTTCGGTTGAAAAATAAGATAAGAAAAGTTTACATTAATTCTAGCCGGGAGTCGGAATCGGGCTTTCGTTTTCAGCTTGAAATAAAAATGTTGATAAAATATTACATACTTTGTCAAACTCCGAGCATCTAGCTAATCAAATTCATATTTAAATGTTTAATGGAGATAGTTATTGTAACGTTTATTTAAATAACTTATGTAATAAAAGTCTGAAGTTAAATTTAAAATTATAATGAAACTTTACGATTATATTAAGATATATTTATAAATTTTAATTATTTATAAATTATCCATAAAAATATAATACATTTATTATGCGTAATATTAAGATATTTGAATAAAAGTAACAAATATATTTTGGTACTTCGAACCTGCGCAAATAAAAAAAATCGCAAATGCTATTTAGTAAATCGATTTCCTTTTAAAACACTTTTGTACGGAAGTTAAGAAGGTAAATTGGGGATCGAACAGGTTAAGTAGATTAAAGTCAAGAAAGTAACTAGGAATATAGTCTAATTCGGTTTATTATTTAGATTCTTTGATATGTTCATTAATTTATTTCTTTTTTGTACAATATCGGTTATTAAAGAATATTAAACTATTTGAGCCCTGGAATTGAACGTTTGATCACATGCAAGATGTTTTCATAGTAGATATACATTTGCTTCCATACATTTCATAATGTCCACCAAATCGCTTACGCAGTGGAGTATTTTTGTAGATTTAGGCATAGTATTGGAGTTTTTTTTTCTAACCTCACCATTTTAAAACTGATCAGTAGTAAATATAATTTTACGCTATTCTAAGCATCTTACATTGATCTTCAGCCACTAATAGTTTGGACCCAAGATTTTTCATCGAACCACTGGCATCTTCTTTGAACTACGACTGCTCATTGATTTCACCACAAGTTCAAGATTAGAAGCTCGTGTCACAATGTTTAAAAATACTTAGAACATAGAATCAAGTACATTTTTTAAGGATTACTAATATTACTATTCGCTATAACACTTTATTGCAATCATTTCAAAAAAAGCGCTAGGAAAAAAAAATTCAGATATCTAATTTAAATTGTACGACTCTGTAAATTAAAAGCAAAAACAAATATTTTCCTTCTCGCACAAAGAAAAAAGAAAATTAGGTAACTTAAAAATTAGTGCACATATAATACTGAGTATACAATATAATGGGGATATTGTAATATTGAATGTATACCAAACCTAAATGTTTCTGTTGTTAGTGTTTTTAAATTCAGTATATGGTTAATTCACTTAAAATTACGATGAGTGACAATACTATCAGAAATAAATTTACCTCATAAAAATTAATAAAACTAACAAAAAATTAAATAAAACTTAAAAGAATTGAACAATAATGGATAGACATCCCTGCCAAGATAAATTAAAATGATTTTGCCTTGCTATATAACTCATATTATTTCTTAGAGGTAATACATAAATATAATTCTTGAATTTTTTAGCACAAACACGTTCATTATGTGCCCACATATGATATTCCAAATAATAAATCATGTCTCCGACCGAACAAAAATTGATTATTTCTCAGCACTGCTGATGTGAATCTGTAGCTTTATTTCTAAAGACTTTAAATCCTGGTTACTGCAATATCTTTGGTTATTTCCTTATTTCTTATCTTACGAATTCTCCAGATCTCCTTTACATGGGAAACTTTAGTCCATTGAATCTTACGACTCCTTTTTCGTAAATCGAATGCTATTTTTTTACACCTGGTGGTACCTATAAGATCATAAATTCAATTCCTTGTCTCGAGGTTATCGAGATGTTATATTATTTAATGGCATCTGTTTTGAAGAAAGTGGATCATCTGACGGAACTACCAATAGGCTTGAATCATTTTGAAGACAAGCATTGAGTGATTACAATATTTTTGGTGCAAGTAAAGGTGGTGAATTTTATTCATGTAACTGCATGTAAATGAGTTTTTAAAGAATTGATACTTGACTCATTTGATACCGCAACAGTAGAAATCGGATAATTATGTATATTTTTCGCTTTGTAAATTCACAAATTAAAAATGTACCTTAAAACATCTCTGTCAACATTACAAATACTACTATTTCTGGAAGCTTTTGTAAATTGCGCGCTCGTATACCTTACCAAGAAGCACACGTATCTGACATTGCGTGACCGCTCGACTTGGGTGTTATCACAGCCATTTTCCCATCTCATCAAAATAATATAAATAAATAGTTTTAAAAATTACATGTCGAGCGACTACAACTTGACAAATTTTAAAAATACAACTGGATGTATATGCCGGTAATATTAACATATTGCACTAATTCAATTGAAAGCAAATGCTTTGTATGAGTTACATGGCCAGGTGACGGACTCTTCTTCTCTTTCTCCTCTTAAGCCAATATGGTACAACACTTTTATTATTATATCACCAATCAAATTTAAAAAAAACCTTAATTACTTTCATTGTAATGGTACATCCCGGGAGATACAGAATATGAAAGCAACAACGTGTATTAATTTAAAAATATAAATATTAATTTTTAGTATAATTTAAGATATTCAAATAATACCGGTATTATAACCTTAGTTAAACACACTTTTATTTTACAACGTTCAAAACACAACAAAATTATAAAAAAGTTCCTATTTTTGCTGTGAAAGGATGAAAAATAATTTTCTATGCCTTAAGAACATACAAACTAACGTCGGCCAAAGGGCAGCGGAGCACTCCCGCGCTTGTCTCTTGTCCCTTTTGCTCGAGTGTACTCGTAATAGTTTTGTAGAAACATTAGCGTATCAACTAAAGCCAATGACACCAGTTTGAACCTACTTCTATGCACACGTTCTGCAGAATTTTACTGAAATAAGGTTTTGTTCAAGCTAATTAAGAAATATAATAATAAAAAGAAGAAAACACGCCCTGCCGTTTCATTTCAAATTTTTGCCCATCACTTATTGGAAATTGAGGGCAAAAATGGAAAAAAAATAACGCCGCAAACTTGTTCGAAATACACCCACAATACTTATGGTACAATATCATTTTAGTTTAATAAATATTTCTTTGAGTAATAGTATATTTGATTTTCTACATTTAAGTGTATTCATTAACTGAAATTGACAGAAAGTTCGGAAACTCTCTCTATATATATATATATATATATATATATATATATATATATATATATATATATATATATATATATATGTATATATATATATATATGTATATATATATATATATGTATATATATATATATATATATATATATATATATACATATATATACATATTTGAATATTTAGGGAAATTACTTCATATCAAATGAATTACTATTTTTTTAACGCCGTCAGTAGAATTTCTAAATAGAAAAATAAGTTAGCAATATATTTAATTATACAAAATTAATTTGCATATGTATAAATTTTGTAAATAAAATCCTTAAAAATCAGCATCATCACTAACAATAACAGAAAACAAACTGAAAACGTTAAAGATATATTCAATTGTTTTATGATGTATATTAAATGAAATTAAAATCTATTTGATTATGTAGTTTTTTTGTGGTAAGAAACACTTATCGCCCAAGCACCTGTTACGCTTGACCGTCTTTTTAACTTTAAATTATCTGCAAGGGATATATAACAATTTTTAATTTTTGCCACTAATATTTTCGTGTAATTTTTTGAATGTTTAATTGAATACAGAAAGCATTAACTGTTAATTTTTACCACATTTCAAGAAAACCGTTTAAACTCAGTTTTCTTCCCAAAATTTTGAATGCTCCCGAATTTTACTTTAATTGAAGTGTACTCATTACAACCTTATAAAATTAAGTTATTATTTAAATAAAACGCTTCATTTCACCTAATTTATATCGCTATCATTTCATTACAATTATTTTATTCTGTATTTCCTGTATGCGCTTCAACTGAAGTTTATTATACTTACTATCATTGTAAACCCGAAAATTCGTGAATTTTTTACGTAATGACTTTGTACAACATAAATAAACACGTAAGTTATTACCAATTGTTTCATTTGTGGGATGAAACTCCGTGTCTTTACGTAATATTAAAAATATAATCATTACAAATATAATACATTCTGTCAATAAATTGTGTGAAGTTTGTATTTAACACATTTCTTGAAGTTGGCATCTTAGGGAAACTATGGCCGATTAAGTGCGGAAAAATCTTCAGGGTATTTAGACATTAACTTTTAATGAATAATATTTAAAATAAAACAACTGGTTTTTCGCCCGGAAGAACATTAATAAAACAATAGTCTTCTAAGTTTACTTTCATTTTTTATTTCTTCTTTACTCGCCAATCACTCAATTGGAAACTCAATAGAAACTCGAATATCGCTTTCTTTACATACCCTACAAGTAATATTCTAGAAACTTCTATTATATTCCAGAAATTTGTGAAAAAAGAGTTTATAAGTTATCAATGCAATACTTAAATAATAGCGTCTCATCTTTTAGTGAATTATTTAATTTAGGAGAGTGAAAAAATAGGCTAATCAAAATCGTTACCGAAAATTATCATACGTTCGTCAAAAAGTCTAGATAGAGAAAAATTGGAGACTTTGTTAATGTACTGCATTGGAAAAGGAGCTTATTGCTAAGGTGGCGCATTCAAATAAAGGTCGATATATTATTGATTCATTAAGTTTATAGAAGCAAGGAAGAGATGAACCTTTCTGATGTTATTAATAAACTAAACCTTACTACAGTTGAAACAATAGGATAAAACCGGACTATGGGGGCGATTAAAAAGTTAGTTCTGTTGATATATTTAATATGTGTATTAAAAAGAAGATTGATAAAAGAGAGATAATTTTAATACATTATCAGTGAAAAGGTCGAATAATACGTCGTTCAATTAAGCGACCGCAACACATCTTTAATGACATGTGAAAGAGAGGTATAAAGTATCTAATTTAATTCATCCATTGTTGGCTGTAAGATATGTCTATGAATAATAAGTAAGTAGGTGCTATAAAACTTAAATGTCCAATATAAAGAAAAAATCATTCGCTCATAACGAGAGATAATGTGTTATAAATCATGTAAATTGAAGATAGTTTATGATTGTAAAATGTGTTATAAAATATAGAACTACTAGATAAATATAAGTCACCAAGATACATGTGTACAAAGAGTACCAAGATACATGTGAGGAAACAAAAATTGAACGTTTCATCACAAAAATATAATAGTCTTGTGAAAATGTTTCCTTTGAAGGGTATTCTCTTGTTATATATGAGAGAAAATATTTGGAATGTATTTTCTTAAATCAATAGTAGTAAAAATAAGCTTATATTGTTTGTAATGTTTATAATATATAAATATTAGACGAATAATATAATAGCTATTTCCTTTAAAATACATTGATAGGTTAATTTTTTATCTCAATAATATATATTTAAAAAAGATAAAAAATAAAACTAAATGTCAAGTATAACCAGCAGAAATTATTTAGATATATTATTATGTAAATGAATTGCCAACATTATATTGTAAACATGTAATAATATCATCAACTTTTTAAAGATAAGTAAAAGAAACATTGGTATATGTTTTACAGTTAACTGCTAGTGACGTCGCTTTTTTATAATTTTGATTTAATAGTGCTGAGAATATATTTAGAACATTTTGACGTACAAATCTAAAAATGGTTTGGAATGTTTAGAACTCGCTCTTTCAATTGATACCCATAATAAGTACATGAATAATTCCTCCACTTACATATCTACTTAAATATTATTGAATTTTAACTGTTGAAATATATGATAGATAGTATACTTTATCACTATGGTGAATTTCAAATTTCTATAGAAATACATTTTTGAGAAAAACAGCTGTAACCCACAGACGAACGGACATATAGACAATTTTCTAATGATTCCGTTTTGTTTTTTAGTTAGAAAATCTTTAAGAAAACGTGACGGAGAATCCACCAAGAATTGCAACCTGTAAATATTTTCATTTACTGGATGATCGTCCTTGGCAAATATTTCATTTCCATTACTTTCAAAAAGTTACACCAGCGTTTTAGGCCATCTTTAATTATTCAGTTTATGCAAAACACTATATTCTGTCGTTATATCGTATATTCTGTCTGACAGGATGTAATTTTTGTTTTTTTATCTGAATCTAGGATAAGTAAATAAAGTTGTGGCTTTCTAATTTGATATTTGAACTGCAATATAAAGTTTGAAAGTTGCTATATGATTTAAGTTTCTATAATATACACAAAATGTTCACAATAGAGCGACGAGAAAAATATTTAGGACGGAATTAATTAAATAAAATCTATTTTTCTACCAAAGTTTGTCATTAATCCATTATTTCATTTTGCATCGTAAATTAATCCTGCGTGCACGTGTTTATAGTATTTTACCAATACTTTAATCTCAAGTATGTCTTGAAAAACCATATTTATACATATGACGAAACCATTATATTATTTTATTAAGATCAAAAATGAGTTTTAATTTAAATTTTTAACAAAATCCACGATATTTGTAAAGTATTAATGCAATATCCAATAAAATTGTATTCAAATATCATTTTATTGTAGTTCTAATAAAGACGAAACTTATTCAGTGCTCGCAAAAAGCTTTATCGTTTTCATATAAATTTCAAATGAATCTGATAATTAATATTAATCTCAACACTTCAAACTATTATGGCATTGCATAGGATAAAATAAATATGATTTCGAGTATATCAGAAAAAAAGTAAAGCATTATGTCAATTGTGCAAAAGAAATATTTCTCCGTAATGAAACGAAAATAGATGCTTATGTCATCTATTTTCGTTTCGCGCATTTCTTTATCATTTGTTTTATATTTTTCGCTTATTCTGTCAACTGAATTGGATATGACTAAGATAAACCGTATGAACTATTTTTAATTTTCATCTTATAAAAAAAAGTAACCTGTAACTCTCTGTCATACTTGCAACAACATGCTTCGTTAACCCGACATTATTTAGTAAATTTATATGTGAATAAACTAATCTGACTCAGACAAATATAATTTTGACTTGAAAATAACGACATTATCCAATTTATTACATAATTTTCAGAAACTATCTTCTTAGCAATTTGTTGACTGTGCTTTTTCTGTATTTTCTATTTGTTTTATGATCTAACCACCGTGCACGCGCATGTAATATAATGATAAACCTGCAGTGGAAATAGGTGGGCATTCGACTGTGGAAGAAAACTAAACATTTGTGTGAGAAATAGTCTTCACTGTATTGTTTTTGATTTTAAGATGTCCAGATAATTCATTTCGTGAAGAAGATTTTAAAGCTTTTTCCATATTTTTAGTAGTCAGATTTTAAAACATGTACTTGGCGTAGTGGATTTTCTCTAATTATTACGTAATGATAAATACTGAATATTTCTCCTACGAAATAAGGCTCTCATCATAATCTGTTGATTTGACTGTACATCATTTGAAATGAGAAAAAATTTTAATAGAAATTTTTATACGAAACTTTACTCTAAAAAGTATATGCGTGCATACCACCTACAAGGTACACGGTACAAGGTACATTTTTTTATTATTTATTGGTACGTCGTAATTTCCAGAAAAACATAATAAGTGTCGTAATTTTCTCATACGGAATTTCAATTTGACATCCATTTCGATGTGATTTAAAGGCAATTTTCATATCATCCGAGATTAGTAAGAGCCATATGGTATTTTTATATAGCTTTTTTGACACTGTTATTGTTAGAATGAAACCAACAACACCATTTAAATCGCTCTAACAGCTTGGTCTATAATATTGAACATCTACTCACGTATATAGACTGCTAAAATATTAAATTTTACCTTAGTTACACAAAAAGTAAAATTTAGTAATAGAGTATGAAACTAAAAATCAATGTTTTATTCTAACAATGGAAGATACAAGTTTTAAGCTCTACGAACATTCTTATGGCAAAGAGAACGCAGAGAAAGAAATGCAAGAAGTATTACCACAGCTATATTAAAAGTTTTTATTCCAATTTTTCACTCTATACTGTAGAATTAAGTGGTGAAAAAAGAATGATATGTTGCCAGCATTGTTCATGCTGATACGGTATTTATCAGTTTAATAATATTGACAAAGTAAAAACAGAAAACTTGTAAAATCACTCAATATTCGTTTGTCTGTTACAGCCATTTTTTATAGAGAAACCGCTTAAAGTAAATTGTTTCTGCTCCATAAATCTAGAACCGCTTTTATCGAAGTAAGCTATCATTTACAAGTATTCGCCAAGCCCAAACAAACGGTTTTCTGGTGACAAAATTTATGAAGAACAATGTGAAGTGGGAAGTATGATTTACACCTGAAAATATTCAAATGAACGAAATAAAGCGAGAGGAAAAACTACTGTTTCGGTAAAATAATTTAAAATTGTCTATTTCAATACAGAGTAACAAGATAAAATGCGTATAAAATATTTTGTTATTATATATAATTCTTAAAATATTTTGTTATTATAGTGAAATTATGTAATTTCTTTTTACTTCTTCTGTATGACATGAGAGGCTTTTGAAATTAAATCATATTTATGATAGTTCTATTACTTTCTTTTATAATTTTTTTTTGTTTTCGTCTTCATATAAATAGAAGAAAGTAATCAAAAACAATAATGTTTACACTCTTTTATATTGAAACCTATTCACAGTAAATTATTCCATAAAAATGTATTAAATGTGTTAGATGTCATAATCGTGAGAAAGATAAATAATGGAAATTTATTTATTGCTCAGTTTTATTTGTAAAATTTTGTTGAAATATAAAAAATTATAATAAAAAATAGGACACTCAATGACATCGTTAGTAAATTGTAATCAATTTTGGATACATTAAACAAATGGTTTTTGAAGAGTATATTTAAAACAATTTTAGGCGTTTGGTAATGCAACAAAAAAACTATAAATCAATTTTTTTTCTTAGATTCATTTGCATCCATTTTTCGTTATTAGTATCAATCTTTATAATTCAATAAGAGCAAAATAAGAAAGAAATGTCAATGCACCATTTGTCTGTCCCATCCCAATGCTAGATAAAACTTTCCCCGATACATGTGTCAGTGGGGGTAATGTTGATGACCGCCACTCTGGGCGGCAGGTTGAAGATCACAGTGCGCAGCTTCTCGCTCCAATGGGGCTGTTGCCTTTCACAGGTCTGTGCCATTTCACTACATAATTACAAAAACAGTTCCAATTCCGCTCGACGAGCAGTCGGGAAAAAACTTGGGATAAATTTTGAAATTCAGCTGTTGCCAAAAGAGTTAGAATAGACATAAGTAACAAGCAAAAAATGACTGTAAAAGAAATTTAATTTAAAATGAGCAAGCTAAATCACAGATTTTATTTATCCAGCTGAAGGCTAATCTTGAGATGAAAACATAACCTACAAAAGGAAAACCGATATAAAAAAAATAATGTTTATATTGGAGATACCATTAGTAAAACCGCGAGTTAATGTTAAATGCTCTCCGTAGATCAAAAAATATAACTTTCAGTCTGAATGTTGAGTTTTTTATAGATGAGCTTTTAGACAGCCTATCGATAGTTTTTTGCACAAATTCTTCTTTTTTATAACACTTTCCCGTATATAGGTTTTGACTGTCTCTGAAGTGCAAATGTTTTGACTATATTCTTTTAATTTATATAACCTGGTCATATCGCATCAAATATTACCCTTTGTCTGGGTTTGGAATTGTGCAAAGATTATTTTGTCTATAGATTATAGGTAAAATATATTTTCTATAATATTTATTTTTGATAGGATTGGGATAGGTAACTGCAATATTGTCATATTAGGAGTTATTTCTACATTTGGAAATATTTGGGATTCGAATGATAACAAGTTTCTAGACAAGTTTATAATTTCTGCTATTTTCTAAATGAAAACGAAAATGTTCAATTAGAAGTGAAAGAGAACTGATCCAAATACCCTTAAATCAAATTAGACACTATCAACACCCATATATTGTTTTACCAGACGATAAATACATGTTAATAGACACAGCGAATGTCCGTTCATTTATACAACCCCGATCAGCTAAACATTATATTAAGCAAGGGATAGCAAAATATAACGATGAATTATTTACAGCACAAACGGCCCATAAAGCCGCTAAACACCAAGAAAAGATGACTTTACCACCATTCGAGAATGTATTTGGACCTATTACGTCATTCGAATTTTTTATATTCGAATTCTCTAATAAATACGACTATCTGCTTCATTGGGACGCTCTATCTAACATAACGATTAAATCACAACAAAATATAATTACAACGGAAGACTGCATCATTCCCATACTCCATATAACAAACAACGCTTTATTACTAAACGAAATACTACGTCAACATATTAGCACGTTCGCTGACACAGTTCACGAAACCAGCTTTGAAATTATACAACAATACATAACGTTGCTATTTAATGAGCCGATATATCAACGACCGTATTGACTACCAGGATCTCAACGCAAAGAGTCGTGGAACAAATACTAGAAATATTGAGTAACAAAATAATAATACCATCAGACTTTCCTTGGTTTAATCCAGCTCATTTAGTTCCGAAACATGTAGGGACTCCAAAATAGAAGTAATAGATTACCGCAAACGAACAAACTAGGGACGATAAATTCCCTTTGACAAATATACAGGAGATTTTTTCTAAACTAAATGGAACCGAATATTTCACAACCCTCGACTTAACAACCGGATACCATGAAATGAAAATGCGCCCAGAAAGTATCGCTTTTTCTACACCCAACGGACATTATGATTATACAAGAATGCCCCTTTGCCTAAAAACAGCCCCAACTAACTTTCAAAGAATGATAAAAAATATACTCAGGACGCATTTATAAGCTGGTCATTGTTTAGTATAATTGGACAACGTTACAATCTACGGTTCAAACGAAAACGATTATCATATAAAGCAGTAATAGAAACTTTAGATCAATACAATTTAAAAATAAATCGGTCTAAATGTAAATTGTTTCTAACTTCTGTAATTTTTTTAGAATATGTATTAACTGGAGAAGGATTAAAACCCTATCCCATAAAAATAAAAGCAACACAAAACTTCTCGAAACTAAAAACCCTAAATTTGGTAAAATCTTTCTTGCGATGAGCATCACACTATCGCAAGTTCATGCCATACCTCTCGAAGATAGTAAAACCTATTACAGAATTGAAAAAAAAGGAAACTAAGATAAAACAAGACGTGCGATTCGACGAAGCGTTTGAAAGAACTAAACGAATTATAACCAACCCACCAGGTTTAACGTGCGCGGACTTTGAAAGTATTCACGATAACGTCAGACGTTAGAGATATGGTATTAGGCGTAGTGTTATCGCAGGAAAACAAATTCATAGCGTTCGCATAACGCATGTCATGAGTTCCTTGTATATATATATATATACAAGGAACTCGTGATGATTACGTCAGGTTATAAAATTCAAAATATTTATAATAGAACATTGTGGACGAAAACGTTACTCCATCGTAACAAAATAAACCTTAAGTAAAGAAACATCAGAAATCTTTAGAAAAATTCCAATACTCAAACCCTGGAAATAACATGGATCAAATCACCACGGACAGAAATATGTGACCAGGAAAAAATAATAAAAACCATGGGAGAAACTCACGAAAACGCACATTGGCAATCATGACAGAAATATTGAAAAAATATTACATACAAAATATTAAACAGCACGTATCGAATTTTGATATGTGCTCTGATTTTTTGATGTGTGAATCGAACAAGAAATGATAAAAACAATTGGCATACCCCTAGTTATATTTGCGTATAACAACACAATTCAGCTACACAAAAAAACACCTCACGAATTACACTTCCTTCGGGAAATTAATTTACCGATTAATTATAATGTAATATCTATCTATTAAATATAAAAACAGGTTACAAACTATGAAAGAGATATCTTAAAGAGAAAGCCTCATAATAAATGAATAAATTTAAAAGACTATAAATTAAAGGTATTCGATGAATTTCACATAAGAAGCGACAGTACAAAGAAAAAAAACCTTTATAATGGACCTTTTAAAGTAAAAAATTATTATCTCGCAAAAAAATATTATATTATTCCAAAGAGAAAGATAGATAAAAAAATTCAAACAAACAAAATACGTGTTCAGGGCCTACCTTAGAATCCAACGCCTCAATGGGGACTTAGCAATAATGGACATCGACGAAGTATGAATAAGGGAAGGAGCGTAGAACAAAATTCACCCAATAAAAACAAATGCCTTCTACCTCGAATATTATAAACTAAAAACTATAATAAAGAATCTAAACGAAACGGTACCTCATATACAACACTTGGATAAAAAATTAGGCAATTGATAACCAAAACTCGCGCCAAAAAAGGAATAGTTAATGGACAAGGCACAATAATAAAGGCTCTAAGAGATAACCCAGATAATAATATAATTCAGTGTAACCTCTAATATTTTAATGAAGTACATCGACAAATTTATAACCTATCACGACAAATTAATACAATTTTGTACGTAATATATAAAATAGAAGATAAAATAAATAAAATAACGCTCACGTACAAGAGATTAAATGAAGTATGCCTCACTATAAACGAAGCATACACATGTGCGCTACATGGTGTACTACACTCCAATAAACTTGCCTAGAAACTTGTTACCACTCGAATCCCAAATATTTCCAAATGTAGAAATATCTACTAATATGATAATATTCCAGTTATCCCAATCCTATTAAAAAAATAAATTTTATAGAAAATATATTTTCATATCATTTCTAAACAAAATAATTTTTGCACAATTCCAAACACAGATAAAGGACAATATTTGATGCAATATGACCGGGTAGATAAATTAAAAGAATATACTCAAAACATTTGAACTTCAGAGACAGTGAAAATCTATATACAAGAAAGTATTATAACAAAGAAGAATATGTGCGAAAAATTATCGGTCGTCTGTCTACATCATCTCAAGGAGAAAATAATAAAACACTTCTGGAATCAATATGAAGGCGAAGAAAGGAAGATACGAGATATATACTACCATACAGAACCTGCGGTCAAAGGAACATTCTTACACAATACGCAAGATTACACATACAGTGAAAATAACATAGAAGTGTTGCAATATGAAGAAAAACCATTAGCAAATAATTATCCCATAATAATGAATAATCAGGATAATTCAATAGATAATCAACTGGCAATACTAAAATTCCATAATAAGCAAGTTACTAAGCAAAGAACATTAAATTCGATATTAGGAATAATGATATCCTTGACAGTAACAATAACCGTCTATAAGCTCATCTATAAAAAACTCAAGATTCAGACTGAAAGTTATATTTTTTGATCTACGGAGAGCATTTAACTCATGGTATCTCCAATATGAACATTATTTTTTTATATCGGTTTTCTTTTTGCAGGTTATGTTTTCATCTCAAAATTACCCTTCAGCTGGATAAATAAAATCTGTGTTTTAGCTTGCTCCTTTTAAATTAAATGTCTTTTACAATTATTTTTTTCTTGTTACTCCTTAAGTCTATTCTAACTTTTTTGGCACCAGCTGAATTTCAAAATCTATCCCAAGTTCTTTCCTGATGGCTTGTTGATGGGGATTGGAACAATCATCAGCATTACCCCCAATGACACATGAATCGGGGAAAACTTTGTGTAGCATTGGGATGAGACAGACGAATGGTCCATTTAAATTACTTTGTTTAGTTTGCCCTTATTGAATTGTAAAGTGGGATACTAATAACAAAACATAGATGAAAATGATTTAACTTGTTTTCCAAAAATTCGTCCTTATAGGCACCATCGAGTTTGAACTTTTATCATGTCTTTATAGACTTGAGGATAAATTCCGCATACAGATTATTTATAAAATAAAATGGAAATCTTCACACCATATAATTACATACAAATATTTATATTTAAATAGAATTGAATTCCTTGATTTATTTCATCTTATTTGTTACATAATTATATACGAATGATAACAAGAAGATATTTTAAATTTTCAATATTTTTGATTTTATTTTATTTAAATTGTGCAATATTCTAAATTATTGTGTGCAATATTTAAAATTTTCTTCAACATCGATATATGTCATTTATTATTCTTTAAATACAATATAGTTTGATAATGCTTTTAAATGTCAAGTAGATTTTGATTTCACAGACTACAATGCATATTCTCTCGTTTATCTTATGCATGATAAAGAAATATGTTATGTTACGATTCTCGAAAAACCAAATTTTATTTTAGTACTACTTACTTACGTTACTTACGTTACGTTACCAGTTACTTACGTGTATATATATATATATATATATATATATATATATATATATACATATATAGTGTTTATTATAGCATAAAATTACTTAGAATATGGATTAAACACGCTTGTGGGTTCTTAAAAATTTTTTTTAAATTTTGAGGTATCAAACTTATGTTAAAGTCGCATTATATACACGATATTGTGTTATAAATTTAGTTCCTATAAACACTAGCCTATATTGGAATATATCCTTTTATAAAAAAATTCGAGTTTCATTTGCAAGAATTTCGTGCGTTACTCAAGAAGGCGATATAAACACTACTTATATGATATAGAATCAATGGTTAAATAGTATTTTAACTTCATAATTCTTTGAAGGATAGATTTAAATAAAAATAAAAAATTACAGCTACCGCCGCCATGCACGTACTTCTTTTATCCAATTTTGCTGTCAAATAAAAGTTAACGACGTTACAATAAAGACAGATATAAAGCAAATATTGATATTATGATCCTGGAATGAGTTTTGAATAATGACCAAGTATTGTTCTATGATATTCCAGTTTGGGTTCAATTATCGATTCTATGTTTTAAGTTGCATCAGTTTTGATTTACCACGATGTTGAAAATGTTTTTCTTATAAAAATATGTGGCCGTTAATTATCTTAAATACAAAGTTGTATAGAATTAACTTTATACACTTGAAGATACAAGAGCATTAAGATAACTATTTTATACGTCAATAAAGCTATAAAATTGTATTTTTAAATTATGAAATCAAGAAGGATCGCTTATTTAAAAATATTTAATTGACACATAAAATACACATGACTAATAAATTCAGTACATATATATATATATATATATATATATATATATATATATATATATATATATATATATATACATTATAAGAAAACTATCTGTATTAGGTTTTGTTGTCTTTCGTGATTCAGTTTCGCATATATTTTTCTTTCTTTTATAATAAAACTGTCACGGAACAATCAGTTAGGTCAGATATATCTATTATGTACACTATACTCTGGAAGTGACTCTTAATCCGTCAGTAAAAACAACTGCCGCCATACTCAAACTTTTTTTAATCCGTTTATCGATATTAGCTGAACTGTATGGCGCAGCAAGCTTTTAATAGAATATTTAGAGAGTAACGTATGTATTTACTGTTGCCAAGATAGTAACAATAATAATTGTCTTTCTCAATTCAAGTGCACCCTCTTTTTGTTTATTTCTCAATTAAAATAGAATTATAAGAAATATATGAGAAGTTGACCGATAATTTTAAAAAATATATACTAATTTTTAGTTAATCCTTTTTTATCCAATCTTTAATTATTTGTGTTTCACGGTAAACCCATAAGTTATAATTTATAGCGTAATGAATATTTAAAAAAATACCGGAAAATACACAAGACTATTTTTCTTTATCACAATACCCTACATACGTTTACAGTTTTTACTGTTAAATTATGAGACCCTCTAATAAAACATTAATCTATTTCTTTAAGATCTCCCATTTATGATTGCAAAGTAATGGAGAAATGTAACTAAGTTGTGGTTATTCTCCTTTTAAGTTTTTTCTAATTTTGGAAAGGGTTTTTCTCATATTTAGAAAGAGTGTTGCATGTATATCGTTCTTGTCTAATTCAAAGAAAAATCATGAGATATGATCAAAATTTTTAAAACATCTTAATTATATTTCATTTTCGTTTCGAAAATTGTCACAGTTTTGGTTTTTATTTCTTGTTTATTTGTTTAGGAGACTGTATTATATTAACATCTTCTTTAACGAGGCATATAATTACTGTTATGTACTCACACTTATAATTAAATTTAGTATAAGTTATGTTTTCGTGATGGATTTATATTTAAATTTTATGTGAAATATTTATTAACTTTCACCCTATCCTTCATAAGGTACACCAAACATTTAAAAAATACTTAATCGGTAAAATGACAGAATTGCCTTTAAAAATACCCTCTCCATAAGATTATTAATAAATATTGCCGAGACTGCAGCTACGTAATTATCAACTTTTAATGAAAATAAACTAATATCCTAAGAGCTTACTGTGTCATCAAATGCGAGCTTACCGAGTATATAGGTTACTCTCTGAAAGTTTGATTAAAAACTTACTGCGCCTTTCAAACACGCTTACATTAAGTGCCTGGGGCTTTATTAATGCGATATAAAATCCTAACGGAACTCCTTTACGATCATATCACTTGTGTTTAACGATGTATTTCAACGATGTTTTATTCGTACGTAATAGGCTGCGGAATAGTTTAAATATACTTATATATATATATATATATATAAATATATATATATATATATATATGTATGTATGTATATAAACATAAACAGACTATATTTCTTTTATTGGTACAGCGCTCTCCGGTCAGTAAACAGTGACCCTATACTTGAATCACGTTGCTATTCAGATTATTTGATTATATTAAAAGAATTTTATAAAAAGGAATTGAGAATTTAAATAATGAACTTTAAATGTTGTTTCTTTGTTTTCAGGTAGTATAGTACTATTTATGTTAAACTGTGTAATTATTATCGTGTGTATGTAAGTACTAAAATAAAAAAAACTTCGTTTTTAGAGCAACAAAATTATTTAATTGTATTTTGCAATTCCTAATAAGTACGAAGAAATTGTCTTGTGAAAGGACATTTCTAGTTAAAATCAAGAAAAATGAAAAGACTGCACTTTAAATTTTCTTTCAATTTGTAGTACTGGGATCAATGGACGATAAGACAAATGCAATTTGCATAACCTGTATGAAATGCCCGACAGATGTGTTTTTAATGTTCCAGATGATCCACAGATGGCAAGTAAGCACAATGCCATATTGTCATCAGACCTGTTTATAAAAATCGGAAATTTGACCAAAACAATTCACAGGTTAAGTACGGATTCCTTTAAATATAGACTTCAGGAAAATATATCTTGATGAAGGTGAAAATTTACACTTTGGTGACCAGTATTTAGATGCGATTATAGAAACGATGGTGCCCTTACACAAAAACTCTAATAGTGTTATGTCAAAAAATAAAAATCGAGGAAAAACGGCTGAAAGGTTTTCTAAAGTCTCAATTTTCTCTTCATTTCAAGATTCTAGAGGGTAAAGAGAAAATTGGGAAAACATTTAGATTGGTACAGGTGTATGTAAATTAACTTTTGACGAAGGATAACTTTTGTGAAATATAGAAATAAAGGTTGATCCCAAGCCAAAAATGCATTTCAGTTTAGATTTCAAGCTAGCTCGTTACTAGAATATGCCACTAAAAAAGAAAAACTGTTGTAAGAGGTCAACAAGTATATCGACACCCAAACAATGATAAATCTTTTTGTATTGGGATTACCAGATTACATAACGGATAAAATAGATAAAGAAACCGTAAAATAAGTGGAAAGCATGTATATATGGGGAAAAAAATAACTTCAGTGAGAATAAAAAAAAATACAAATAATTGTAAAGGAAACACCGATAAAATAAAACAATGTAAAGCTTATGAAAATTTAAATAAAAGTATTCGCTTCCATCTTGAAGAAAACTGCTGGTTCAAACAGGAAGAAAAATATAACCACAAGAGGAACAATAGTGAAGCAGTAAACAGTTCAGCGATTGATGTTGAACTAAAAAATAATGACTAAAAAACGAATAATAACACCATTAATTAAAGTCAAACTATTATTAAGTGAAAAATTAGAGATATTTGGGGTACATACAAAAAATGTTTCTATAATTAATTCTAAATCGATAAGGCTGAAAGGAGAAGGAGGGAATGATTCAAAATGTAATAATTTAATCACGATTAATGGTGTTAAAAAGACAAATGGTTTGACAACTATTAAACCAAAAATATTAGATACATATATAGAAAAAAAAACAGATATAGAAGAAAAAACCAATGTTTATATCATAGGCGGAGAAGAGTTTAAACATGATTTTCTAATTAGAGAGAATATCATAATACATTTTAAATTGGCTCAAGATGAAAATTTAAAAACCACTCAAAAAGTGAAGAAATAATAAACAAATATTGTAGTAAAAGCCTTATAGATGTTTGGTTGAAGACAAAGAAGATATAGAAGAACAAATAGCAAAGTTAATTGACCAAAACCTTATCTTATATTTCATTTTCGGCACCGATAATTTTATTTTTCAGAAAAGAAGACAACAAACGGTCAAGATAATGTGAAGATTTCAGAGGTGCGAATAAAATAGTGGTACCTCAAGCTCAACTATTCCCATTGATCGACTACCTAGTGATCAAGACAAGAAACTCAATATATTTTACCACACTGAATATCAATTCAGCATTCTGGTCAATCCCACTACTAATTGAAGGTAGGAAGAAAACTACCTTTGGACAGGAGATACATTATCAATGGACAGATTTTTCTTTCGATTTGAAGACGTCACCAGCTATTTTTCAAAGGATATTAGGTATTTTAAGACATTACATATTTTAAGAAAGTACGGGCTTATAGATTTTGCAGTAAACTACATAGATGATATATCTGTATTCTCTAAGACTTTTTCTCAGCATATTAACCATTTAACACAATTATTAGAAGTTATAAAAGGAGAGGATTTTAGACTAAAGTTTAAAAATGGACATTTGCTTCAGATTTATTGAAATATCTCAGTTACATAATACCGAATAATACAGCACGGCCAGTATGAGATAATTTCGTTTAATAAAAGACTTTCCAATACCAGAAACTCAGAAAAATGTAAGACAATTTTTATGAGAATTTCTAAATTGTCAAAAATCTTTTCAAGACATAAAAAAATTATTGTGCTCACAGCGAACTTTAGAAATATTTCATCAGAATTTACCAATAAATATTCATACAGATGCATCTATGAAAAGTATTCGGGCAGAATTAAAGCAAATACAGCCAAATGCAAAAGAAAAGTCAATGGCATACTTTTAAAAAAAAAATTCAATCAAATATAAAAGAAAAAATGGCAATTTATTTAGAATGTTTAGCTATTTAGGAAGCAATAATATACTGGCAATCAGTCGCTTACAGTATATTCAGATCATGAACCTTTTAAAAATTTAAATATTGAGTCTAGGACAGATGATAATTTAGGAGATTTAAAGGATTACTTACCACAATATGATTTTAAAATAAAATACGCTCTGAGAAGATAAAATATAGAAGCAGATTGTTTAAGCGGGAACCCAGTATTGGAAGCAGATGAAGACATAGATGACCAATTAAAAATTGTTAACATGATATGGTTGGACGCCATTATTACAGATCAAGAAAACAATGAATATATACAAAATAATAAATCAAAATTAATATCAAAACGCAATGTTTACTACAAAATAGTTAGAAAACGTGAAAGAATTATTGTATCGGAAGATTTCATCAAAAAACTTATTACAGATATATACGAAAATATGTGTCATATAGGTGTAAAACAAATGCAAAGCCAAATTAGTACATTTTATACAGCAATAAATTTAGAAATAAATATTAAAAGGCATTTTAAAAGTTGTGACATATGTATAAAAAATGAAACAAGAAGACAAGATGGGTATGGTCTAATGTCACATTTAGTTCCTGCTACAAAACCTTTTGAAATAGTCTCAATATTAATACCTAGATATTTAAACCTTTTAGTAGACCACTTTACACGATATGCTTACATTCTTACCTCAAGAACACAAAGTTCTAATGGTTTTGTTAAACTAATCACAAACGTGACAGATTCTAATACAATTGGAATACTTCTCACTGATCAATATAAGGGAATTAACTCAAAAGAAATCAAAACATTTTTATATAAAATAAATACTTGGTATTACTTTTTTTTCATTAAAAATATTTATAATAATCATAAAAAATCGGCATGTATTTACAATATCTCTCTACTATAATAACAAGTAATTATCACACGTCCAAATTTAACACATGCAACATTTTACAATGCTTTTATTGATAAAAATTAGTCATTTTTGTCGTCTTAAATTTGTATTTTTTCTATTTGCGCGACGTCACGGTGGTTTGTGCTAGTGCATTATAATGACATTTATTTATTATCACTAGTCCGTTCTGTAACGGAGATTATGGAACATTTTACAATGTTTTTATAGATTTTAATAACAATTAAAAGAAAAATTTAATCATAAATTTGTGCGTTTTCTGTGTGCGCGATGTCACTGTGGTTGGTTTACATGCTTTATACAATAGACAAATATCGGGCGCTCCCGCCATATAATATGTATTTTTTTCCGTATGTGTGATGACAGTATGATTTGTGTAAGTGCTTATACAATAGGTAAATATCGGTGGTCTCGCGATAAAATGAATGAAAATCATTAATTTATTATTATCATTCATCTGCACTTGTACAGGTATTATGAAATAGTTTATTATGTTTTTATTTATACTAAAAATAATAAAAAAACAATTTTGTCATATCAACTTCGTATTTTTCCCATTTATATATAATCGACAAATATAGGTTACTCCACCAAAAATGACAGTAATTATTAATTAGTAGTTATTACTAGTCTGTAATTAAATAAAACTTATAGCTCTTTTTTATAATGAACTTATAAATATTTTCTTAAATAATTTATTTATTTCGTACAATTATGGAAATATCACAGTTTTTACATCTTTGCGTTGCAATAACAACAATGGCACAATTAATTAAATTCATTAACTTTACGGTAGATAACACTGAGATAATTTAACAAGTTTATTCAGTCGTCACAAACACGTCACACTCTGGTGTAACCGGTTGAGTAATTTTGTAGCTCATTTTTATAATGATAACAATAGCAATAAAAGTGAATAATTTTTAAAATTTTAAATGTGTCCTTTCTTCATATCAGGGCGAATAAATATATCAAAATTCCTTATCGAAGTAAAAACTTTATAGAAAATTTATGTCACAAATTTTGAATTCAATTGAAATTCAGTTTTTTTTTTAATTTAATAACTCCGACTATTCTGAAATAGGATTAAATAGAAAGGTCGAATAATTAGTTTAAAGTATGAATCACTACTGTAGTTTAAAGTTGCGAACAACACGATATATTAAGGATTTTACTAGTTTTAATAAAATCCCTGTTTGGGAATTATCTTCCATCTTTTTTATTCTTTACTTCATATTTGTGTGATATGAAAACATAAAATTATTTATCATACTAGGCAAATTACTGTTTTAACATTTACGACAAATTCTTTTGTTTTATATTTTTTCATCTCAGAGTAACATGATAATTTAAGTGCCTCCCTTTAATCACATGTCACTAAAATATTTTGAATAATTATATATCGTACATATATACTAGTTTATTGATATACAACAATAATACCTTAGTTTAAACATTGAATAATTAAAAATGATCGTTTGCTTATATTTTATATAAGCAAACGATCATTTTTTTACTTTCATAGCATGTAAGAATATAAGAAGGGAGGAAAATATTGTGAACGTCCAAAAATATCACTTAATTATAGACGAAAATATATTACGCATGCGCACTTGAATGCCTGAGCGCGTGTTTGCCTACGTAGTATATCTGATCCTCTAACTATGGGTAATTAATATAAATTGAATTTATTTCGATTAAAAATGAAAAAATTGTGACTATTTTCAAAACACATAGAATGATTATCCAAAAATTTTAATGATTAGCTTTTGTGCAGCTTTTACGCGTGGTATTCAAAAAATAGAAAAGGTATTCAAGAAATTGAAAAAGAATAATACGAGGTAAGGATTATTTTGAATATGATTTGCCAGACCTGATTTCAATATTTGTTGTTGCGCAGTGCAGCGCAACGCGTGATTTATACGATGATAGTCTGGACTAAAATGCCACCCAATAATTCACCCATGAATTTAATGTTGAACGGAATACGTTCCACAACCTTTAAAAATTTAGTTAATAGGATATGTTTTTTCAGCGTGAACACAAGTTCCCTCGAAGAATAGAAACTCATTAGTAGAGAACAAGTTCACGGGTAGAGTAGAAATTTATTAATCGATTACAAGTTCACTAGTAGAGTAGAGATTACTTATAGCAAATAAGATCATAATTATATAAATAATTATTTATCGTTTTAGTTTTTATTTCAAAATTTAATTTCTCTAAATGTATTAAAAATAAAAGAAAGACAAGTAAATAAATAGACAATGTGTCAAATTTATTTCGTCAATAGGGATTTTAGGAACATCAATTGTAAATTCAAGATGCGATTCTTAGATTCAAATCACATATAGGAAAATATTTTCAAATGGACATAACCCAATAAGGTTGTTTATAATGAAATTTTATTTACAATTTACTTTTCCTTGACAAGTTAAATAGACATAATACAAGTCTTGCGGAAATTTGCTGAAAATAAATACATACTTGTCCCGTCTTGGGTGGAAAATACTTTGCAATATTTGTCACCCTGACACGTCCGGATACCGGAACTATTGGTAGTGTACACATCTGCACGAGAAGCATACGCGATGTTCGAAGGTTAACATCAGTAAAATGTATTTTTGATAATGTTACGACCTACAAGTTCAATACAAAGTTGTCATTTCATTCAGGGTCGCCACAAAATTTTATCGAATATGTGGTATATAAAATATCTTTAGAATCTTATATCACACGGGCTAAAAATTTATTACATTCCGCCGTCGTTCTACGCGATAACCTTTTATTGAGCAGCATCATTGAGCATTTATTGGGGGAATTCCAGTATTGTATGGTATCCAATGTATACTTACTCGGATGCAATTAAGTTTCAATAAATCTAATTTATCTCTGAATATATAAAACACAACGTCGTTATGTCCACTTATAACTTGAGTTATACTAAATGGATTATGATATTATTTTCAATGTCATAGAGATTATTTATCAAGAAAGGTTTTATGTACACAACATTTGGATAGATGTATAGGTTATGGACCTTTATTAATATTTGTTAGATGTGTTATTACAAGCGGTTAGACACTAAGCGCTATGGACGGCAAGACGACGACAACGGCACTGAGAAGCGGAAGAAGCCATTTTGCCAAAGAGATATTCAAATATAATCGCCAATTGTAGAAATTATATAATAACAACTACTTGAATAGAGGCACAGGAAAACGTTAATATTAAAATTAGTTTTAATAAAGTTAAATACATAAAAAGTTTTCTCACGTCCTAAAAGTGGTAGTATGTATTTTGTCAGATATGTTAAATAAAATATGATGGGTTTTATTTTACGATGTTAGTTTCAACAGACGAAAATTTGAGTTTATTGAGAATAAAACATATTTTCAGACAACTGTCGTTTTAAAAGGAAATAATCAGGTGTATAAGGTTCAACATAAGAACTCGTCGACCGTTAGTATAGTATTACCCTTACTTTACAACCTTTTCCTTGCTAGCCACAAGCTATTCAATGAAAGACATTTTTCTCTTCAATCTACTAAATATTAGGTTAAAATGAAGAGTATTTGTCAACAAAGCGTATTGTAAGGAATACAATATAAAAATTTAGCCAAATAAATCCAAGTACTCCAATTAAATGAATAATTAAATTCTGTATTGACATATTGTGGCTGAAACCTGATTTCGATTTTTCTTCTTGTCCTACAAACATTCTGTAAGTTGCTTTATGTACACGTATATTAAAATATCAGAAACTAATTTAACGTTCATGTTTCTTGTCACTATAGACTGTCTTTTTACGAGGGTCATTGAAGAAAAACTGGTTAGCAGATGTTTTAGTGGGCTAATAGTTATTATTACGCAATAAGTTGATATTAATTTTTTTCTAAATCGTTCAAGTTACAAATTACTAGAAAACTCTATTCGGATAATCAAACTTCCTATACACGCTGGCGATTAGATATTTAACACGAATATGATACGTCTCTGGATCTTTAGGTCAATATTTCTACGAAAACCGGAGATATAAACCCAAATTCAGATCAAATAATCATCATTCCTAAAACCATCACGTACATCTACCTGCTATAAAAATACAGCATTGACCACAGTTTCGTATTGCGGTGTTAGGGGGAGGTTGGTGGGGTGACGAATCAATACGTTCAGCTGTTGATAATCGGGACGCTTGAAATTTTAATACGTGCTGCGCGGCTTAAAATATATTAAAAAAAAATTTAAATTATTTACCGATCATTTTTGTAAAATTAATTTACACAGTTTAAAATTAACATCTTATGTGAGTTATGAAATAAATCGGTCAAATGGAAAACGAAACTAATGCAATGAATATCACGTACCAAATTATGCAACTAATGATGAAGTAAACTACATCCTATTCAATTTTCCCAAGCAAATCTGTATGTACTAAGAATGTATAGAACAGCAAAAAAAGAAAACGGTGTTTGTCATACGAACACGAATACAATGACTTTTGCTTCACTATTCGCGGATTCGAATGTGAATACAATGTAAGCTATTAAATTGGCACTGTGTTTTGTTCCGAGCGCAAGTTTAGACAAAATCATGAGAGAGCGCGTGGTGAGATGTCTCGTCTGAGTTATTGGCGAATTAAGGCTATTTTTATTAAATACCAATTAGGCTGATTACGGAAAGCTGGCCTATTTCATTTTATCGTATTACTGTACGTGACAAAGTATTTAGTATTTAATTTTTATTCCAAATATTTTAAAGGAGATGTTATTTTGATAAAATTAGTCAATAATTTTTCCATTTCAAGTTTAAAATTAGGCATGTGACTGATTTCCAAATAATTGTTTTTATCGAAACATTTTTTTTCTTTTAATTTGAAACCGTTTTCATCATTTACATTCAAGTTTTACTATTCGATTAATATTCAGGTATTCGTTTGGAAAAGGCAAATATAAATATTTGAAATTACAAGTATTTGCCGAAACTAATGCAAATACCAATATTCCGAACATCCATAGTTCATTTAAGTGAAGTGCGTACTAGTTGCTCGTGACGCGCATCCAAACTTTAGGTTTACAAAAATCGAATAAATTTCATATGAAGAACAACAAATAAACCAAGAAAAAAAACGTTTAAAATATTTTTTACTTATTCGACTAAGAGAAATTTTAATTCAAACAGTTCATTGTTTTTAAAATAGATGTATGATCAATTTTAAGACTGCCTTCTAAAATGCACCGTTCGTGTACATTTTTCTTTGATTTTGATACCAATATATACTTTCAGAATTTTTCTCACATTTCTACGATTAATATTTTAAAAGAGGGTAAGAAAGGGAAACAAGGCAATCAATCACGTGCAATTTGTGTTTTTATTTATAGATTATTTTTAATTTTACTTATTTCAAACACACGAGAGTTCTTCATTATATTAAGTTTTATTTGACATGTCATAAGTACATTTAAATTTTTTTTGGTGACTTAACTGCCTATCCCTTCGTCCACAATACCCAAAAGAAAATGTTGTATTTCCTTTTTCAGAGTTTTGGAATACCAAATTCTACAATTACGTTAAATTTAATATTTTGCAGCTTAGTTGAGTAACCAAATTATACATTCTGTATTTAAAAGGACCATAGATTTTCACTTTCTATACGGGACAATAATACGAAGTGTTATTCAAATGAAATTATAATATAAACAATGTACGCAAAAATTATATATTTATGTAATTATATATATATATATATATATATATATATATATATATATATATATATATATATATATATACATATATCAGAATAAATGCAGTTTAACACTGTTGAGAATTTCAGACATTCAAAACGGTCAAAAAGCAAGAACGATTGTGTAAAAAGACGTGATAAACTTGATGTTTGACGACATATGCATCATTTTAAAAGCATTTTTCTTTTTATTAAAGTCGCGAGCAGTATTTTTTATTAAGTGCGTTGTTCTTCGCGAGTATTCTTTAATTTAGAGAAAGACAACATTTAAACTATCATTAAAGCCGGAAAAATATTTTAATCAGAATGCAACTCCCCGTTTAACTGCAAATATTGATTGCGTAATTAAATGAAACTACATGATGTAGTATTATTTCTACTTGCTTTAAGTTTATTACCACGACCTAGGTTTCGTTGTATTACAACATCTTCAGGTGAGCTATTTGCAAAAATTAACTAATCTTTCACCAAGAACAAAGAAACCTAGGTCGTGGTAAAGATCTAAATATCAAAGGTGTATTTAAAAATACTATATTTTCATATAAAGTCATTAAAGTTTCTCTACTTCGGCTGATACTTGACAGATCTTAACAACACATTGGTATTCTGTGTGTGAGTGCGTGTATGTGTGTGCGTGTGTATTTTTGCTAATAGCTCACCTGAAGATGTTGTAACACAACGAAACCTAGGTCGTGGTAATAAACGTAAAGCAAGTAGAAATAATACTACATCATGTAGTTTCATGTTAGTAGTGTAGTTCAGTGTTAAACTGCATTTATTCTGATATATGTGTGTATATATATATATATATATATATATCTATATATATATATATATATATATATATATACATATATACATATATATATATATATATATATATATATATATATGTATATATATATATATATATATATAAATATAATTACATAAATATATAATTTTTGCGATCATTGTTTATATTATAATTTCATTTGAATAACATTGCATATTATTGTCCCGTATAGAAAGTGAAAATCTGTGGTCCTTTTAAATATAGAATATATGATTTGGTTACTTAACTAAGCTGTAAAATATTAAATTCAATGTAATTGCAGAATTTGGTATTCCAAAACTCTGAAAAAGGAAATACAACATTTTTTTTGGGTATTGTGGAAGAAGGGATAGGCAGTTAAGTCACCAAAAAAAATTTAAATGTACTTATGACATGTCAAATAAAACTTAATATAATGAAGAACTCTCGTGTGTTTGAAATAAGTAAAATTAAAAATAATCTATAAATAAAAACACAAATTGCACGTGATTGATTGCCTTGTTTCCCTTTCTTACCCTCTTTTAAAATATTAATCGTAGAAATGTGAGAAAAATTCTGAAAGTATATATTGGTATCAAAATCAAAGAAAAATATACACGCACAGCGCATTTTAGAAGACTGTCTTAAAATTAACCATACGTCTATTTTAAAAACAATGAACTGTTTGAATTAAAATTTCTCACAGTCGAATATGTAAAAAATGTTTGAAACTTTTTTTTCTTGGTTTATTTGTTGTTCTTTAAATGCAATTTATTCAAATTTTTTAAACCTAAAGTTTGGATGCGCATCACAAGCGACTAGTATGCACTTCACTTTTATATACCATGGATGCTCGGAATACTGGTATTTGTATTAGTTTTGACAAACTCGTAATTTCAAATATTCCTATTTGCCTTTTCCAAACGAATACTTGAATACTAATCGAATAGTAAAACTAGAATGTAAATGGTGAAAACGGTTTCAAATTAAAAGAAACAAAATGTTTCGATAAAAACAATAATTTGGAAATCAGTCACATGCCTAACGTTAAATTTGAAATGGATAAATTATTGACTAATTTTGTCAAAATAACATCTCCTTTAAAATATTTGGAAGAAAAATTAAATACTAAATACTTTGTCACGTACAGTAATACGATAAAATGAAATAGGTCAGCCTTCCATAATCAGCCTGATTGGATTTTAATAAAAATAGTCTTAATTCGCCAATAACTCAGACGAGACATCTCACCAAGCGCTCTCTGAGAATTTTGTCTAAACTTGCGCTCGGAACAACACACAGTGCCAATTTAGTAGCTTACATTGTATTCACATTCGAATCCGCGAATAGTGAAGCAAAAGTCATTGTATTCGTGTTCGTATGGCAAACACCCTTTTCTTTTTTTGCTATTTTACACATTCTTAGTACATACAGATTTGCTTGGGAAAATTTAATAGGATGTAGTTTAAGTCATCATTAGTTCCATAGTTTGGTACGTGATATTCATCGCATTAGTTTTGTTTTCTATTTGACCGATTTATTTCATAACTCACATAACATATTAGTATTAAACTATGTAAACTACTTTTATTAAAATAATAAGTAAATAATTTAAAAATATTATGAATATATTTTAAGTCGCGCAGCACATATTAAAATTTCAAACGTCCCGATTATCAACAGCTGAACGTATTGATTCGTCACCCCACCAACCTCCGTCTAACCCTGCAAAGGAAACTGCGGTCAAGGCTATATTTTTATAGCAGATAGATATACGTGATAATTTTAATAATTATTTTTGATCTGAATTTGGGTTTATATCTCCGGTTATCGTAGAAATATTGATCTAAAGATCCAGAGACGTATCATATTGGTGTTAAATATCTAATCGCCAGAGTGTATAGGAAGTTTGATTATCCGCATAGAGCTTTCTAGTTGTAACGTAATCAAACAAACTATTTTGGTAGGTATAGAAATACAGATAATATATGGTATAGAACTATAGATTTATGAACAGTTTCACATGCATCGAAACACATTTATGACATTATAAATCCTACCAATAAAAATTAAGGTAAAATTTATATATATATATATATATATATATATATATATATATATATATATATATATATATACACACACACACACACACACATATATATATATATATATATATATATATATATATATATATGTATATATATAATTCCATTCGTACGATGAAACGATGATAATCATAATACTTGGTTAAATAATTATGGAAATTATGCTAATAACATTGAAGTTATAAATATTTATCTACGATTTTCTGACTTATTACAGTTCTGGCCCAATATATGATCAGTGACTGACGCATGCTAAGTCAAGATCAACACGCAAATATTTTTTGCAATTTTATATATTTGCAGTTATTTACAAATAATATTACTTAAGAGCACAACTACAACCAAAAAAATTTAAAGAATACAAGTTCTTAAAATATATTAAAGTGAATTTCTCACATATTGAATATATTTGACGTTACTTTTGTAGAAATTTATTATTCAAAATTAAATGAAACTACGTGATGTAGTATTATTTCTACTTTCTTTAAGTTCTTTACCACGATATAGGTTTCGTTGTATTACAACATCTTCAGGTGGGCTATTAGCAAAGATGTCTTTCTTATATCTCACCTGAAGATATTGTAATACAACAAAACCTAGGTCGTGGTAAAGAACTAAAAGAAAGTAGAAATAACACTACATCACCTAGTTACATTTAATTGAGAATTATTCACCTTCATACCACAACGCCAGGGCAACGATAAACTAATAGGGAGTTGTCACATTCTATATTCAGGTTGTCTCGTAAATAATGGATTATTTGTATGCAATGGATGAATAAAAGAAAATAATATACATTGAATAAAAGATCAACGCTTTTTTTTAATTGGACTCAGGTACTTTTTCGTCTACCATAGTACTTTATTATATGATGTTTATAAATAGTTTTCTTAACCGTAGGAATAGAATATATGTTACATTTTTTTTCGTTCATCGAATTTGCTCTCTAATTTTACCTCATATTTGTCATGAGAAATATGAGGTAAAATTAAAAAAATAAATATGAGCGGGTATCTCTTCAAAACAAATATGCATTTAGTTAAAACGTATTAATTTCTAGCTTACATTAAGAAATTTACGTTCTCAAAAACAGTATTAAATGACATTGTTATTCAATCATATTGTTTCACATTTAATCGCAGCTTATAAATTGTTAAAAATAATTATATAGAAAATCAAACGAGATATTAAAACTAAATTTCAATGCTCGGAAGCAAACTCTGTATTACCTGATAAAATATTGTTCAAAAAATCTTTTGAAAAAAAACTGACTGAGAAATATTAGTAATCTGATATCTGTTAGATTATTATACACATAAATTAGTGAAAAAAACTCGACAGGGTAAAGATTCAGCAGTCGTATGAGGTCAGTGGAGATCATATGGCCGATAAAAGTTCAATATAGGCATTGTTACACTAGAAATACATGGGACGCAAGGCACCAATTACTATGTAGCCACATGAACTGTTTTAGCTTCACTGCGGTGTAACAATATGCGGTAGTTCGAATAGGGCCAATCACTTATCACTTCATAATCTGACAAAAGTATGGTAGCCAAAATGGCGATCACACGGTACAGTGGTGGCACATTGCCATGAATTGGAGCACACTAATCTGAGCATATTCCAACACCATATACTATGTTCGAATATTCCAAACAATTAAATTCCTTAATCTTCAAAAGTCACAAACACAAAGTTCGAACAAAATACCAAAGCGTTGAACTGAAAATAAAAAAAAACAATTTAAAGTAGAGAGACGCAAAGCCCGTAAGTAGATTTCCGCATTATGTAAAGTTTAGACTAGAGAATAGTAAATAATAAAATAATAAAAAAATGTTTCATATCATCGTCCATTTCTTACCAGTAATAAGTGGTATAAGTAATAAGTGGTATAATATTTAATAAAATTGTCCCTAGTCTTATGTATTTTTTGCAATAACAGTTTTCGGTATTTATTGGGAAATGAGATTTAGTGGTAGCTTTGTTTTATAAGTTTTCAAGCATTCTATGTTGTGTGTGTGTGTGTGTGTGTATATATATATATATATATATATATATACTTAACAACAGATATCAAGCGTTGCTTGTGTCCAGTATTACAGAACTTAGAAAAATATACTTAATGAAATTTTATTAAATCATCGGTACAGTTGGACTTTTTCATCACGGAAAGATCATTTTTTTTACTTGATTAATTTCGCGTTCTCATCTAAATGTAAAATGACGAATAACAATTCGCAACTTGTTTCAAAATACACGAATGAAACACCGGTGTCTAACAACAAAACAAGCATAAACGAAATGTGAACAAATTTAATTTCGATGGAGACTTAAAATTTGCTAATACCTGTTTTCTTGATAAATATTGATATGTTTTGTGCCTTCCTTGATTAAGCAGCAAGTTATAATATTACAATGAATAAACAGCGGTGTTTGGATATACATAAAAACAATGGAAAATAAAACACATTTGTTGCAATATATGTCAAGCAAGTTGTAGTTGGCTGTAATTTAGATATCCGAAACCTCCGTATTCCGTGTAGTAGTACTTGTACTTATTTCTTTGATGCTTTATACATTTTCGTAGAGAGGCTAAAATTTAAATAACAAAGGTTGCCACATAATTTTTTAGTAGGATTTTTGCCTCTAAAATTTTTATTTGAACTTTTACGATCTTGTAGAAATTGTCTACAAAAAAATAATATGTTCAATATACATGCTAATTGGAAAAAGCTGTTACTTCATGACAAATTATTAATATATTATTAATTTAATGACGAATAAGACTCGATTTCTAACTGCAAAATTGGCAAGTTATATATATATATATATATATATATATATTATATATATATATATATATATATATATATATATATATATATATATATATATATGTATATATATATATATATTAGTAATTATCATTTACTACGAAACTATTCCTTTTAACATGACATAAAATATTATATTTTTAAAATTTTCATAAACTTTAATTGATTTTTCTTAAGATTTGGAATAGAAAACTTACGTTCTACGGTCAATAAATTTTCCATACAATCTTAATAACTTAATAATCAAGTGTGTTTTCAAAAGATGCAAGAAGTGTTTATTGAAACAATGTGCTAATACGAGAGTAGTGATCACTAGCTTTCAATCGATCATTACGTAATTATCCAAAGTTTGATGAAAACTGAGTTAAAGCTAATAAATTTCATATCTAGTTTACCCAATTCGTATATCGTATGTATGAATCATTTATCGTAGTTTAATCCTTGTAAAGGTTTTAAATATCTGGTTTAAGTAATATGACGAATTTTTTAAAAGTTAAAAAATCATATATAAGCGATGTCATAAATTCCCAGACCCAGACCGAATTTATTACAACCCATATAATATTATCAAAATGATTACGGCTCAACTCCCTTTTGCGAGGTGACTTCATTTTTTAATGTTGCAAACCTTTGCAAGAATATTTTAGGCGAACATATAATCATGTTATTCGGGCAATTTTTATTAAGCTAAGAACTTGTAAATGGCGTTAAATAAGATATGACAGATATTTCTACGAAAAATTGTAATAAGTGAAAATGTAAAATGAGAGCATGTACACTTTATTTTATGGCATATCCAAATGTATTGTCGGCTTAGCAAAATACTACAGTTTCCACTCTGAATTACTAGGCTTAAAACTAGAAATTTAATCTTTCTTTTCTTTTTAGAGTAAAATAAAACAACATGATCGTTTAGTCGAAATTCTAGTCTTGAACATAACTAAGAAAAATATATAAAAAATTATCTTATCTTTTGAAAGAATTTTCCAATAACCAAATTAAAATGAATTCCAGCCATTGAATGGCTTTATGGTATTTTCAATACAGCGACAAATCAGCAGAAACCTAAAGTAAAATTTATTTATTAATAAAGTTGAGCTACGAAATTTAGTACGCTGTTTGAACCAGCTCCTATGCTAGCGATTTTATTCTTGAATGTATTAGCAAGCTCGTTACATTTATTTGTGTCCTTGCTACTGAATGCCAGTGCAAAGTTTCTATTTCATCGGTTAATGTGCTTTTGTGTCTAAATTTAAATGCGACGGAAAATATATGTAAGCTTTCTGTTCTGGTAAGTACCCTGTCACTTGTAAATTGTAAGTCATTAACTTGCGGTTTCTAATGTACATAAAGCTCATGGCACCTCTCTAGTTGTGCTTGGTACACCTTTGGGAAATGGCGACAGCCTCGTATGAAAAGTTATTTTTACGAATTTGTTTACTTGCCTTGGAAACATCTTTGTTTTTGTCAAAGCCATTTGTTAAACTTAGAACCTGCCACATTTATTTTATTACTTTCAAAATCCTATTTAGGAGAACATAAAAGTAACTTAACTTTATTTAAGACGGAAGACTATCGTGACCTTTTCCAAGTAAATGTAATATAAGCAAATACTAGCTCATTAGTAATTCAGTACAACAAAAGAACTGAAAGTATACTGATAGATATCAGTTTACGAATAACCAGAATAAAAAAAAATCATTTTATGAATAACCTAGATAGGTTATTCATAAAATGATTTTTTGTTGACGTTTGCGCAATAGAGAGAAATCGATGATTATTTTTAAAAATATATTATTGATGATTTACATATTCGAGATCTTAGGAAACTTCAACAGGGCGTTGATTTTCAAGACTTATAACAGTACTTCATCAATATCATTATACAACATTTTGAATTTCATAATTTCGTAAAATTTAGTATTATCAGTGTTTGAAAAAATAAACTTGTTTATTATTGAATAATAAATTATACAAAATCCTCCAGTGAAATTAGCATTAAACAAAGGATCGTATTGCATGGTTAGTTTAAGATCATTTTTTAATAATATTGTCAGGGATTACGTCATGAATATTTTGTCTAATTTGTGGGATCCGACAGCGTATGCTACATCACAAGTCTTTGCAGAAAAGTACAAACAGACCAATTATCCGCCGAATTATAGACAAATTAATCGTTAACTAAATATTAACAAACAAATTAATAGTTACTGGAGAATTGAGATAACGCTCAAATTAGGAAATGGTTATTTAATTAATACAAATATTTCATTTGTCTGCTCTTTTCGTCTTATACTGTGACCTGGCATTTATGAAAAATCAGGCAAAGAAGTATTGTAAAACATTTTGAGTTATAAACCAATCTGTATTAAATAAACGTTCAACTGATATCGTGGATTCTGAATGTAGTAATATTTAATTTAATTTGTAAGTAGATATATGTTTTACTTTCGACTGAATGGGATTAAACATTTTGATGTGACGTTATAATCCCTTTAATTTTGATTTAAGTTTATATATATATATATATATATATATATATTATATTGCTTTTTGTTTATTTTAAAATATTACTGCTGTTTTTTGTGCTTTTTGTGTCAAATTTTACTATTAGAACTGTAATATTAATGACTGGATGATTTTTATGAATATAACATTTATAACATAATCCTCCATTAAGTTATATTAAATAGCAGTGATAAAATACCACGTTATCCTGTCTTGGGACTGTTTAGTTGTTTTTTTTTTCAATATATAGGAAATAATATTTCTTAAAAAAGAATTTTTTTAATTCTTTTTGAATTGCAACAAACTCTATTTTTGACCATTTAAGCAGTAGTAAAATATGTACATATTTCGTTGGATATTGCCTATTTAAATATTGTATTTTCATCTCTTTTCTTTTTACAATCTTTTTCTTTTATTTTGGTTGTACATTTTTGGCTGTATTATTTAATAATCAAGCATGAATATTATAACAAATAATAATATGGTATACATTCATTTGTTCTCATGTTCAATTTTGCTGAGTAGCCAAATTAGTTTCTAACAGATAATCGAAATAACGCTGAATTCAGAAAATTATTATTTTAGTAATTTCTCGATTTTTTTTGCCCATTCTATATTCGCTATATTGATTGCTTCAGACATAACTTTTGCCTTTTTCCATTGGAATATTATTCAGTATATAGGCGTAAATGTATAGATTGTTTGAATTCTAAGAACAACTGCATTATTTAGTGTTGATAAAAATTACTGACATGAGTCTTGAGAAAAATAATGTCATATAAACTGAAGAAGTCATCTTTCCACGAGAGTAATAAGTCATTAAATATTTACCGATTTGGAAAATTAATATCACTGAAATTGGTTACGTTAACGTTAACAAATTTGACTTAATTTTTTTCGTATTGACAGAATTTGCATATCCTATTCTCAATAAATACCTATATGCTAAAGTTTGTTTACTTTATAATTTTTAGTGTCTCTTAAGTTACTCAATACAACATGGAAGGTTCAAAATTAGTTATTAGTAATTACTTAAAAATTTTCTCCTTTGGGTGACTCGTGAAATTGCCTAGTGGTAGTTATATTCATAGTTTTATTCGATACTGGTACATGAAGCAGTCGCATCGTACATAATACGTGCAAAAGAATATTGAAAGTAAAAATAAAATAAACAAAAAAAGAAAAAAATTAACAAAGAAACAGCTATGTCCTAAATAAATAACTATATCATAAATAAATGTACCATAGACGTACAATAATAAGCCAGATGAAATAAAATAAATGTTAAATACAACTAATGATTCCATTAATACCAAAAATAAACGTCACTACAAAGTAAGTGTCAATTATCAATTAGTATATCCACAAAAGTGAAATCCAATATAAACGGTATTACCAGTAAAACAGAAAAAATAATGCCAATAATAATAATAATACAAAATGTCATAACGAATAATGTCAAGGTTAGCAATTCTCTAAATAAAAATATAATAACAATAATATTTTAAATATTAAATGTCAAATTCAAAATAATATTAAAAATACAAATGATAATAATGGGATTACATATAATGGTAATTATGAAATATTTATTTATCAGCGAACGCTTCGTTCACCGTGTAATAAACTTTTTTTATAAGCATATTCTTCACTCTGCTCTGAAAATGAAGATCTTGCAAAACTTTAATTGTTGCAGGCAATTTGTTATAAAATGTGGTACTGTTGCATTTAAAACTTTTTAAAACTCTGGACAGTCTATGCTTAATGCTTCTAATGTTAACCCTTAACCTAATGCTATATTCATGCTCATCACAATTTTAAAAATATTGTTATTATTTTGGCATATAAAATATGTTCATATACACAAGCACATAGTTATGATCTTCATGGGTCTCTGTGTCTTAGACCTGCTAAACATCTAATTGCATGTTTCTTAAGAATTATATTCTATATATTATTAATATATATAATATTCTATTTAAATCTGCCGCAGTATCCCAAAAAAGCAACTCATAAGTCATTATGCTGTGAAAATATCCAAAGTAAACCACCTTTGCGGCATCTACATCACGGAATTCTACTACTTTCTTTACGGCGAATGTAGCAGCACTTAATTTTTAAGCTGTCTCTGAGACATGAATGACCCAAGTTCAATTTTCACCTAGAGTTACACCTAAGAATTTTAACTTAATAATTTTTTGAGACACATTTTTCAGTAAATTTTCAATCAAGTCGCTTCCCTTTGTTCGAATCCAAAACAAAATGAATAACATTTGTCTTATCCATTTTTAATAATAAATTATTATTTGAATTGAACCACTTTATATAGGTGGTTCAGTTGCAAAGGATTATGTTAAGTTCGTTAGAATAGTTTCATGATTAGAGCGGTTTATATTTAAAGTAGTATCATAGGTAAAAATTAAAATGTAATTTTTTCCATGAGAATAAACTCAGACATCATTTATGTAATCTAGGAAAAGTAAGGGATCCAGCACTGATCCTCGAGGTACACCGTACTTGATTGGGTGTGGTTTATATTTAGAATGTTTAAAACCTACCACTTGGCATCTTTCTGACAAATATGATTTTATAATTTCAAGTTTTCTCCCACTTATAACATAATATTCCAGCTTGCATAACAGTATACTGTGATCCACGCAATCAAACGGTTTTGATAAATTAGAAAAGAGCCGTATAGTTTTCTTCGATTTATCCAGCTCTATTAAAATGCTTGCGGTGACTACTACAATTGAATTGTTTGTGGACTTTGCTCTCTGAAAACCAAATTGGTTACAATTGATAATGCAAGTTTAATCAGAAAATTCATCTTATTGCTGTAAATTTTCCAAAGACTTTACTGACTTCGGGCAGAATAGAGACAGGGCAATTTTGCACTTCACTATTTCAACCCTTCTTAAAAAGTGATATTACCTTCGTCAACTTCATGAGACCCGGGAACAAGCCAGTGCGTACACAAGCATTGAAAACCGAATTTAAAAGCATTACTAACACTTAGCTCAATTCCTTTATTAGTTTAGGGGACACATGCCATAAACCCATATTATATATATATATATATACATATATATATATATATATGTATATATATATATATATATATATGTGTGTGTGTGTGTGTGTATGTGTTGAATTTTATCGTATTTTTCAGAGTATTAGTACTGTATCTTAATAAGCAATTTTCTTATTGTTACAAAGTAATGTGAAGCGTTATCATCATAATCATGCTACGTTACAGGCTGTCGTTAATAGACCTTTACATCGTGAATATTATCGAAACCATTCAAGAGATCGAAACTTTGTATTGGTGTGCCAAGTTAATTTATTTCTGAAAATTGTGAAATTGTTACGTCAAGCCCGTTTTCCGCATCGGGTACAAAATAAAACGAGTATAATTACAAATAGCATTTTACTTTTATTATAAATAAATAATTTACTTTCTAATAAATGGAAATATATATTTGGAATGATAATATAATAAAATAAATTTTGATTTATATCTTAATAATAGCGTTCGTGTAATAATATTAGATTTTTCTGTTTTCTGTGTTAAAAAAAAAGTCTACAGGCTAGTTATTTTTTAAACATAATTTTAATTTAAAAAAAGGCAATACGTTTCATGATTTTCTCGCGAAAAATAAAAGATTTTCGTAACGTGCATAATTGTCACGTGGCATATTTTTATATTTCGTTTCGGTATATTTCTAGCTGTTGGTTAAAGGAGCGAGCCGTAGAGAAATAGTGAATCGGGCAGCAGTCTCCTGCGCTATATAGTAGACTGGGGTATTAAGAACAAGCTAACCTTTTTCACAAAAAATCTGAGATTGTCCTCTTTAAGGACAGTCTGGGCGAGGGAATCGTGTGTGGTGATCGCTTGGACCAGAATCGGTATATAAGATGAGGTAACATATCCTGGCATGGTTCCGATGCGCGGCGTAGCTTCTTACCGCAGGTGCGGTATGTCGGTTAGAGAGCTCGGATAATTTTCCACGCCATGCTTGTCGTTGCCAGTTGGGGCTGAATTACTCTACCCTTAAGTTGATATGTATGGAAATATACCTATGTACATTGGCTTATGCGCCATTGGTTTGGGCTTCAGGGTGCGTCTGGGTCTTGCAAGTTAAATGGGTTGTGCTGAGATCTCACAGCACGCTACTTTTGGCAATGACCATAACATATGGAACTTGACTAACAGATACGTTGCCGGTTTTGGCGGGTTTTTTGCCTGCCGACCTCGCGATCGTTGAACGCGCGGTACATTTCGTTTCGACACGAGGCAAGAGTTTTGGTACGGGTCCATTACGTATTTTAGAGATTGGGGAGTCTAGGTGTTTCCCCGATTCTAAAAGGTAATCAACTAGGTTTTTTGTTTTGACGTTTCTAAGCGGTTGAGTATAAACTGACTCGTTAGTAACTATTAAACTTCGCAATTTTTAACGGAAAACATGCGGTATTTCGTGCCAGTTTGTTTAAATTCGCCTTTAAGGTTAGTTCAGAATGTTCTGACGGTTTTGAAACGCAGGACATGAATCATATTTTGTTCCACTGCAGTGAGCACGATGATGTGTGCAGAGTTTTGTTGGAGAGCATACGTCTTAAAATTAAATAGAATCACGCGGAGATTTGGAACACAGTATCTTTAGTTACCTTGACTTGGTTGAAAATGAACCGAGCTTTGAGTCATTCAAAGCGTTCGCGAAGTGCGTTCTCAAGAAAATGAAGTTACTGAAAGACTAATTGCAAAGAGACACTTTTTAACTCCGTCGAAGTGCTCTATGGTAGTTAGGGGACACTATAAAGGAACTTTCGAAGGTAATGTTACAGGTCCCAGGAGGTGACCTGAGATAACCCTGGTACGCGAAAGCCATGGTAGTATATTTTCTTTGAATTTAGTCTTATTTTACTATTTTTATTTGTTACTAGGACGATTTCCACATTCTGTCATATGTTTGTAGACTATTTATTTTATAATGGTACCTACATATAATCGTCATTACAATGATTTCATTGCCAAAGTAATAACTATTTTTTTGGCTTCATTATTGAATCATTCTACGTTAAATAGTATAAAAATTGATTTCGTTGCTTCACCTTTTTGGATTTTGCTCAAACTTTATAAAGATTCTTATAGGATTCCAAAGAAAGAAATCTGGCGTTATTTAATTTTGTCATGTGTCAGTTCTTGTTTAATCGAATTGAAACATTTAAAAAATTTCATTTTTACATTTTAATATTTTTAGCTGATAAAATTTTTATCTTAAAGATATATATAAATTGAGATACATTTTAAAGACAAAAGATAGTAGTTTTAGTGTATAAAATTCAAATGCGCTTGTTAAATCACTATGAAAAATAACACGGTGCTGAAAATCGGTGTATTTTAATGGTTTTTCGTCATTTTTAAAAGGTTTCAGTGCTTCAATTGTACAATGTGACAGCTCAAAAATCAAGTACACATATTGTAAAAGAAAAAATACCTACAATTTACTTGACTGGCCTACTCGAAAAATCGCAATGCTTGGATAATAATTTTAATGTGTTTGCTACGAGATAAAAATATCAACCATACATGATATTTGGGCATTGCCTTGAACTTCAAAAATATACAATGTTTGTTTTGTTATTTTCAAATTTTTGTTATTGAAAATCCTTAGAGAACTACCTTACAGAAAGTAATATCTTTGCATCTTAATCTAATGTGTTATTTTTACTCTTTTTATAATATTTTTGTGATTAGCTAAGAATAAAATTAAGAACAAGTGTATTTTTTATGTTAAATTTTATAATTTATTTTCATGTAATTATGAGTATATTAACATGAATATTATCTCAGTAAGTAGTATATGGTAGAAAAAAATAACATTGAAAAATGTAGTCAAATATTATTTTTGATTCGAAAACCAAACTTTGGGTTTTACAACACTGACAAATTCAAAATAACAGAAGCTGAATATTTTCGCGCTTTCAATTGATAGTGGGAGGGGGAAAAAACTATGATACGTTCTTCTATTTTTGATTGTGTTTATATTTATAAATCTCTTCGACTATAATTACATTAATAGTATAGTCGAGATGGCGAAATATTTTGCAGAGCAGCCAGTACTCAAAACTGACCACGAGCGCATCTCTGCTCATAATGACTAGCCGATATGTTATAACGTACTACTTCTATGGAAGACAAAATTATATTTTCCTTGACTAAATATTTTTCTTTTTCTCTCTTACAATCGCGTCAATTTAAATTATTTTCTATACAACTAATCGAATAAGAAATAAGAATTTTATTGCTTTTTTGCATTGAATATGCAAGTATAATTATTTGAAATTACTCCCATAACCTCTCTTTAGAGGTTTAGATGAGAAATGAGTTCCGAAAACGATTTTTATGAAATAAATAGGAAACAACAAATCAACATGACTTATAGAAAAGTAATCAACATGAATTATAGACAAAAGTTTGATCTATATTTATATCAAAATTATATTACGTATTCCCAGAATTTAGAATAAACTTGTGAAAAATGAAGGTTTTTCGTCAATGAAGGTAAATACATGTTAAAAACGTTGGTAATTGCTTATGTTTAAGATAAATCTATTCAATGTAATAACGTCATTTGTATAAAATATTACATGTCTTCAATTACATTCCTCAAATTTGGAAAGTGGTTGTGTTTCGTTTTTTTTATAAATAAATCATTATAGATATCACAATGTAATTTCATGATCATCTGACGTCAAATTGCAAGAACGTTCCTATCACTGTTAAACAAAAATATTGCTTATTGGTGCACTGCTACCAGTAATATTATTTATTAACACTTAAAAAAAACAATTAGTTTAAATTTTGATCTGAAAAGTTAAGGAATAACTTTATTTTTTTAATTTAAAACCAAGGTAGTGACTAAATATAATGTAAGTTTCATAGTTTTATGTCGTACAAAACACACTAAGCTTATAAACTAAACAATTCGATCTTTCAAAATTTGTTATATTATTATACTTCTTTCAGTTACCATTTGATCAGTTGATATATCATCTTCTCTTAAGTCAAGAATTAAATTTTTTAATGTGTTCTTATCATCCTATTACATGGGTGAACCCAATTTACTTCTTACTTCCTCACATCCATTCCAAAATGTACTCATTATTCGGTTTTCTGATATCGTTTTTACATCGAGTTTACGCCTAGATGGTTTGGATCAATATTGTATGACTCATAAATAATATTACATTCTCCATCGTCTAATTTAGTTTAAATATATTTAAACTTGTTTTATCTTGTCTAGTTAACGGGTATGTGCCTAGCTTAATTTTCCATATAAGTAATAGGGGCATATAAATAGTTTGATAGCGTTAATTACCAAATTAGTTATGTAACATCACAATTAGGGAAATATTACAACATAATATGTTATGAGTTGCACAGTGACGGGTATCAAGTTTCATATTTGAATATACCATGAAAATGTGAAAAACGATGATATCTGAAAACAGGGTTTATACATCTTCATCTACTCATTTATTTCATCAATAAACAATATGTTAAAATAAGGTAGATGATAAAATATTTAAAAGTAAAATAAATAAATAAGCTCGTTGGGACCAAGTTTATTCCAACGTATAGTTTTTTTTTCGTTACTTTCTAGATTTTTAACTAATTTATTTACACTCTTGCTTATTAAGGTAAAATATAGTACACGTGGTTTTTATAAATTTTATTAAGTATTTTAAAAACAAAAATAAAAATTTACTATGTGTGAATTTGACTGGTGCATCGAGAATTCCATACCTCTTTTGAAGTCGAATTGTTTTATTCATCAGTCATCAGAAATATGGCATCCTAACACAAAAAATATTTAATTAAGTAGAAGGGTCATTTAAAATCGTCGTCATGGTTTTCCTACAACTTTTGTGTAGGTTTCTAAATGCCCAATTTTATATAATTTCTAAAATTTGTATAGGGCCCGTATACAAATTTTTGAAACCAAAAAAGAGAAAATATTTTTCAATATATCTTTGAAGACATAATATCTGAAATTATGAAAAAAATATTTCTAATACACTTATTATTAATCAGTAAATAATTTGTCACAGTGTAACCGCGCAACGGGCCCTCCACCACAAGTAAATGTTTCTTCCTTCATTTCTAAAGCTTTCCTTTAAACATGCTGCATAAAAAGCTGAAGCTTGAAGCTTTCACGTTATGCAAAGAAAACGGTTGTTAATGACGGAGAGATAAACACGTGAGTGATCTTAAGAGGGTTCTGTTTTTCGGAACCCTTGTAAGATCACTTTCGTGTTCATGTGTCCGTCATTGAATGAGGTATATAATTAATCTTATCTTCGTATTTTCAGTCAAGTAAAGATTCTTCTTTATTTTTATACATTCTGTCGGACTACCATCCAAATTTGAAAATAATTTTAAGACATTTATTTTGGCATGCTGAACGATTACGTTAAATAATTTTCTTATATCGATCAGATGGACAAACATTTTCTAAGCAAATGTCGTACACGGTGGATAAATTAAAAACAAATATATTTGCTTCGTACTGATTGTGTCAATCGTATTAATCGGAATAGTGGCATTGAAAGAATATATAACTTTATAAATAATAATTTGAAGTTACTCAAATTTTTCGTTCCACTAAGAACCATTATAAAATAATGTGATAAGTGATACTATATTTGTTAAGTTCTCCTATTCGAACATTATATAAAAATTAAAGATTTTTGATGTTTTAGTACTAAGTTTTGGTAACTATAAGCAAGTATTTATATATTTACTAACTCTAAGTTTGTAGTCGTAGAAGGATAGAAAGTGAGACTTATATGTTATAAATACTAAATAATAGACTATTATGTACTAGACTTATATACTATAATTGAAATTCATAACTATAAGTTTTTAGCTACAGAAGGATACAAAGTGAGATTTATGTGCTTGGCTACGTATGTACCTATTTAACACCGAATTCATCAACGACGATGAAATTGTCAAATGTGAGTGTCAATAAACACCTTGAGAACTTATGAACTGTGATTTATTATCAAAGATTATTTTTCAGCTTTCCATTATTTTGACACATTTTTAGGCAAATTAATACCAATATTGATAAACATTAATTAAATATACGGTTTTCTTAACAGTATTTTGATTATCTGCTAAAAATTATGAAAGTAAGCCAGTTAAGTTGTCTCCAAATTTAACGAAAAATGGAGAGATATTACATGCAATATAATGTAAAGTTTCTGAAGAAAAGATAATCTGTATAATAAAACAAAAAAATCATGTACCTTAAAATTCCTACAGTAATTTGTTTTAATGTAGAGAGTAATTTTTGTTTATTTAATTTATATGCAAATAAAATTGAAGTGAACATGATAAAATACATATCATTTAATTTTATTAACTAAATACTAAAGTATTTGTAACAAAATTATTAAATAAACTGGAAATATTTATTGAATTTATTCCTAACTCAAAAAATTATATTAAAAGAAACAATATCACATGTTTCAATTATAATTATAATTAAAATTATAATTATATAAAATATCAAGATTTTAATACCTTGCCAAGTTTTTTCATATTTATCTTCGCTTTGCGAAGAAACATTATATCTAAGCCAAATTAAAATTTGAGACTACACAAAGGTATTAATTTCAGGCAAAATGATTAAAGGATTGCAATTAAGAGGCTTTTCCTCTTAAAACGACAACTTTCTACAAAATATCGTGTAAGAACTCATATGTGAAAAACTTCAAAGAGGATGAAATATACCCTGTATTTCACAGACGGAATATTTAAACTTATATATTAAAGTCTAGTTATAAACTTCGAAGCTTAATGTTTTTATGTAAAGGATAACTTTATTCAAGTGACCTTGAATATATTATATGTCATTGATATGTCATTAAATAACACGTTGAAAACTATTTAGGCTTTATCTTTAATCTGAATTAAATTCTTCTGTAGCCCTTAAATACAATTATAAGATTTTAGCTCACATTACATATTAATGTAAAAACAATGCTTTAAATGTATATGATTGATTTATGTACGATGACGCTTTTTAGCGATAATTAAATTTTGAACTTTATATTGACTAGGCTTAATCAAGATTCGTTTATTAATAAGTAATAATTCTCTATATTAAACAGTTTATTTCTGTAAAAGATAAACTCCAATATAAGACATATCTAGAATGTTTTGTTTAACAAATCAATGCAATTGACATTCCATTTATAAATTTATTAGAATGTGGTATTGTGGATAACAAAGAAGAGAATATTAAGGAAATTATTATTTTTAGCTATGTAAATTTTGATACAAATCCAATACATATACTAAAACTGCGATACAACTCCTTGATATGGAAGTGAAAGTTCTACACCTTTAACAGAATATTGTGTTATGTGATAGTGAAAGTCAGATCTAAATATTGTAAAAAATTATTATGAAAAGAAACAAATAAAAAAAATTTTATAAACAAATCCATACCTTGAATTAATAATTTTTAAAAATGAAACGGCTACCACTATTTTCCCTACATTGACTGAGGTTTTCTTTTAACTTTCAAAATTATGCATGGGTTTTCATTTTAAAATTGTTTTTATGTTTTTTTTAACATGTATTCATGTTTTTACGTAATTATTGATTATTATAAACTAGTTCACAATCAGAATGTGGTTTTTGTTCTTTTACAGCATGCAAAAAAATAAAGTGCGTATGTGAAAGTTTTGTAATTAATTTAAATTTATTTCCTGAAGAATTAATATTGGAAGAGGGGATGTCAATGTCACTATAAAATAATGTATCTTTTCAAAAGTAGTTATGCCACAAGAAAGCATACTTTATTTTGTTCTATTCTGTTAGTGACTATATATAACAAAAGTAAGTGTACAATGTGCGTGCTGCTAAAACTCAGAAACGAGTCCTGGTACGATCGAGCGAGTTACATGATGTGGTAGCCCTCTATCCCCAATCCAAGACGAAGGTTCCCGTTTTAACCTGAAGGGCGTACTTAAGGGCTCAAAGTTTCGCCCTCTAGAAATTTATAGAAGAGTCCAAAACATTCAAGAGCATTCCACAACATTCCAGAAAATTCCGGTACATTCTGGAATGTTGTAGAATATTGGGGAATAGTCTGGAACGTTCGACAACATCCGGGAACATCCCAGATCATTGTAAAACATTCCAGAATACTCTAGAATGTTGTGGAATATTCTGGAATATTGTGGGTCATTCGAATCTTTTGTGTATGGGTGGGACTACCCATTGGTAGGGAATATAAAGCAATATCCGTCATTGATTCGAATGTCAGTTTCTTATCAGTGAAGTGCAGTGAGTGAATAAAACAACCAATGAAGTGTTAAGTAATTTATGTGATATAGTGATCGAATATGAATCGAAAATAAAATGTGAAAAGTGTTTAAAGTGTGCGTAGTGTATTTCTTAATAATAGGTTGATTTAATTTATATTTTATACAATGCCCAAAGGTAAAAGAGGGGGGAGATCTGGCCAATTCTGAAGCAAAACGGCAAAAGTAAAAAGATCACCAAAAAACGAAAGAGTCATGGAGCATAAAGCACGTTTACGTTTCATGCGAACGAGAATAACCACCGTGACAAATAGGGAAACCAAAGAATAGCGAAATGAAGATTCAAGAATTGCGACACAATCATAAAAGACTGCAAACGTAAGCCACCCATGAAAATATCATCCTACGGGGAGCGCAGACTAGGACAAGTATTTAGGCTTTAGTAACACAAACAGTACAACCTAACAAATGAAGCATTCCACTACGACCCGACGAAAGAATATAATAAACGCAAATACGTTGTAATTGGAAAAATTAATAACATCTGTCATTTTGCAACGCAAAAAAATTCAGTAGAGAAACTCAAGGAATCTGTTACATTAATGAAAAAAATCGATTACAATCGCTGGAATCGTCTCCACAGGAATTTCTACATTACATGACCATGAACACTCTAGAATCAAAACACTTTCTTCAAAATATAAAAGTGTACAACGCCTGCTTCCAAATGACTTCTGTCAGTGTCACTTCGGACAACACTGACAGAGATGAAATCGACTATATTTTTTTCCATCTAAGGATAAATCTATCACAAAATGGGACCATTACTACTACTACCCAACAAAGACTAAACATTTTTGCAAACATATTTCATTAGAAATGAAGAAATATTTTGAGTTGGATTTGAACGAGTAATCATCCAAAATGTACATACAGATGGTATTACACAAATATTACAATTGTATATATTATAATATAAATACAATTATAAATCGAGTCGACAAGAAACCACCTGAAGAAAACGAACGTAGATTTAATGTATCTGAGATAGACGAAGTCGCCATCGTAATTATGGACAATGAAAACACAAGCCGTGACATAATTTTACAAAGGAGACGAGAAGGACTACAACGCATTACAAAGACTGATGATGAGCTCCAATGTCCATATTAATGTTAATATTTCTACACGGAGAGGACAGATATCGTTGTAATGTAAAACAAATCCACCCTGAAACAGGCGTAGAAACAAAGAAAAAAAGTCACTTGCAAAAAGTTCTATGTTTACCGCTTAATAATCAGAAACAATGAAACATATAATCACATTTTCGAAACTCACCGTTTATTCCAACAATTCCTTGTAAACATGTTTGCAAAAATAGAAGCAAAATGGGTGCTTTATATAAGAAAATCAGAAGAAACTATGCACGGAGGAATGCCTTTGAGACGCATTCTAATAAATATTTAGTAGCCAATCTATATATATATATATATATATATATATATATATATATATATATATATATATATATATATGTGTGTATATATATATATATATATATATATATATATATATATATATATATATAAGATATTTAACAACACAAGCAATTGTGAAAATTATTAAGAAAGATGTGACAAATACAACAAACATCGTATTTTATTTAAAAGTTAAATAAATAATATTACAAATTATTACATAAGCTATATTTAATATTTATGTTATATACCTTTATGGGTTTATTTTTGATAACATTTTTGTTATGTACTACTTTTTAGACCGGTGCCTATTTTTAAGATTTCTTATATAAGATCTTTTTATATTAGGTTCATACAATAACGATTACATTTTTAATGATATTAAAAAGAATACATAGAACCAAATTAAAAGAAAGTATTAAAGCAACAAAAAAATTAATAACTTTTTAAAATTTTAATGGTTTTTAGATACTAAAATTTATATATTACAAGAGTATAATTGTTATCATCGCTAAATCGATATTGACATCGTCTCTGCTTTAATATTTCTCCATTAATTAATCGATTTTGGCGTGGCTTTTCAATAAATTTTATTTCAAAGTAACATTTACTCGGACTTTGAACACACGTATAAACTTTTCATTTAAATGTAATTTTCTTCACTCACTCTTCTTAATAAAAACTGCATGGTATGAAAATTAAAGACGCTTTTTTATTATAACAATATACAAAGCAGCTCAAAATTTACATAATAAATTGAAAGAAAAATATTTTTAATAAAAAAATTAATTAAAAGAAATCGATGCTCTTCAGCAAAATTTCTTTTTTTTTAATTAGGAGCATGGTTAGCAAGCACTGGTGGATAGTAACTTTTGCCACGTTTCTATCGCCCATATCGTGTAAATTATTTACTAAATGAGAAACATGAAGTTTTAATATATTTTACATTTATCAAAAAAACACTTTCGAACTGAGGAATTTGCGAAACAAATTCTTGAAAACAACATATATACTCAATTTATGTTGCAAAACAATATGAAATAGTTTAGCTTTAGTAGAAATTCAAATATTTTATTTACTAACTTAATTTTTTTAAATATATAATACATCTTTATATAGAAATTTGATTACCGACCATTTTTTTATTATTTGACGTTATATATATATATATATATATATATATATATATATATATATATATATATATATATATATATATATATATATATATATATATATATATATATATATATATATATATGTTTAATTCAAATAGTGTTCTAGGTGAGTGGAAGAAATTTTTATTATCATTTAACTCAAAAATTATTATGACAAATCATTTTAGTCGAATGCACTAAAATATAAAACCAAATGTAGAAAGTTTTGAGATACCAAAATATCATGGACATATAGCTTGAATTTCAGTTTTGTCTCTTTCCAATAAGTGACATAAAAAACTTTTCTAACAAAAGCTTCAACATCTTTAATGCAAGTTTTATTATCTTTAACGCTTGGTTCCCATTGCAACCAAGCCTCTCATTGGCAATTCGTTAAGTAATTTGCAATGTTGTTGTATGAATACACAGATGCTGACTTTGTAGTGTAAGACTAACCTTTTTAAAGCGTCTTTCTCTTTTGAAGATGTGTACAAACAACATTAATATTAAACTAATGGCGATGTATCCCACATTCAAGAGAGTTATGAAACAAATTTATTTGCTTATGGCGAAACACCCATATCAAATATTTTTTGAAACAACTGTGATCATTCTAAAAAACAAAATAATTATTATGTTGCTTATACAAAATGAGCTCAGCTTTAACGATTGAGGTAGCTTGATAAGTAGAATGTACCTGTGCATTTACGGATATATTCACTTACGTCATTCTTAATAAATATAAACCATAATTATAGTTCTTTTTATTTTTGATCACAAAAAACTCAGAGCCAGTAATTACGCAGTGGTTTTGTCGCATATGTTTTTAAGAATTTAATTAACACTATATTATTAAGCCTTATTGGACGGTTATTCTAAAACACGCAGTCGAATAAGCAAATATACAAACAAAAAAAATTTTAAAAAATATTGTCGTTTTCTGATATTTCAATTATGTGCCGATAAAACATTTTCTCGTAAAGATTTTAATTTCACATACAGGGCAATTCTATGGTTTTATCTATCTATGGTTTTATCATATGGTGGTAAATTTTTCGTCCTAATATATTAAAAATTTTAATCTTTGCCAATATTCGTAATTTAATAAATATGTTTGTTCAGTATCAGGTTATATACATTTTATTGTTACTTACATGATTGTTTATAAATATAATAAAACTGTAAAATTATCCTTATGCGGTATTTTTAAAAAACTTGTATAAAAAATTTGTGGTATTTATAAAAAAAATGTACAGAACAAAAGAAAAAGAGCACAATAATATAGTTATTCAAATAATTGCCTGTTTGTCCGTAAGTCCATTTATTCGTTCACACATCACACAATAACATTTAAAGAAAATTCAACAGTGTTTTCATTGTAATATACAGACTAGGTAACATATGTTTCAACGCAATCGAGTACTAAAAATAAGGTATCACTTTTTAACGTTAAAAGTTAAATTACATATTTGATTTGGAGTTATATTCATTAATCTTAAAGTTATTAGTATTTTCTAAAGCAAAATAAAGAACAGTAATAAACATGACAATAAAAGCGGGACAATTTATTGTTTTTTATGTTTTTTTTTAATTAAATATTTATATTGTGACAATCTGGGATTTTGTTTTTTCATATTCAATAACTATGCCAAATATTTGATAATAGTGACACATTCTAATTACAAAAAAATAAGCTATTTATATTAATAAAAAAATAAGCTTATTATATCAATTTCCTTCCATTAACCTCAGAAGTATTAATTATCTTGTTGATTTAACTCGTTACAGTGCTCATTTTTAATTATTTAATAACCAACAGTGAATGTTACTATAAATGTTGTCATTAACAATACCCTCCACAAACTTAATTTTTTCAGTCTACTTTTTAAACTCTAAAACTAAAAAGGAAAAAAGTGTTTGATAGGTTACGTCTGAGATTATTTCTTTCAACCATTAAGAAATAATGTAACGTGACATAATTCACCACATATTCAAAAACCTATGTTGCGACAATACCCGGAATCAATACCCAATTCTAAAAGATTAACGTGTATGTTATCAACGTAAATTGATACTTTTACAGATGTTTCCAATATTTCAGCTCTATCAACCGCAGATAATTGGGGTCAAAGCCCTGCTCGATTGTATGATCAGGTATCAAAGAAACTAGTTGTGCCATTGAATGTTATTATATTAAGTAAGAAAGAGTTATAATCCTCAGGAATGAGGAAATAACAACGAGATGGGGTAAAGTTGTTTTCCACAATTTTGTCCCACCTCAAATCGATAACGGAAGGAAAATTATATTGAGCTATTATATAGAGAATTAATTTAATAGAATAATTCGAATACATTTAGCATTTTAGAGCATGTATAGGAGAGATATGGAAGTGACATGATTTGATGGACGTTTTCAGTACAAATAACCTTGCATGTATTTAGTTTCAAAGTCTCGGTAACTCGTCTTTTCAGTTTTTACCCCCCAACAATCTAAAGCAATTACTTTTTTCTTCAGGGTTCGTTCATCAAACTGTAATACGGAATCCGTTTAAGATCATTCACGTGTTTGAATATCAGTCTGCCGTTAGAGCTTAGTTTGTCAGAAACTATGAGACGTGAAAATTCGAAATTTATCGTAGCTCTTTTACTACGCCAAATTCGACTCAACGAATCTTACTAACAAAAATAAGTGTTTGTAAATAATTTAACAGCAATTCTATGTACCCTTAAATGTTTGTCGGTGCCTAAATATATATGCAAAACCTTGTATTTCTACTCATACTTGGCAGGCCTTTTTTCATATCATTTTCTTATACAAGAAATTTTAGATAAAATTTATTTAATTCTCATTATTTTGAAATATTTGTATCAATAAGCTTTGTTGCTATGTCAAATTTTGACTGTCTACATATAATATTTTCTGAGAAAAACTATTGTGATAGGTGGATATAGGGACGTTTGAATGAATAATCTACAAAGATTCCATTTTTATATCTGAAGGTATGAAATAATAAAAATCAGAAAAATCATTTCAATAATTTATGATAATATGTGACGAGAATCGGAAATTACTTTCAATTATTTTCTTAACAAAATAAACCTGGACAAAATCGCACACGTTCTGAAACCAAAAGACAATACCTTGGCTTTGTTTTAAATGGATCGCAACAATCAAATTTATTTTGTAAATTGCTATTCTCTTCCAGGTAAAATCTGGAAAACCTCATTTGCCTGATTTTAAGCAAAGGGTCATTTGAATTTACGTCCTAGTAGAAACAAATGACAGTTTTCAGTTTAATTAAGTATCGTACTGGTTGTAAATTGTAGTCATTAAATGATGTTTCTAAAGTACTTAAAACGTAATTTGACATTGTAACCACGTCAGTTATTTATTCAAGTGACGTTAAATATATCAGGATTTAGGAAAATCCTTGTATTAATTACATTTTCACCTTGTATGTGTATGCAAGTTGTAACTTAGCACATAGGCAATCGAAATGTGATGAAGAGTAATATATGGAAACTAATTATTAGTCGACCCATCGCTAAAATATAAAATCTAGGTATGAATATAACCATACAGAATTTAAAGGGAGCTGTGCGGAGTTGGTATACATTTAAGAATGTGGTATTTTCCGCCCGAATATTACATCAAATCCCATTTATTTTAGACTATTGAATACCTTAAATTTGAATACCTTAAGTTTGATAAATATTTATTGTATGTAAACGTACCACAGGTGTTTAACAAATGAATTAATGAAACAAATGAATTAATGAAATTAAAATATTATTGTGTTATTATGACTTAATATAAACCAATAATAATAATGGTTTGTTACTATTAATATATATTAAATATACAAACGTATGTTAAGTATATCGACTCTTCGACTAATTTAGATTTCCTTATAAAATTAAAATAAAATTGAAATTTTTCTTAACCTGTCTGCTTTAGATTGAAATTTACTTATCACCAATATTCTATGGATTATAGATCCTCCTGTTATTAATTAGTTTCAAGAATTATCAAAGTTATTTTGTGTTTTGAATTTGGGCTTTTGAACCATATTACGTTACAAATGTATCGTAATTTAATACAAAAGACCTATACCAACAATTAAAAACCTGCCAAATGATTCCTAGACCAAAATCGACATAACCTGCTTCATTTAATACTTGTACAAGATTTGAATGAACACTTTCGATGAAATGATTAGAATATTTACAGATAATAGCCAAGAAATTTTTTTGGTGAAAATTAAAAATATTCTGCAGTTTCTGCAATTTTCCTCTCCAGGAAAATTGCGCAGGGTGCTGATTTTTTAAAGAAATTATGATGCCCCAAGGCGAGTAGTTGGTTTTTTTTTAATAAAAGCAAAATTTTTAAGGAATTCCTATTGTTTTTATTTGATAATTTTTAAGGCCTCGGTTTGTAATCTTATCCTTTTGTATTATATTCTGGTTTTGTTGTTTATTTCAAGGTTTTTGTAAGATTTTTACTGAATTGATTTTATGAAAATTGTGTAAAAAGGTAGAAATCACCCAAGAGTTCAATACTATAATGATTAATTGTTACAAAGAGTTTCATTGACTAGCAACATACATATTTTTGTTAATTAACCGATTTCTTATAATTCATTTATTAATACTTAATAAGTACGAGTAAAACAAACAATACGAGTGTTGCGTACATATTTAAGTGTGCGTATATTTTTAAGACGTATTATATTAGTATTTCTATTAAAATATTTGCAAACGTTAATGTTCCACGACATAAACATATTGCCTACCACATATTTTACAGACGTAAACATATCCTGTATATTTGAAAAAATGTAGATCTGGATTAATTTTTATTATTTTCCTACAAACCTATTATTTTTCACAATATATTCTATTATTTTTCTGTAATTTTCCAGTTAGATTTTACAAAGTCGGTATTTTCGTAATTTTTTCATTATGCAAATTTCATAATTAAGGGGGAGAATACTCCATTTACGCATATTTTTTGGAAATTTTTTAAATATGCAGTTTGATATTGTGAAAAATTATTTTGTATTACTCTTTCGTAAATATGAACAAAAAAAATTATTACCTTTGTTTACCTCCCGTTTCATTCTGGTATGAATATTTTAAAAATGTTAGCTAGTGTAAAATATGCGAGTTAATAAAATTTATCACTGTAGCCAATTTCATGTTACTAAGACACATGGTTTCTACAAAAACTGGCAGTGAATGACCATGTATTGAATACTGTACGATTATATTTGACAGACATAAAAACAACTAACATTTATTTAATACTACGTTTATAAACTATTCGCAGAAATTCCAGAAAGAAATACGAGTTTTTTTAGCTTATCCATCATCCTCAATGTAAAGTAGTTTCCGTGTGAGAAACGTGTCCAAAAATTATTATAAATTTTTTTTATTAAAAATACTTTTCTTCTGATTTTTAAACTGTTAATATAACATTATTTGGACAATATATAAAAAATATTTTTGCGTTTTAATTACGTTTTTTAAATAAAATGCAATGTGGTGAAATTTTTATTTAAAGTAATTTATTAAATTTTTATTTCATTTCATATAATTTTAACTGTATAATTTTTGAGAGCGATTTTTATCAAAACCAAAGAGTAAATATTTTTTTTTATTTTATTAAAACACCGTTTTAAATTAACTTATTTTTTTAGACAAATAGTTTGACGCATTTTTTAAAAAAAATGATAAATATGGTGAAATTACTGGTTTTGGAAGTACCTGTAATATTGATTATATCATTTTTGAGAGCAAGTGTTCCCAAAACGAAATAATAAACGATTTTTAAATTTTCAAATAAGGTAGGAATTTATAGTGTGAAAAACATATAAAAAAAATCAGTAATAAATTTGGAAGAAACGTTTTGCAGCTTGCTAATGACCAGGGTCTTGACCAAATAGTCGAATACTCAATATTTGGTTCAATGCATGGAAATTACTTGTTGCGACCCTAATAATTACATATGCTTCTATATTTCTATGGGTAATTACATATGACACTGGATCTAATAATTCTGCCCACCCTAACTTTTATTTTGTCTTTCCGAGAATAAATCTGATAAATATGACAAAGGGTAAAATAATAAAATAAGTTGAAGAGAAATTTTAAATAAAGAGAGGTTTTCACTCGGTCATTGCACAGATAATTAAATCATTGTATTATGAATACTTCTCGAGATAAAAGTTCTCAAGGCTAAAGCACTTTGAAAGTTCCCATAAGACTTACAAACATAATGAAGATTATTAATTATTACAATTCGTACCTTAAAAGCCGTTTAATTTTGAATTACTTCACAACGATGCAATATTATTAGTTCCTTCTGTATAATTCTATTAATTTTTTTATTTAACGGTATTTTTTTTATTTCTTTCATTTATTTAACGGTATTATTAAAGTTTTAACTTTTGCATTTTTCCATAATTTTTCAGAATAACATACTCGTAATAATTCTTTTAAACGAAGGAAATCATACCGATAATTTTTAAAACGTTATTTATAAAAGAAAAAAATTACATTTTTAATATTTTTTTTTTAATAATTATTTTATTTATTTTGCTTTTTAAATGCATATTTACTGTTTTCCTAAAACAGTATGAAGATAAAATTACTGCTAAAATGTACTGTCATCTAGAACTGCCTTATCTAGCTGGAGCGCAATACCTTGATGACCAAATTTAAGGTTTTTTTTCATAAGTTATCTACCTTGACTGCAATACCTAGATAATCAAATTTAAGGTTTTTTTTGTAAGTTATTGACTAATTGTTTCAATTTTATATAAGTTTATATAAATATCAAAGAATATGTTTTCTAAAAAAAAACCAAGATACTGCAATTTTAAGTTTCGTATCGTTAATTGTTTTTAATTTGTTTATTGTACTTTACGGTATTATTTGTAATGAATATGTAATACTCTAACGTGGAAAAGGAAAAAGGCAATTTGTAGGATGAAACCATTAAAAAAATTGTTCCATAAGAATTCTAAGTCGATAATTATTCTTTATTCTAAGTGTTGAAATTTGAAAATATGGGCACAGAATAAAATAAGACAACATCTATGGCAAAAAAAGCGATTCTAGTCAAAAAAATTATGAAATATTAGCATACGTTCTGGAACTATAAGTAAAAGTACCGTACAGCTATATCAAAAATATCTTTGCGTTTCGTTCTATAACAATAATAATATAATTAATATTTTTTTATTTTATATAAAAATAATATATTTTTATATTGTAATAGAATAATTTTATAAATATAAAATTTTTTTTATATATATTTGGCGTAGAAAAAGAAAATTTGACATAGTAACTTATTTTTTATTCTAATATTACGTATTTTGCAATATTTAGAACAAAAAAAAATTATTTCAGCATTTGTTGGCAAGCTTGGTATTAACAAGTCATTGCTTGATATTAACAAGTTTTTGTTTTACGGCATCAATTTAAAAGAAGAGTAAAGATCAATTTTAAAGAAAAGAAAAGAGAAGTAAAACAATTTTTGCTGAAAATTTCCATAAAAAAATTTCCACGTCTTCCCCATATATGCTCCAAAAGTGCTAAAGGTAACATTATTTAAAACAGAATTATAACAGTTTACCAGGAATTATTCTATATCTTATGATTTTTGATAATTCTGGACCTGTTACTGTTATTGAATTTCGAAAGAAATTTTGAGGCGTCTCGCCACAATTAAAAGTTGGAACAAAATTTTTAACACATTTTATCGCGTGAATTTTTTGAAAAAAAATTCACGCGCTTTTCTAATTTTGTGAAAAAGGATAAATTGACATGAATAATTCAATTATCCTTCGACGTGAATAGACGAGAAAACATAATGCTTAGTATAAATTATGCTTAAGATAGTTTGTCTTTTTAACCGACGGCTCAAAGCAAAAATAAAATAAAATTTTTCGATTATATGTATATCTGAATTATTTTTTTCATTAGCGAGAAACGCTTGACGGATTTACGGGTTTTCACGTGTGACATGTAATTGAATTCGTCTTGAGGTCACAAATGTCACTGAATTTACTCGTCTATCTTTACGCGGAATCCAATGTGGCCAACATTGTGGAGCTGCGAAGGTAATCCACCATGTTTTATTGTTAATTTTCACCTGCAAATTGCATAAAAAAGGTTCAATAAATAAGTCGAAATTTGTATATTTCTTTTTATACGCAGTAGAAAACATCTACACGTTTCACTAAATTAGGCCTTTTAAAAAATTAGCACCAAATTACAAATTTTCTTAACTTGCCTACTATAAATTAGAATTTACTTGAAAGCAATATAAACGACCTCTCTCATTTTTAGTGGCCTTAGAAAATACTAAAATTATTTTGTTTTGCATTTAAGTTTTGTTGGGCCACATTACGATGTGTTGCGATTCAATCCCAAAACTTGCATTGTCAATCCAAAATTATAAATATATTCCTTAATCACAACTTTTATTCAATATATTATGAACCACTTGTCCATGAAAATTTTCGACGGGCATGTATACTATGAATAGAGTATTTGTGTTAGAGGGGAAGCAATATTTTTCAGGAAAAAGAAGAATATTTTGCAACTCTTCCATTTCCCAGATATATTCACAAATGTTGATTTTTCAAATAAGGGAAATTGTGATAATTCGCAATTTCTTCAATTATTTTTTTAGTAGTTATTGCTATTACTATTACTATTACTATGCTATTACTATCACTATTACCATTACTATTACTATTACCATTACTATTACCATTACTATTACCATTACTATTACTATTACTATTACTATTACTATTACTATTACTATTACTATTACTATTACTATTACTATTACTATTACTATTACTATTACTATTACTATTACTATTACTATTACTATTACTATTACTATTACTATTACTATTACTATTACTATTACTATTACTATTACTATTACTATTACTATTACTATTACTATTACTATTACTATTACTATTACTATTACTATTACTATTACTATTACTATTACTATTACTATTACTATTACTATTACTATTACTATTACTATTACTATTACTATTACTATTACTATTACTATTACTATTACTATTACTATAACAATTACTATTACCATTACTATTGCTATTACTATTACTATAGTACTACTACTACTACTACTATTACTATTACTATACTACTATTACTACTTTTACTATTATTATTACTATTACTATTACTATACTACTATTACTACTATTACTATTACTATACTACCACTACTACTACTACTACTACTACTATTACTATTACTATTACTATTACTAGTATCGTAAATTCAAAAATAAAATCATTCATATTTTTATTTTATATAAATATTTAAAATTGTAACAGAATGAATATTGAAAATATTGTCAAAAGAATTATTGATTTGGCATATAGAATGATAATAGGGGCAAAAAAACTTTTTTATTATCAAACCCTACTTCGTTTGCTGTTCAAAAAGCAAATGAATTTCCATTTATTTTATTTGTATAATAAGCATTAAATCGTACTAGTATTTGCTTCTTGCTTTCGTTATCGTTTATAATTATTTCAGCTAACACCTCTTCACGGAATTTCCAGAAAGACGTGGAAATTCTTTGTCCATTTATCTTCTAGTTGAATCAAACAAGGAACAAGCTTGCACTTGCTCGTTTTATTCTTTATAGCACGATAAGGCCTTAGAGTAAAATTTAATTGCGGCTTTTTGCTTTTACTTGTAATATTTATTAAAACAAGTCAAATGTTCAAAAACCTTTCTTTCACTCTTCTTTCACAGTTAGCATGATAGGTTTTAATTGGCATGAAAAATCTTATACACAAATTTTATCCGCACTACGGCTTTATGATAGCAAGATATGGGATATTTACAGATATGAGTGGAAAAACCAAACTTGGTTAAATAATTTTGGGGATTATTCGGTTATTCGGCCGTGCCGAATATTTTCATATGTGGTTTGAGGCCGAATATACTATTTGTTGTGACAATAATATATAATTGCATCATTTTAATTAAACAGTTAACCTAAGGAAAAAACAGCGATGTTAGAAATTGAAGTAAAATTTACCGGAAAAAATTTCAAAATTTCATAATTCTTGAGTAATATACGCAGTTGATACATTCTACCCCTTGATACATTCTACCCTCTGAAGCATATTCTAGGCAATATATCCATATGGAAAAATGGTATATGGTTTAATAAAATTATTACGTACTTTGAAAAGTTTATAAATGTTTGAATAGCGTTCGTACTTAAAAGGTTTTAATTTTCATTCACAAAGTGAATCAACTTATAAAAGGTTTGTTTTCGTATTTTTTTGGAGATTTTAATGCCTGGCATATGTGACCAATAAAATTTTAATAAAAATTAAAATTTTAGTGGTCACCAAAAATTAGATTTTAGAAAACCGTAAGTGATATATATATGAATATTTTCAATTAATTTATCCATATTTCTTCATTTGTGTTTTAATATCCATTAAAATGTAAATATTATTTTTCGTTCTGCGGACGAAACGATAAAAAAGAAAAGAAAATTTATTAAATTTCACTACTGAGTTTTTCTACTAGTAAAACACACCCTCTCCTTCAATCGTTTAAAACGAATTTCCTCAGAGTGATTAACGCAAGCAATAACGGCCGTCATTTCTCCCAAATCTTTACGACGGTTTCTTATTTAAATGGTTTATGAGGAAAAAATTTGTTCGCGGTAGTTTTAATCTTGATTTTTCACGAATAAAGCTGATAAGCATGACGGCTAATAAGACAATGAAAAAGGTTAAAAATAAATTTTAACCGAAAAGAGTTTTCACTCAGTCCTTACACAGATATTTAATATTTGGGTCGTATTTTGAATATTTCTCGGCATATAATTTCTCAAAACTTTCAAAGTTATTTGAACAAAGACCAGTGATGACTTGAATCAATATCTTAAAAACCAGTTAATAGCGGATTGTGTCCAGATTGTAGGGATTGAATATTGATCCAAAAATAAAATAATATGTCATTAAATATAAAAAGAAACCAAAAAATAAACCTGAAGTTCTTCCCACTACCAAAATTTAGTTTAATATTAGCATCGCATTCATATTCATTAAAAATTATAACTTCCTTTCCTTAGAAGTGTTAATAACTCTTTATCTGTAACATTTTCTTCCTATAATTTAACCAAGCTCTACGCATGATAAAACCCATGGTCCAAAACTAAATGGATAAATGAAAAAGAATGCCTTTTGAAACACTGAACCCTAGTAAGGATTACTAAATTAAATTTATATTAGTCGCGTTACTCGTAATTATTTTATTTGCCATTAGAATTTCAAATCCACTTATAATTATATTCTCGTAAACAAAAGAAAATACACATAAACCAGATACGGAAAATTGATAAAAATTCTATTTGTAATATTTTAGCAAGAGCGACATGTAAAACTATGATTCCTTCCGCATATTATTATAAAAGTCACTGAATTTACTCTTAGTAATAATGCACCACTCTTTCCTACTTCCACGCATTACTTCAGTCGTTTATAACATCCTACTACACCTCCGAACGACGAAATCCGATTTTTATCGAAATATTTATATTAAACACAATTTTAAGGGTTTCAGATTAATTTCGTTATCAATTTTTACTCAATTTGAAAACATAAATAAAAGACTGCTATTAAGCTAAAGTCCTACATTGATCGAATGGAAAAGATAAGTTTTTAAAAACGAAATGTGACATGTTTCTTAATGAAAAAGTAACCTGCTTCTCATAATTATATACTCAAATAAAAAAAATACCTTGTCTGTGAGCTAAGATAAATGTGTATCAAAATAGCCTTACCAAATATAATTTGATGGAAAATTGATATCGTTTTGTAACGAATGAAGGGCAGGGTCCAAATCATTCAGGTAACATTAGTCTCGTGAGATGCTACATTTTAACTAGCTTTTCCACTTTACGTTAAACCATTTGAGAGCGATAAACCCCATTTAAGAGCAGAAGGGCTCCAGTAACATTATTTATTGAATATTAAGCTCATGCAACATTAGCATAAAACAGAAAACCTAAGAAAATTCTCATGAAATATTCATTCGGATAGTACCGTCTTAAGTCATTGAGCAAAGCGCCTATGAAGATGTTGAATTTTATTATTTACTATTGTGTGCACTTTCGTTTGGATCTAGATATATGTGTTAGTAAACAATAGCTTTTGTTGATTTTGTCAAATTATCTGAGGAAATAAAATTAAAGGAATTAAAATGTATAATGTTGATTTCTCAAAAATGATTACGTGTAATTTTAATTTTATTCCTGAGAGTTTTCTCTAACAATGAAAGCATTTTTAATTAGAGTTTCTTAAACTTATCGGTTTATAAGAAATTTTAAATGAAATTTAATAATACAATTTCTAGATTCATGGTATTAATGGCATTAATTAATATCTTGCGTTATTTAGGTGTATTACCCCAAAACTTAAAAGTCCATTTTTATTAAAGAATTAAAACCAATAATTGATAATTTAATTAAAATTGATTTCTTAATCAAATCGGCAGATCTGATAATATGACGTATATAACTTTTTAAGATATAATTGCACTTTTTGGAAGCGATTCTCTTTACAGTATATAGAAAAAAAACATTGTAAAAACGTACTAATATGTCCTGAAGGTACAAAACGTAGGGTAACCTCAGTAGCTTATGACAAACAACAAAAACATTTTTTATTGGTTTGTCCTAAGTCATGAATTTTTACTGAATTTCGTATTAAATTAAAGCATAAGTATTTTACAAAAAAGATATCAGGGATATTAACATTTCCTTAAGCGCAAACGCCCAACACCCAGAATTTATAAACGTTGTCCTTTTTTTGTTTTCATTTCATAATTCATTTTATTATTAATAAACGTATACTACAGATATGTGGAAAACGAAAATTACAATTTGAAGAAAAACATTAAAAAAAAATAGGCCGTCATGGGGACTACCGATTAATTAAAAACTTAAAACTATGAAATAACAGTGATTTTATAAAAATGATATATTATATAAATATTATCGAACAACTAGAAATACGTTTTACCACGCTAGCAAGATAATTCCTAAGCAACTATGAAATATTCAACAGTCAAACATTAATAAAATAAAAAGTAAATAATACTAAATTATCAAACGAAAATACTAATACGTATATAAAATTAATGCTTCGTTTTTTTTATTAATTTTTTTTTATAATGTATTAACATATTTAGTACTCTGTTGTACTACACAGTGATCCTACGAATAAACAATTGAAATAATAAACTTAAACGCAATTTATAAAATGCACAGTATACACACCTTTAACTTTTCATGCAGTCAATTTTACTTGTATAGATATACACAGCACTAATGTTGCAAAACACGTCATCTTTATAGCTACAAAAATACTGCTATCACAGCATGTCAGTGACGCGAACTCACAAGATTTTACTCATATATATATATTTATATATATATATATATATATATATATATATATATATATATATATTTATATATATATATAAATTTATTTATTGCTACCACTGTTTTTCACATATTATTCTGCTCTCATGTAACTACCTTCTCAAGTTCATTGTCTCACATACTTAAAAGTTTCTACTGTCTCTCGCTTGCTCGTTCCTTACAAATATTTAAATAGACTTACTTTATTCGATATAAGGTCACTTTATAACTGGATCGTTAAATTTATTATTTATGGATTTAAATTTATTCTTAAATCCCATTGATTGCACTTGTCTCTAGAATCTAATTTAATAAAACGGCTTCGTGTAAATAGCTTAAATATATAATAAAGACTTTTTCTTCTTCTACCTTTGAAATATTTAATACCTTTGACTTTACACTTTTAACTTTAAAAAACAACAGATGTTTAAGGAAATGTACCATGCTGGCTTGCGTAGAGAATAAATATAAAAAAAATTAGAATTAAAAATACGTAGATTAAATATTAGCTTTCATTAGTAATTACTATATTTATTACATTTTAGGGTTATATTTTGGGGTTATAATTTACATTTATGCCATTACTCTGCGTACCTAATGTATTCTAAATGACTATTTGCTTAACTGATTTTCTATTTTCCTGTTTACCCGTTTGTTAGAGATTATTACAAATGCTACAAAACCATCTTATATATTTTTCCGATATAATAAATAAGGTTCAAATTAAAATCTAAACTAAATCATACTGTGAATAAATGTTTTACAAGAGATTTGAAATGCCATTTTTAAATTTTATGCAAAAAGAACGAGTTTGCGAGCTATCTATCATTCTTGGCAAATTTCCATTTGTCGGTTCTGACAAATGGAAATTGTCAAGAATGCCAGAGTTGTTCCGTCTAAAGTACAATTTACTATGAACAAGTTATTTTTATTCTGGTCCAAGATATATTTGAGATGCTAATATGCTAAATGACTCAAAAACAAGATTCACTTTCAGATTAATGAATTCTAATAATTGTTGTATTACCAATGTGGCAAAATAAAATGTTAAGCCAAAGAACGTAAGAGGTTCAGGTCGTAAAAATAGTTAAATGTTTTTTAGCATATGCATTGATATAAAATACATGACATGTCGCATACGGTATACATCATAAATAATTCAATTACGTATATTATTTATAATTCTCCAAAAAAATATTAGCAGCACGCACAGAGAAATTGACTTCGCAGATTATTCTTTCAAGGTAGCTAAATTGAATTTTTATAAAATATTTGATTGCCGAAAACCGATTGCAATAAACAATTATTATATATTTATTTTATTTATATTACTTCGTTTTCATTAACATGCATATATTATCTACCAAACAATAGACAAAAAGATTTTTTTTTAAATTTCATTACCGGCTTTTTCTGCTATGAAAAGACGCCCTCTTCTTGAATGGTTAAAAACGAATTTCCTCGGAGCGAGCAACGCAGACAACGAAAGCAGTCATTTTGCCTAAAACTTTACGACTGTCTTCTTATTTAAATAGTTTATGAGCAAAAATTTACTCACGGTAGCTTTAACTTTGATTTTCCGAGAATAAAATGGATACACGGGACTACGAGTAAGAAAATGAAATTGGCTGAAGCTAAATTTTAACCGAAGAGATGTTTCACTCAGTCGTTACACAGAAATTTAGATATGGAGGTCGAATTTTGAATGTTTATTCTATTACTCAAGGTATCCTTTTAAATTAACGATTTAATAAAGATCATTGACTACTCGAATATCTTAAAAACCAGTTACTTGTCGATTTCATTCGTATAGTAGGAATTAAATATTGTTCCAAAAACATAACAATATGTCATTGGACATAATAGTAAACCTAAAGTTGTTCCCGCAATGGTAAATACCAAATTTAGTCTGATGCCGAAATCGCATCTATATTTATTTATCATTTGTTTATTTGCACACACACATTTATCGTTTAACAAAGTTTAAACTTTTCGATTAAACATGAACCCAAATTACACGGTAGCTACAAAAGTTAACGGTGACACAATTCGAGAAATTTACATTCACTCATTATAAATAAATAACACCCTGGTGCAACCGCGATCAGTAAGTTGAGAAGTTGAACAACGCGGGAAATTGGAGAGTTTTGATATAGTGGGTTCTAGAAGATGGTATGACAAGCAAGTGAAGATTGCGTGAACGTAGGATATTGTCGGGCACGAAGAATGAAAATTTAGTCAGTAAACCTGGACGCAGAATTTTTCCTTTTAATAGCTGGAAAATAAATTTCATTAGTGCAATATTTCTTCTGAGTTGTAAAGAATGGAAACCTGGGTATGCTAGGTAAGAGGAAATCGGTAGGAAATAGAAAGGGGCAGTAATCATACTGTCTCATATGTAGATATCGAAGGAATATATTTTGGACGTATTCAATCATCAAGCTATACTTGGCTTCGTGTGCCGGATTCCAACTGGCTTTACACCAATGAAGTGATCAGCAGATGAATTGATGATGTAGATTTTAAATCTTTCGAATTATTTGACACGAATCCAAGATTCCGAAATAACTTTTTGCTTTTATATGCAAGTAAAATTATAAGTTCCTTCTGTAAAATGCTAATAATTCTTTATCCGTGTTATTTTCTTCTTATAAATTAATAATGATCTACACATCAGAAAACTCATGATCCAAAAGAAAATAGATAAACGGAAAAGAGCAGGAGAAGAACTTTTGAAACGCTGAACGCTGGTAACGAATTAGTAATTTAGGTCATTAGCTTCGTTACTCGTAATTATCGCATTTGAAATTAAAATTTAAAATTCGCTTATAATTTGATAATTAAAGTAGTGCTTCAAAAGTGATTTATCGAAATCTATGGATAAACATAATTTACACTCAAGGTAATATGTTTTATACAGCAATGTTTCGCAGGTTATAAGACTATTAATACCTATATGCAAATGAGATTAACATTGGTGTTATTTTCAAATTATATTACATTTTATTTCAAAATCTGTTAATTGTAAATAACTGACCAAAGCAGTCAGAAATGTTCATCACAAGTACTTAAGTTATCACATTTATAGGTAGTGGCTATAGCCTGACTCTTTTAATACGTTTCTGGTAATAAATTAAAGAAATGCCCGCCTTATAATTAAAAAACGTGCATAAGAGAAAATTTATTTTTAACACGTGAGAATATCCCTAAAACCACAAAACTATTGACCGCAGCTCCAGTGGCGAGGGAGTAGTGAAGTTAGCCATTTAGTTTTTTAATAGTGTTGTGTTTGAATAATTTATTGATATTGATTTCATAATAATTAGTATGGCTTTAAGTTTTTTAAGGCGTAAGTAGGCCTGACTATCAATAATGTTGCATAATATCCAGGAATTTTCTTTGTAATATTTACGAAAATCTCCTTAAAATAATTATTAAACCAAATAACACAGTATTTGAAGATGATTAAGTACACATATATTAATTGTTATTTGATAACTTCACTGTTATTAGTTCATAAATATCCGTGAAAACCTTTTTTTTCACAGTTTTCTTACTTTAAAAAATAATAACGTAAACCCTACACATATACGTATATATATATATATATATATATATATATATATATATATAGTATGTGTGTGTGCGTGCGCGTGCGCGCGCGCTTTCGTGTGTGCGTGCGTGCGTGCGTGTGTGTGTGTGTGTTGTTACAGTTTTTCTTTTGCGATATTATGTAAGAGCTATTATAGCTCCTCTCTATCATTATACCTGATTTTAATAATAAACCTCAAATATTTTAGGCGTCGTAAGCCATAATAAGCCCAATTCACAGATGTTTTTCTAACTTGCCACATGAATATTGTTGTAGTTTAATATTATTTTAACGTACGTCACTATTACTATTATTTGCACACTTTCTTTCTACACCAAAATATTTTGAATGTTGGAAAATGTGGAATCTACATTTACAATACGCATTATACAAGTTAAATTGGCCGAAAACTTTACAGCTACGAATTTGGCGCCATGCAAAAGTAAAATTAATTTTTCTGTCTTTTTAGGAGTACGAATTCTAAATGAATTTATTTGTATAAACATGGGCCCACTGCCCATTGCACGTACCTACCGAGCTTACATCTGTACTCAACAGAAATGTTATATTATATAAATATTAGTCTTTGCAAAATTACATAGTATGTAATGCGAATAAATCTATGAAACATGTGAGGTTAGGAACATTTTAATTGTTGCGTCTTTCCTTAATTTTTTTTTACTGACCTAATGCTTCAAAATATTCTTAAATTATGAAACTATGTATACAGTTTCTAGAATAATATAAATAAGAAAAAAATAAAAAACCGTTTATTGTTTTAAATTTTAATTACTTAATTTTTTTTAAATGTAGTATTTATTTTTGCGGTCAACATACAAATCCGAACATTTTGGATTTGTGGATATCAACAGACGCAAAAAAATTGCCTTTAGGTCGAAACCATAAAAATGTTTGTTATATTCTCGTGAACTAAGGAAATCCTCACCAACCAGCTGTAAAAAATTCATAAATATTCATTATTTAACCTTTGAGCTGGAAAAATACCTAAAACAACGCATTTTATGTCATTAAAAAAGTCAGCGGAAAATTTATGCTTGGTAATATTGCATTATTCATTCCTACTTCCGTGCGTGACATCGATCGTATTTCGTGTATTACTATTTAAATCGAAATATATTTTCACAAAATTTTATTACATCAGACTGCGCCACTGCACGGTGAAATCTAACTATTATGGAAATGTTTATATTTTACAGAAATTGTTGAGGTATTAAAATTAAACACCACTTTTTTATTAAATACCCATTTAAAATTAAATACCACTTTTTTATTCCCTATTAAACAATAAACAAAAGCGCTTTTAAAGTTAAAATTAGGACAAATATGTAACAAAAACGCCTTACTAAATGTAGTTTGATGGGAAATATAGTTTTATAGCGAATGAAGGGCAGTGTGTAAATCATGAATATAACATTAGTCTCGTGAAATGCAACATTCTAAATTCCTTTTGCACTTTACGTTAAGCCAGTTGAGAGCCATTAAACCATTAAAATTATTTATGGAATATTAAGCTCACGCAAGAACCATAAATCCTAAGGAATTCCCATGAAATATTCATTCGGATAGTACCATCTTAAGTTTAGCGAAGCGCCTCTACTTATGATAATGTTGAACTTTATTTTATACTATTGTACATTGTTCCGTTTGGATCTGAATATATATATTAGGATGTATATTAGTATATAAATAAGGGCTTTTGACAGTTTTCACAAATTATCTAAAAGATTACTTCCTTGATAATTTGATGATACGATTTGGAATGCAATGATTTAATGATACGAATTTAACTTCATTTTGTTGATTTCGCGAAAATTATAATGTATAATTTTCATTAAATTATAATTGTATTCGTTACGGTTTTTTCTCAATGCATTGTGGTTACATAAATAAATAAAGAGATAGACAGCGTTAACGATGCGTGTTTATTAAACGCATCTGTTCTTAAGAAATTTTAAAGGAAAATTACAATTCCTAGATTAATTTCCATGATGGTAAAAAAAATTAATTCATTTATTAGTAAAAATTGTCTCCTTAGTGAAAACGGCGACTGCGGATATACTGATCATATGACGTATGTAAATTCTAAAGAAAGAAGTATTCTTTCTTGGAAGTAAGCTTCTTAGTGGTATATAGAAATACTTACAAATTATGTAAGGGTATTATCGACATAGTAAGGAAAAGTTTAATTCCTTTTAAATTACCTATACACAACTAAAGAAAAATGCAATTACATGTATATATATATATATATATATATATATATATATATATATATATATATATATATATATATATATATATATATAAGCGATAAGACGTCATATATATTTGCATTTCAGATTATTGTAATCTGTAAAAATAAATTTTTTTCTTCAACTTTTTCATAATATAGTAGGTTTTTTTAATACAGTATACAAATTTAATATTCGGAGCATCGTCAGGTATATAAAGTGGTGTATCATGTAAACTTGTAGTGACTTCTATAAACACTTAACAACTTCTTGTTTTACATGGAATGGACTGGTATAAGAACATGACGAAATCTTTAATTATAATTTTGACTGTTTTTCATGAAAATATAAGGAAAAACTTTTTGTCAAAACACACTAAAGCGTATAAGGCTGTCCTCCTCAATGGATCGGTTCTTCGGGTGGAAACTTCAATAGATTGGGACAAAAAAACCTTAAAGTTTCTTTTTTCTAAGTCATTGATTAATTCTAAGTCTTGACTGAATTTTATATCACAATAAAAGATAGTGAAATTTTTTTCCTCAAGATTTCCATGCTGATAATTTTTTTGTACTATATGAATATTTCAAAATAGGAGTTCAACGTAGATAAAAATTACACACAAACATATATATACACATATACACACACACATACATATACTCATGGACATATTTAGATGAATGCAAAGGACGGGGGCCAATTTAGATAAAAAGAGATTCGTGTTCTGTTAGCTCCAAGGAGTTTGACTTGTCGTAAGAAAATTTAATATTGTTCTAAAGACTGATTTTTTTCATAACAGGTGACATATTCCATGTTATCTCCTCTTGTTATAAAAACTGATCGCATTCGGCTGCGCATAATTTTTATTAAATCGTCAACGAAGTTTGTTTGCGTTAGGTTTTATTTTTCCATCAATGCACTTTTGAAGTCTCTAAAGTTACGAGTAGCTGGTGCCAGATTTCTTTGTTTAATTTGTTTTTTCAGTTTATTCTAAACATGTTCTATTGAATTAAGATGTGTTGACCGTGCTAGCAAAGCGTAATGAATAAAAAAATTAGAAAATTACATTTAAGAGTAAATTTAAGTATTGAATATATTTGGCGTTAAATTTGTAGAAATGCATTATTCACAATTAAATGAAACTACGTGAGGTTGTATTATTTCTACTTTCTTTAATTTCTTTAACCACGACCTAGGTTTCGTTGTATTACATCTTCAGGTGGGATATTAGCAAAGATCTTTTAAATTTAAGGGAAAGAAATTCTTCCATACGTAGTCGTTTAATTGTAAATTTTGAAAATTTGTTAACTTTGACTGTTAACTATTAACCTATATGAATTTTCAAATATATCAGTATGAATTTAAACACATTTACAATGCCGGTTTCCGTGAAGGTTACAAATAAATATTTAATATTGAAAACTTCATCTACGAATTGTTAGCTGAATTTTAATATTTTCACTATAATAATGTGTGGCGTTAAGTTACATTTATGATAACTATTGTATACATTTTATGTATACTTATTGTATACATATTATGTATACTTATTGTATACATTTTATGTATAATTATTGTATACATTTTATGTATACTTATTGTATACATTTTATGTATCTTAAGGAACTTTTTGTTTGGTCACATGGTTTTCCGTTTTCTTGTTCGTTTCTTTCTTAGAATATAATACAAATACAGCTAAATTTAAAATCAACTTTGACCTATGATAAATAAGTTTCAAATTAAAATCCAGACTACCCCTAATAGTGATTAAGTATTTTATAAGAGTCTTCAAATTTCATTACCTTACGCAGAAAGAATCGAGTGTGCAAGCATAGGAACTTATCTATACACGGAAATTATCAAAAATAGAAGCGTAACTATGGCATTATTCTGCCTAAAGGTCAAGTTTACAACAATATAAGTTACTCTTATTCTAGTTAAGGGTATATTTGACATGCAAATATAATATTTGATTTAAAGACAAAGGTCGTTTTCTCACAAATGTAATCAAATAATTAATATTCGTACTGACAACAGAAGCCAAGCCAAGGTTTACCCTATAAAAAAGACTTTAGTAAATACGGTGTCGGACAATTATCCAATGGTTAGATTAGGTTAAGTCGAAGAGTATGAGTTGCCTGAATTGTGAGAATAAATTAAAAATCAATAGGGAAAATTTTAATGTTTAATGGTGTTGGCATTAACATGGTATTGGGTTACGTAGTGTTTTATAGTATTAAGTTACGTTACATAGGAAAGTAATTTCCATTGGTAAATAATTTAAGTTATTATTTAATATAATTAAAAATATTTACAGCATGCACGGAGAAAATGGCTTCGCGGATTTTTATTTCAAGATGATAGCCAAATTAAACTTTGAGATTTTATTTTTTATGGGGGTTTTATGTTTCTATAAAATGTGCACTCTAGTAATAACGTCATTACTTTCCCAGGAATAGATAAGAGCGGTATAACTCGACACAACACGCAAGAGTTTATCAACTTTTATAGAATAAACTAAGAACCCCATGCGACTTGATACTGATATTAACCATTCTTAGCAGCTATGAATTTGGTGTACTTGTTCATTCTAAAGCATTTTACCCCAATTTTTGAAAATGAATCCTCGTGGCGTTCATAAACTTCATTCTCGATCCCTTTCCCGTTTTCATCCCGCGGACATTTTTATCTCTTGAGTGCTCTTTAGATCTATAAAATTACACAAATTTAAAAAAGGTAAATGCAATTAGTAACGTATGTAAAGGTTATTTTACATTTGTCTATTTTATATTTGAAAAGTTAATTAACAACAACACGATGGATAATAATGTATTTACTACATTCATCAAAACGATTTAAGTATTATGTTAATATCCATTAGAGCGTAAATGAAGTGGTGTGCTTTAGGACAGAAATTAATAAGCGCGAACCACATCAGAGTCATATATTTCTCTATCTGCTTCTCTTCATACGCTTTCCAAAATTTGTAAAAATTTGATAGTTGTTTTTATTCAATATTTTTTGATTGAATGTATATTTTTGTATATAGAGTACAGTTTTAGAAAATTCTTTATTCATATATTTTCATTATTTTATTTGACATATAATATACGAATTAAAAATAAATTAAACCTAATTTTTTTGAAACCTCGCAAAAACTTATTAAATTCACACCGGAAAAATTTTATAATTTTTTTGTTCCTTTATATGAATAGTTCCCATACTTTTTAGATAAAATCAGTAAAATAAATTTGCCGAACAACAAGTTTTTTCTCCAGAATGTCACTTGTATACCGCTTATGCATTAGAAAAATGAAACTGCCACGTCGATGCGGTTACTTTGATTATATTGTTTGACGGCTCAGAAATAATCATAATCATGTTTGTGAAATTTCTATCATTTGATAATGTTTTTATGTTTGAAATATTTTTATAACTGATTTACTTAAGAATTGTGTGTATATTAAGCACTTAATTACCCTACTGCCAAACGTATATCAATGCGCACATTCGTACATACAAATGTGACAGAAACTGAAAGAGAAAAATAAAATAGGAGACGAAAAGAAGAAAGGCATTTGAAATATGAACAGAAAAAAGGTTAAATTTTGGAAGCAGATCTTTAAATTGGGAAATACCTAAGTAGCCCTTATGTAAAAATATTAGAAATCCAGTATTATACCGTGTACTTGTGCTTTAAATGGTTGTCACTAATAAATTGTAAGTACCAGTTGTGGTACACACTAATGGTAATACACGAAAATTTTAATTATAATTTGACATAAGTTGTTTTGTCTAAGACTACAATTATCGAAATCATTTTTAATAATTATGTAGACGTTAACACATGTGACATGTCTAGCCAAATATTATAAGGGAAATTAAAAGTTGGCCAATCGATAACATTCAAATCTATAAGAATTTTCTTAAATCATTTTGGAAGGTCATGTCCTCATAAAACGGAGATAGCGATGACTTATTTAGGTATAAACAAAAATACACGCTCATGCTTTCTAGAATTACGTATCTTAAAGGGAAAAACCCAATATTTATAAGATCAGTCACCGTCCGTCCGTATATCTGTCACAGCCGTTTTTTTCACAAACCATTTGATGTGGAAACGTGAAATTTGCCATAGTAATAAAACATTAATCCTTACATATTGCAGTTGGTAAATCATAAAAATATTGACTTGAAAATATTAGGGATGCAAATTACCTAATCCATAAAATTTCTTTTAATTCCACATATAGTGCTCGTCGTTTGAACGGGTTAGTTAGAAAGAATGAACTGATATTAAAAAATGTATCTAATATTGAAAAAAATGCTAAAAATATTCGCCCTCACCTGTTTTAGAAAACATTCAACCCAGTTATAAAAAAGCATAAGCTTTTAGAAGCCCGCCCAATTGTTGTAGGGAAACTATAACTATGATGATTCGTACAACAATTCAAATGGAGGTCAATGCGGGTTTAAAAATTGTTTTGCTCATTTTATTCATTATGGAATATTATTATTTAAAAAACCTTGTTAAGAGGAATATAAAATAGTTTTTTTTTCACAATTTTAAATTACGTATATAAACAGGTATCTCACAAAAATATAACATAGCTCAAGCCTTCTCCCCCTTCAGTAGTTCGAAACTGCTGATTTTACGAAAAAAATTTCCAATAAAAATGTTTATCCTAAAGACCAGTTTTAATACTGGGTAGGTTCCTCCTAAAACTGCTAAGCCAAAAATCATATAAAGAATAGATTTAGTAACATCTTACTAGAAAATTACAGAAAAACTAGAATGGTTATATTAGATCTTATATTTTTTAAAAATGCCCCAAGTTTTACTCACGGGGAAGATATAGTATATAATAAATTACAAGATGTATACGTTAAAAATAGTTTAATAAAAATACTATGCACACTTAAAGGTTTATAAATGTCAAAATTTGAGCGCAAACTCCGTCGTGCGAGTTACTCTTGCTTGACAGAATTTTTTTTTATTTTTCAGTTCAACATTATGTTTTGTTTCTCTTGGCTAAATTTCAACCAAATTAAAAAGTTAATAGGGAAAGTCCAATAATGAAGTGTTCCATAATAAAATAATTCAACTTTAACTATATTACAATTTATACTACTATAATTACAAAAATACTAGAGCGCGTAATGCTATTGCTACGTTTATTTCACAACCTATCTATGTATCGAAATTTAGCAATTCCGAAGTAAAAGTTCATTCAAAATCAGCACATGAGACAATGAAATGTTATTTATATTCTTGCTCCGTTTCATCTGATTGAGCCTTAAGTTTAGTGCCCACATTGCAAACGTATGCCATCATAACAATGTATTTGGAATTAAATGTGCAATAATAAAACACGTAATAGGTAATTTAAGAAGGATCAATAAAGTTTGAGCTTACATTAAAAAGCAAGCGCTATCGTAGAATAAGTTAATTTTATTTGCGTTAATGAATTGAGATTTATATATTTTACTGCACAAGAAAGCTCCAAATATACGAAGCCTATTCGCTTTGTGTCCAAAATCAATATGATATGCGACGAATTAGTGATTCATCTATATCTGAACATTCAAAGAACCATAAAACATAAAATTGCGTGGAATTTAATTTTTTTTTTTAAATAAAATGTTTTTCAATAACTTAAAATATAACTATCAAATCTTAAAAAAAAATAGAAGTGAAAATGTTACCACTAATTCTATGGCTGAGAAACAAACAAAAGAAATAAAAGAATTCGGAAAAAAAATTTTGCATTTCAAAATCACAAAAAACGAGCAGAAATTTTTAACGGCTACTTATAAACAAATGCAGCCCCTGAGAATAATAGTCATAATTAAAAACCACTCTGAATATACGACAGCAGTTTCAACAGAACGCGAAAAAAATACACAACCCACAGAGAAAATTTAATCATTCTCCGTTAAGCGACTCGACATTATAAAGCGAAGCAGAGCAATTTTTCCACTTGTTAGCTTCGTATGTCACACATATGAAAAACACCATTTTATTACCATTTTATGCATGTGTAGACAATAAACTATCAGAATGAACGTGGAAAAACTAGTAATTTTATAGAAAAGCTCCATCTACAATTAGAGAGATATTATGCATAAAAAATAACAAATCTGAACTGATCTCCAACAGTAACGTTTTACTGTCGACACATGGCCAGAATGGATCTCGAGGTTCAACGCGGGAAAGCCTTTGCCAAGTCACGCCCCGGCAATATTTACGACTATCATGTTATTTACTGATTTACGTCGCGGTTTCCATTTCCCGTTTGGATTTAATATTATAATCGAAACATAAATCGGTCTAAATTGACAATAGAAGAGAGTGGTGTAAAAAGGATATTAGTGGATATATTTAAAATAACTGTTTAAAAAATCATCATCATCATCATCATCATCATCATCATATATATTAATACGCTAAGGTTAAGATGTTACACTCCCTTTTTAGAAAAAACCTCACAACTAATCCACAAAAATTATATATCTATTGTTTTTGCAAATTAATTAATTATTAAAATTATATACACAAAACAGCAATGCTGCCATCTAACGGCTCAACGTCAATATGATTGACGGTCGGTAAAATTTTTGTTTAATTTCAAATCCACTCACGTATAAATAAAGTGGCGCTTTAGCTCAATGCTTTTGATACTTGCGCCTCTATATGTCAATTTTAGTAAAATATTTGTTTAATCTGTCATCTGAGCTTCATAATGGAATAAATAATGCGAAGACTTCGCACGGGTCACGCTAGTATATGTTTATTTCCATATTCTGCAAATAGTAAATATTTTTAAAGTAAAAGTCTCAATAGTAGATTTTTACTAATTCTATTCAATTCATAACCATGAAATAATAATCAAAAAACTTTTGAAATATTCCTTAATAGATAGAGTGAAACTAGTTATAAAATTTTACATACCTCTACATTAATAATAATAGATACCAAAAAAACATTTCTGACGATAATGATATATATATATATATATATATATATATATATATATATATATTTACACACATATATATTATAATAACATTTTAATAAAAATAGTATTGCTATCTATTTATTCTGAAATTTTAAAAGTACATTCACGAAAATAATTTTACACAAAAACGATTATAATATTATTTACATAATTCAAGTGAAATGTTTTAGTAAAATAAAGTATTATGGAAAAAAGGCTAAAAACAAAAAAAATATTATATTCATACCAATTGGTGACATATATTCACATGTTAAAAATATTTGTAGCACATTAAAAATTTACATTTAACTTGCACTAGGTTAATGGATTCACTTTGATATAATGTTAATTATTATAATGTCAAATATAAATATAATTTTGGATGAAAGGAAAAAAGTACGTATTCAAATAAAAAAGTATTAAAAAGGTAGTTCTTCGGAACGAAAATGAAAATGCTGAAAATATTTAATATGATATTTTCGGAAATGTCAATAAATCTCCATCGGCTTATTTCTGCCAGAAATAAATAAATTGGTCCTTTCAAAGTTTATGTATGTGTATATATATATATATATATGTGTGTGCGTATATGTGTATATATATATATATATATATATATATATATATATACATATATATATGTATTTATTTTATTTTAAAAAAATCGTATTTTTTTCCTTTTTTCTCAGGTCTACAAAATAATGGCTAAATCTAACAATACTTTTAAATTTCACCGGCTTTAAACACAAAATTTCAAATACGACCAAGAGCTTTCGTAAACTGGGTGGACAAATGGCTCACCAAATGCGGAGGAACGCACACACATCGTGCGCCGACTTTTATGAAGAGAACAGAACGCCTAAGACATTCAGCAACTCACGAGTCTCCCTCCTTATCTGACGAGTTTCACGTATCACCTCTGATCACACTGTGTGAAGGAAAATCGCTGCGAACTCGCGATTCCGCGTGGCTGCATTTATTTTCGTCCATATTACGATTATTTATAAAATGAATATTAAATATAACTACGATAATTGAACTTACTATACTAGTAAGTTCAATTTATAATTGTAACAACCTCTAAAATTTCTTCGTATCCATCAAGTTACTTTAGTCGTTAAGGAGAATTTTGTTAAAACGAGGCCTGTTAATTACAAGGCATTACTGTACATATTTATAACACTTGTTAGTAAAAATACGGTTTAGAGATGTTGATATTTTGAAAGTGTGAAACGTTCATTACATCCCAAGCATGACAACATTTTTATTTCAAGGAACAATATTTTTAGTTTCCATTTATTTTGTCAATGGACGATATTTATATCCATACTTATATACATATTATATATATATATATATATATATATATATATATATATATATATATATATATATATATATGTATGTGTATGTGTATGTTTGTGTGAAAATTTGATTAAAAAATCATATAGGATAATCTCACTTCGTAATAATGGAGTTTAGAAATGATGTTATATGAATATTCTTGGAAATATTCGGTTAGAGCAACGCGATAACATCTAACCAGATTACATCTGTATTGTATTCCATCATGAGATTACAAACCAGAGCTTCATAAATTCAAAGTACAATCTAGATGTGAAAGTAGCTCTTATTCAAATAAATTTAAATACTTTTTGTCTCTTAAATGATGACAGGCGGAAAACGTAAAGTAAACCGTAAAAACAAGATATTTAATTTTTTTTCAAAAACCAGATTTTAAATTTTCTGTAAATGTTTATGAAAATGTCGATAAATTTTAGAGCCAAACAATATATTAACTCATTATTCGATATTCTTTCAGTTTTAATCAAAGAGTGGGATAACACTCGATACCATAAGTACCTGAGCAGTTTTTTCTGAGTTAAACGAAACTATACGGCGTACGTGTAATGGCAGGTGAAGTAATAGAACTATTTTATTCACAAACACATTTATCTAAGCAAGACTTACGTGGCAATAAAAGATCACTCGACGCGCATTCATCGTGGAGAACTTCACGACATTCTCACTTTATTGCTATAAAGCAAGATTAATGAACGTAAGGTGGACTGTGAAAAGAATGAACGAAACTGTATTAAATTGTCGTTGGGCCAGTGTTGAAAAGGATTCAATAAGACAGAAAAGACTTTATTTCATTCATTGATTAGTTTATTTAAGTTTTTTAAATTATTTTGACTTATCAATATATTATTGTATTCTAATATAAGTTTAATAATTCTTATGAACAATTTTATGTGGAATATTAATCTCAATTCATAGCCAACGTAAAGCGTGGTCCAATAGTCATTTAGCTTATTGAATAAATCATGAATGTAAAATGTTTCTTTTTGTCTGATTGAGACGTATTTAAAAGACAATAAGTTGTAGTTTGTGAAGAGAAAAAGCCTAATGGCAAAATATGTATTTTCGTAATTTCGATGCTTTACTTCCCGTTTCTTCTTTCAGGTTATGAGTCTCTGTATGGGCGAGATTTTTTAAAAACGTTTCTGAGCTATGTTGAAATTAGTTATTAGGTATTTTTTTATACAATGAAGACATTTTTTAAATTTAAACTATCTTCATGAAAAAGAAACAATTAACTTTAAGCAATAAACTAAATCACTAAAAATCATTAAAAATAATAAAATTTTATGAAATGAATGAGTGAAGTCTGAAAGAGTTAGAACCTAATCATCGACTATATATTTCAAATATTTATCAGTAATCGTAGGCCTATTATATGTGATATAATAAAACAAATAAATTAAAAATTTCGTAGGAAAAATTGACAACTTCCTTATTTTGGGATTAAATGAAATTAGGACATTGAATATATTTGGCGTTAATTTTGTAGAAATTCATTATTCACAATAAAATGGAACTACGTGATGTAGTATTATTTCTACTATCTTTAATTTCTTCAAAAGATAAGCAAAGATAGCATCTTTGCTTATATCCCACCTGAAGATGTTGTAATAGAACGAAACCTAGGTCGTGGTAAAGAAATTAAAGATAGTAGAAATAATACTACATCACGTAGTTTCATTTAATTGTGAAATTAGGACCACAACTAGTGTAACACAAAATTAGGAAAAGTTATGTGAAATTAAACCATTACAAATAAATGTAGGTGTTAAAAAAACGAAGGTACAAAATATTATGATCTGATAGACTGGAAAATAACTGAAAATAATAAAGGAAATTTGGAACTCTTCTATTTTCATTGAAAATGTATTTCTAAAATTATACATAGAATTAGATGCAGAAATATAAGCAAATGGTTTACTGAGTTTATATCATAGTAGTGGTATTACGTAATATTTTAAATGTTTAGCTCCCTGCTATTTCTCAAAAAAAAGAACGGGAACAAAGTTCGAAATAGCAAGATACACTCACCAGTTAGCAACATACGAAAAATCTATACCGACTCGGTGCAGGATTAACGATCTATATTTGAGCTCTAGCCAACAGTAGCGTGGCTCTCAGTCATTAATATCACCGCTGTTGAATGTGGCAGGACCCACCCTGGCGAATAATTTTTGCTTTCTGTATGACAGGCAAAAGGTTTTATTTCGCTACTCGAAACATCGTTAGCTCCCTTTATTCATTATTGCAGATCTCTTATTATTTCAACTATCATATATTTTGGTATTAATTATTCGGTCTGCACTATATTGCTTTGAGGGCGATCCAGTGCGTTTGTGCTAACTACCTTGTTTTGTTTAAATAAATAAAACGCATGAATTATATGGTTTTTGCTGTTTTCCACCAGCATAAAAGAGTTGTTAGCCCACATACCCACATAATAAGATTACACTTAATAAATTACGTTTTTTAACGACAGAGGTGATTTTAATATTCATTTTGTTATTTTCTGAAATACGTTTTTATATATTAATGCAAACTACTGTTGGTGACACGTGTTGACTAAAAGACATATTTATAATATGTTTTAGATACCATATAAAGTTTTCATATTTACTTATAAATATTAAAAGCAAAATGTGTATTTTCTTTAAAGTATAAGACATTTTTCCGTGGGCTATTTCAAACTTAAATTGTCACCAGTATCAGTTATAATAACATTATATATATATATATATATATATATATATATATATATATATATATATATATATTTATATATATATTTATATATATATATATATATATATATATATATGTATATATATATGTATATATATACATATATGTATATATATATATATATATATATATACATACACATATGTATATATAAATTATTTTACAATATAAGTTTAACAAGAAAAAAAATATATTAAAGTTACATTATAAAAAAAATTAATAAAAACATGCTGTATTGAAAATGCTTATACTTTTCATTTTTTTCCATTTAAAAAAACACTTTAGTATGCAATACCGCTATAGCACAGATATGATTCACACTTAATCTACAGATAATTAAGGTGTTTACAAAACACTTTCATTATCTGTAAAGCTGGTAAAGTATGCATGAATTCTAAGCTACAAAAATATAAATCTTAACATGCTACTAAATTTTATTGTAATTCCCCTTGCGTGAAATTTTACTTAACTTAAACCCTAATTTTTGCTTTCGGCTTACGTACTTATGTAACTTAGTAGCAAACGAAATAACGGTCTAACCGTTATTTCGTTTGCTACTAACTTTGATTATGTATTACTAAAAATTAATGCAAGCGCTGACTGGTGAATTAGTTCGAATTTTTTTATCATAAATTTTTAAATAAATTATCTAGTTTTTATTATTAAACCTCATAACATGATTTATGAAAACAACTATCTCTGGATGCTCATAACAAGATTATGAAGACCACTATCAACACTGTAATTACATCGAGTGGAATGAGTACATAATAGGAGATTTATCTAGTTAAACTATTAAGATGTGATTTATTAAGGTATTTAATAATAAAAAACTAGTTGCCTTTATAATCAATTGGCCCGTTATATATTAAGGATTCCAAAAATAAAACAATTTTTCCAGTTAAATTTTCTTGGAAAATCGTTATCTGCGATAACGTCTCACGCGCATATTTTTCAATTAATTTTCTTCAAGAGATTTTTTGCAGTTTAAAAAGTATTTTTTTTTATCTGAGCTGCATAGTTTTGCATACTACCACAAAAATGAAACTGACGAGTACGGAACATTAAGGTAAATTTTAAGCAATTTGTATTTCCATTAACTTTTTGTTGTTATGATAACAAGAAGTTGATAGAAATACTACCGATCAATAACACCGATAATTTAAATTTTCTTTTTTTATTAAAGTATGTTATAACTTCTTGGCTATAGCTTCATTTTTTTGTCAAGTAGAAGTATATGAAATAAAATTTTGAAAGTTCAAAATTGCTAAGTTATACCGTATGAGAGTCAAAATTACTATAGGTTGGTTGTAATCATTAACTTTTTTATGAATGCCTCTCCGTTAGTAATAAAATTGTATTAAGATTGTTAAATATTATCGAAATATTTTTACAACTGGTTCATCCGTTTTTGTAAGAGAAAATAAAATGTTTTCCTGCTAATTTATGACCACTTACTGTACCTATTAAATGAAATTCAATCATTCTGCAGCCCAATTAATTTCTCGAGATATATTTGCAATTATTAGTATAGAAAGAAGATAAGTGGTAGATATACCAGTTAGGTTCAGCCAGCCCCTGGCAAAGGATAACCTTTGAAAATTGTTACTAAATTTATTGAAAATTAACACATTTTCTAGCGTTATATCTTGTTAAATCTCAGAGTTTCATAGAAGGTATAATAGAATAGAGTATATAAATATTTACTCTCCGAAACACCATAAGGTAGGGTTAGGTAGGTTATTCATATTTTAAAAGAAGTTTCACAGAAATGCACCTATTGCGAAAATTTCCATTTTCCACTAAACTCGCTGTATCATCATTGCACAGAAAGCCACATTTTCTTGTCCAATTGAAATAAATATTTACACCAAAAATTACTGATAAAAATTTATTAAGTGGGCGGAAGAATTCTTAAAAAAATTGTTAAAATTGATCTTATATTCAAAGTATGAAAATAACTCGTAGGATTTTGCCTAAACATATGTCACCATCTTTTCTCCAAAAAAAACCACCTTGAACTCTGCTTCCAACTACACGCCTATGATTTTTACGATATATTCATACAATGCCATTTAGGTTTCGTAAACATTATTTGAGAAATGGTACATTTGTTTTTATAGTTTATTGCGTTCAACAATCAAATTCACACAAATCAAAATGTCAATTAAAAAATGAGATTTTAAATAATCTAAATGCAAAACTTATAAACAGGTTAACAAAAATAAAGGTAAACAAAAACTCTACAAATTTACCTATTTCACTGGCAGATTGCCATTGACAGTATTTAGAATGAAGTAACATCTTACACAAATTATGAACAAATCTAACCTAATTTAATCGTTATAATCTTTAGTTTAGTTAGAAAAGGAGTTAAATGGATATACTAAAAGTTGCAATGAACAGAATTTTCCCCTCCCAATAAAATTAGGTGTTTGATTGTGGAAACCAATTTTTCCGAAATTCACAAGCCCACGTTTTGCAAGATTTTACTTTAAATATTAGACAAGATAAAATAGTGTTGTTCTAAATAGAATAAGGCAAGGACGCCTTCTTTCTCGAAGATATTCCCGAAGAGGTTTTGTATTATAAACATACGTAACTATAAAAAAATTGATAATACCGTCAAGATTTTTTGATTTTGAGAGAAAAATTGATGATTAATCTTCAATAGTGGTTTCAATTTAATTTAAAATACTACGTCATATACTGATTGTGCTAATTGTTAAAAGAAAAGACGTATTAAAATATAAATGTGCAGAAATGGAACTATAATTCGGGGATATTGTTGCTACTAAACCAAATACAAAATAAGTTTATAAAAATATTGTAAAGAAATTTAAAAGCATGACGAGTGAACTCTCTAGGAAATTTTCGTAATCATTTAAGTGTACAAAGTATCTCAAGTAAATTATTGGCCTCTATTATATAAGTTACAGGATTGCCTTTACGCACTGGACAGGACTGACTTAAAGCAATTTGATTCTTGCCATTTTGGTACTGATAGTGAAGGTCCACTCTTGTGAGTGTTTATGCAACTGATGTTACAGATGGACAATATGACAAAATAAATAACAATATTATAAAAACTTCGATAAATCAAAATTGTATATAGCAAATAAATTTTTGTTTTGCCGATAATCACGGCTGAAAATTGAACGATTAGCCGGCTAATAGAAAAAATAGTAGGTATGAAATATAATATATACGTGCATGTGTGTATGTATATTGGGTTGGCTAATAAGTTTTTAATCTTAGTTGCTGTCAACAATTTTATAAACTAAATAAAATTGCTGACAGCATCTAAGGTTAAAAATTTATTCAAAAACTGTGCCTAGTCGTTTTGGGAATCTTCTTTAACGTCGATTTTTTTTCCCGTAAATGATTACTTAAAGCCCTGAATATATGGTAATCAGAGGGCGCAATGTCCGGTGAATATGGTGGATGAGTGAGTAGAACCCAGTCGAGTTCTTCTAATTTATCACTAGTATGTTTTAAAACATGTGGTCTAGCATTATAACGTAGAAAATAAACTCGAAAAAAGTAAATATCTGCATTAATTGTAGATCCCTCTGAAAGCAACCCCCAATGAAAAATACCCTTGAAGTTTCGCCAGCAGCTGAGCATCACGTTTTTGGCACTTATTTCAGGTTAGGATACAGAAACTCCTGTTTTTCCAACACCCAGCCATTGACGTTTGCACATATGGTTGAAGTATGTAACCCACTTCTCATCGCCGACTGATTCAGCTAGTCGAAGAATTAATTATAAATATAGAGTATTAACGGTTCTATTTCTCATGTAAATAATATTTTTTTTGTCATAAAATAAAATTTTATTTTAGAATGGCAATATCGGTTTGTAATGTTTCCTTTTTATTGCAAATAAAAATTGTAAGTCGGCAATTTTCTCTTATTTAGTTTGGGGTATAAATTTAACAATATTATTGAAAATATCCAAATGTAAATATGAAACTTTAGATATTATCCATACAATGAATTGCAAAATGACCTGTCGAATCAAAAAAAAAATTTTTGAATTTCGAATTTAGTTACCATGACGTTCATGGAGGCATTTTATATAAGTACAAAAAATAGTAGTCATTTTATAGGGAATAATTAGTCCAACTTGCTAGTATAAGAAAGGTTAAGTACTTTTGTAAACTATGTACAAATATTTATATTATTTTCATAACGGGTATATATTGTATGGCATTTCTTTCACAGAACTAAAATATCCGGTTTTCTAGTAAATTTTAGGTAAACCTAACAAAAGGCTGTTTTCCAATAATTATCACTTTAGAAGTTTGAGGGTTTTGAAAGAGGGAAAGAACATATGGTTTTGTGTAATATATTTTTAGCCATATCTCTAAAACGGCCTTATACAAAATCTGAAAATATTACATTTGTAATACTTATTACTCGCCCTGTCAACACATATATAAATATGTCTTTCATAAGAAAGACGAGATTCAAGGATTCTAACAATATTGAAAGATTAATTTGAAAATATTTTTCGCTTATATAATATTTTAAATGTTAAATATTGAAATATATAACGTAAAATATACTTTAAAATATATCAAATTTAAAATTAAAAAATTGAAACATTTCTGAGAGAAAACAGCTGGGACAAAGAGACGCAATCTCACGTAAGTGGTTTCAAAAGTAAAATTAATAATTTTATTGAAGGTTATGGCTCTTTTATGACAGTTAAGCCATATTTAAACAATTATACAAATGTCGCTTCTTCCTTTCACTTTAAATTTTATTTTTATGATATGTGTATAGCGTAAATATATAGTAGACGTATCTATGCACGGCTGGTCTAGACATGTCTTGTGATTCTAATTTAAACTATTTTATTAATTTATTTTGAAGAATTTCATAAACGAACACACATACATAGAATTTTATACTCCTTATTGCGCTGTAGTAAAAATAAAAAATGCGAGATATATTTGTGCCTGCAAAAGTTTCAGTCGTCAGTACTTAACATGCTCAGATAAAAATGATGCAAAAAACGTAGACGAAAACTTAGATAAACTCGTATCAGAATTTCTTTATATATTTTATCCAGACAAAACGTTACCTCCGTTAATATATGTCTGCCCTTGAAGTTAATCTCTTTAGATCTTGGATCTTCTCCAATTGTGCCTCACGTGACTGTCTATGTATACTTTTTGCTTTAGGAAAATATTTACCATTTCGTATAGTTATCCGTAATCCATTAATTTTATGCAATGAAATAACGTAAGTTAAAAAAATATTGTTTTGACATTATATTCTATTCGGTGGTTATATCTCTTTTCTCGGGGCCATTTTGAAACCTTCTAGTTATATTAACCAAAGGCTACGAAAACCATGTCAAACATTGGTGTAATGACTATCTAATTTTGTTACGAACGTCTATTACAATTTGTGTAATGAAGTTATTCTTTACCTATCACTTCTAACTCTTCCTCTCTATTCATTTAATTGTTTTACTTGTCACATATATTAATTACAAGTATTAAACATTTATAAAACTGGTTATACTACTGGAATAATATTTTGCAATACATTTTAATCTGTGTCAATATATTAGAATGTGAAAATTTCTGCATAGCCATCTAGAAATACGAGCCCTCGATTCATGGGCATCATCCTTCAGAGAAAAATCGCAAGAAATAGAGTTTTTGTTGATTTGTTAAATTTTAGCGCTGATATTAAAAATATTTTTTCATTATCGTCACTTCTTTTTGAATTCAACATATGATATGTTCTCACCTTTCCATTGCATTTATATTATATTCTATGTTATGTTCACTAATTGGTGTTATTGATTAATCTTTATTCAGTCCTTGATTTATTTCAATGATTTAACTCCTTGATTTTATTTTCAATGTGTAAATAATGTGGAAGAATCACTTAAATCTATGGTCAGACTTCTTTATCGATTAACCTAATAAAACAATTGGGAAATTTTTCTGTGCTTTTAAAAATTTTGGAAAATAATTTAGTTACGATTATTTCCGTAATTTTCAATTTACTACCTAACATCATTTTGAATGATTAATTCTGAAGAAATAATTGCAAATACGCAATCATTTATTTTTCATTTGATTTAAACTACACGAAATAGAAGACGAAGTTACATTTTTCATATTATTGGGATTCCCAAATTTTATCAAATATTATTTCTTTGATAAATTCATCCTTTTTACTTCTGCTAATTGATATGCCCTTCTTGGAAAAAATAGATTTTTCTTGATCAAGTTTATGGAAATTCCATTTAACTAAGTCACATCCAAGGTTAATTCAAGATAATATTCAATATAATAAGATTTATAATCAATTTTACAAAGAAAAATTAGGCCAATGTTTATAAAATATGACATTCAATAATATTCATAAACACGATTGGAATAATGCAACCTTAATTCAACTTTGAGCCATAAGCATAAAGTTGGTTAATATTTTCACAAATGATTCAATTTTCTATAGCTAGACCAACAAAGATATTTAAAAAATTGTCACAAAGAAAGAATACGCATTCTAATCAAACCTTAAAAAACCGAATAACGTTCCATCCATTGTTATTCTCAATCTCTATTTGTTTTTATTATTAGCCACCAGGGTTTCTTTTTAACTATTTGGCAAGAAACTATATTGAATCACCAACATTTTGCTTAAAAAAATATAAATCTTAATGTAATAGAGAATACGTTAGGGCTCGTCTAGATACGTGGCCGACATAACCTTTGTTATTTCATTTTATTCGTCTTAAAGAACACTTAGAATCTTGGCTTATCTCAAAACCGATAACACAGTCTCAGTTGCTCACAGCGTCAGACTACATTTTTAAAACTTTCTCGTACCTTTTGTTCTAGACACATTGGCATTATTAAAAAAATTCTTTACTCTTTTATATTTTTTTATAACTTTCAATAAAGTCGAACCTAATTTGACATTTTTTTATTCATTCCCTTGCTTTAATAGTCCTTTTTAAATTTTTTTTCTAATTTTAATAAAGTTACTTTCTTCTTCATTTCTAATAAAAAAGTTACCTTTCCTCACCTTTCTTTCATAAAGCCTAAAATAAAACGTTCATTTTTGATAACTCGTACTTCCAAAAATGTGTTATTGACAAATTTATAAAAGAGACAGTGGTTACTTCTATTATATTAACTGCCTACGTTTCTAGAAATCGCAAAGTGTAAGTTTGAGATTTGAATGCAAACAAAACATTTCTTAATATGTACTCCACTAAACAACACAGTACATTTAAATAATACGTATACACACACACACACATGAATATATGTGTGTGTGTTTTTGTGCTTGTGTGTGTGTGTGTATCTAAAACATCTTTAAACATTTATTATTGGATGTAGTATCAAAATATTTTATGCACTCCTTCAAAACAACACAAACATTTAATAAACTTCTGCAATTTTTTAAAATAGTTAAATGAAATTACGTTCAATGAAAACAGTTTAATAAAAAAACTAACGTAAGAACATTTTTTAAAATTTCTGTGCCAGTCTGTCTTTCTTTTTGTAGATGCGTCGTATAAAAACTGTTGCATTTTGTGTCCTGTTTTATTAAAATTTATCAGACCCCATTACACATTTGCGAAATAGTAAAATGAATCTTTAAATATCAAAAGATATGGTTTTTACTGTTTCTATTAATACTGACATGAAACGTCATGAAAGAAATTCTCATTTCATTTAAGTGCATTTCCCTCATTATTTGACTAATAAAAATCACTGTATAATCATTTAATTTCATATAATTAAAAAACAGGTATCTTACTGGGTGGATTTTAGAAGGGAAAGTTTGAAGATCTAAAATGGGTAAGACACGCAAATTTTCTGTGCGAAGAGTGGATAGATTTCAAAGGTGTCAAAAAGATTAACTCGAACACTAAATCACTAACCTAAAGTTATAAAATACTGCGAGTGTCATAGACAAAATTCCTTCCATATCGACTCTCGATATCTCATGAATCATACAAATGCGCCACTACAAATCCCAATTTTCTTCGTAGACACAGCCGAAATTTCCCTTTCATGTATTTCAATACAGCAGCAATGAGCAGTGGAAGTTTTCTCACGTCGAGCAAGACTAAGGACATGAAAATGCACAAATAAAGTTTTACTGCCATCCCTCGTCGCTGCTCTAACTCATGCCTGTCGTAAGTTATGCCATACACGCTCGAGTTTGTGCCGCGCTGACGGGTCTACCGTACCGGTGTCTAGTTTTAATTGTTTCGACTGTTATTTTGTACAGGGTAAGTTTATCTAATTTTCGTCTTCAAGTTTTTGTACATAAGTGTACACTAATTTTTCATTGTGTATGTTTTGATGTGAATTTTTATAAATTTAGTCGAAGTAATACAACTTTCAAGTTTCTCCGTTTCTTAAGAATAACTTATTTAAAAGATCGCTTTATTTAATCTACAGATATAAAGATATAATTTTAATGGATTGTTTAAATTACCGTAAATTTTCGAAACTGCTAGATTAAATTTGTGGATATAGTAATGAATCAATGAAATAAAATATCAAGCCCAAGTAACACTCGTACCACGACGATTCTATACACATTTACGCACTTATAATAACTTAAGCATACATACTATTTCAATTAAACTTCCAACAAATATTAATTACTATATTTTTGACTGGCGCGGAAACACATTATGTATCTAAAAGATTATGAGATATGTGATAATAACTATAGTTCACGCATAAACGATGCGTAGGTTTTTGAAAATCCTTTATGAGTTTAAGTTGAGCAGTTTTGGAAAAAGAGAGAAGTATATTTTCTTGGATACTTTTCGGTGTATCTCTAAAAAAATATTATCTAAAGTTACGAAAAAAATATTTTATGCCCTCTTTATTAGACGTTTTGAATGTACTATACCTGGCATTAGAAATATTTTCAAATTAAGTACTCGTAAATCAAACATTTGCGTATCCTCAAATTTTCATATGCATATTTTTGAATGTGCATATTTGTGTGTATACATAAATATAAATGTGTGTATATATATATATATATATATATATATATATATATATATATATATATAAATATATTAAGAAAATTCTTTTCAAAGGCTTTTGGCAAAATGTTGATTAGAAGTAACTTATTCTTAAGTTGAATATCATTCCTGCTAAAATATATATTTTCTAATTTTTTAACTGTGGACAATTAACAATTTTCAGGTATTTCATATTATACTGGCAATAAACATTTCAAATAATTTTACGTAAATGAAGCGAATCCTGTCTATGGAATGCTTTAACCTTGAAGTTTTTAAATCTAATCACTTAAAAAATTTTGAATCATATTATCGGTGAGGTCGTATAAAAAACGTCCAAATGGCATTATGTTGATTTCCCACGATTTTTTTAAAATTGTTTCAAAAATCACCGTCTTCAGTTAGTAGCCATTTATTGTTTTTATTTGAAATTTTTGTGTTGTCTAAACTCAATACAGATCATAACTACAATATTATAAATGTTAAAAAAATGTCATTTGCTTGTTTATCTGTTTCGTTTTCACAATTTAATTGCTTAAATAATCTTGGCACAAATTTATTTTGAAAATGGAGATAAATACATACTAAATCTATATCTCCGTTTAAATTGTATTAAGAAATTGAATTTATTTTTTTAGAGTTTTTCAGAATAATAGCGTCGAGGCAACATTTTAACGCAAAGTTTATTTTTAAATTAGACCACGATACTATTCTGTTTACTTAAGAGCGAAATTCAAGATTAAAGGTTGTTTAAAATAATACTTAAATTGTCCATTCATTAATTCCTATAGTTAAACATGCATTATAAACTCCTTCATAAACTAATCTATCTAAATCTTAAGAAAGCAAATAAAAATTTCTTCAATCTTGTTTCACCAATATTAAGCAATCATATTTGATTTTAGCACTGAATAAAGTTACCTAATATAGGTTTTTAAATTCGTTACTCTCATCTGCAGTATAACATCGGGTACAAGTAGTATAATCATTAAACTTTCTACATTAACACCCTATTTTTCACAACAGACACAGACGTTGTGGTTACACAAACGTCTGTGTCTGTTAAGAGAAGCATTTAATTAATGAAAGAAAAGAAATAAATTACAAAAATGAAGGGGCTGATTATTATATTAAATCGATTAATTCAAACATGCGTTTTATAGAAATTATTATCAAAATAACTCCAGCAGTTACAAGCCCGAAAATATATCCTTTCAAAGAAATTCCTACAGTTCAAATCAAACAATAATATTCGTTCAAGCGAATTCTCATGTTTGCCTTGTAACTCAGAACACAGCGCAGATATTGTTGAAACTATCAATTGTATTTCAATTAATCCTGCTATTTTTATCAAATAAGCTTTTCTACTCTATCGTATAATTTTCTATTTCATTTCTGTTATTCTACCTTGAATAGGCTTAACAGTCGATTGGTTTTATTACTTTTTGATATCAAAACTTGTGAAAAAACAAAATTCGCAGTAAAATTTTAATTGGTATATAAATATGATTACGAAATATTTAAATTTAATCCATATATTTTATCAACATATTAAATAATAGTACAAGTAGAATTCAAAAGTTTCTATACAAAAAAAGTGTTAAGCTTGCTTTGGAGAAATAAGCAGTCCAATAATAATACTCTAGCACAGTCAGTAGATGTACAAAAATTATTAGAATTAACATTACAGCAGCTGTCGAAGCGACAATACAAATTACAGAAACTTTTAAAGTACGAGTAGGACTGCCATTTGGTTGACCATACATACTTGAATGGAAGTCCAGACACTTATTATCGCGATGATAAATATTTATATGATTTTTAGGGTTCCGTATATCACGTGTACGTCTTTCTCAGATATCGATTGACGGAGAATCTTGAAGTTTAAGGAGATCTTGAAGTTTAAGTGTATAATGTGTAGTATTGTTTCAAATGGCTAGCTATAAGAGTCGCAAAAATATTTTCTTTTCATTATTTTACTTATGTAAATCTTCAAATGTATACAAAATATATCTCCTTCCAACGTAAAATTAACTAGTGAACATAGAATTGTAAAAAAAAACCGAGGCCTACCCAAGAGAGCAAAACCATAACGATTACTCTGTGTATCATAGTTTTTGGGATATTCATGACAATACATATTCCCCACTAATACATTTTTTTAGGCAATTTGGTTTTCTTTCTGGTGCAATGATTAAATATTCATTGCGCTAGAAAGTTCATGTTAAGGATAACTTACGATAAATAAAGTGATTTAATTTCAAACCAGGTATTGAAAGATCGATGCGCAAGCCAAACTCCTACTTATTTAATTGTTTAACGGTACATATTGCACAGCGTAGGGCAAATAAATTCCTTGCCAATAAACCTTTAAATATTTCATGAAAGTTACCAACCAGAGTAACTTTGTATTCTAAATCTTTTTAACCTTCATTATCTTCATTTTTCAGGTTCATTATCTTCATTTTGTCAGGTTTTTGGTTTAAGGCGAAGAAAAATTAGAAAAGGAAAAGCACAGTATGAAAGCTTTCATGGACTCATATATTGTGGAGGAGGCAACGACGATTTAATAAGGATTGTGTATTTATCATTTTGCTACCGAAATTAAGAAAATATTATCAATTTGAAGTATATTGCACAAATATTAATGAGACAGTCAGTATAATAATATTTCACATACATAAACATGTCGTTCTTTATAATTTTGCATATTTTTGTTATGGAATGGGCATTTTTCTTCAACCGGACCTATAATTTATTTAAAATACACGCCCTCTCTTCTGATATTATATGGGTAAACAAGAACCGTAAGTGTATTTTACTTCAATCGATGTTTATAAAAGTATTATTTACGTTACATTTATTAAGGGTATTTTCAACAGTTTAGTTTTGTAGGGTACCCAATCTAACTCAATATTACAGAAAGTTCAAATTTGTAGCACTAAATCATTTTTCATCAGCAATCGGAAAAAAAAATTTATACATACTGGTAATTTGGAAAATTTTATTGTCGTGCACGTTAATGTTTTAACGTGGCCATGGCGGTTTAGTTGGTTTAATTTAAATATATTCCATGGGTTTTCAATAAAAAACGCGCCATAATAGAATATAAATAAGAAACATAAATATTAACACGAACTCTTTTTTTTTGTAATATATAAAATACACGTATTGTATACAATATTGTAATCCGTTATTAGTGTACAGATATATTGGTTTCATACTTTTTTACCTCTTCATTGTTTATTATCCATACGTTTTAAAAAGAAAATCTGTTATATATACTATGCCCATCTGGATACTATGAAATAAACGGACGTTTATTCATAGTATCCAGATGGGCATAGTATATATTTATAAGCTCTTTTTGTGGTGTGAAAAATGGTCATGATAATTTATTTTTCTCTAAGTAATTACAATTACACAAACGTTGGTTTAAAAATTCAATGATATTTTATAATCATTTCGTAATATGTTTAAATAGTGAAACATTTTCTGATCTGGGTATGATTTGCATACACACGCAAAGACGGCTACAAACCCTAACCCTATTGGATTAAATTTCAAAGTATTATATTAAGCTATACACGTTACGGAAATTGAAAACTAATTTGGATTACAAAATAAATATAAGTCACCGAGTATTGTATTCAGGGTAAATTTTACTGCAAATAAAAATCAATAGATCCCCTGGTTCGCAGCATTAAACTTGTTTCTTATTTCACTACTTATTTTGATGATAATTGTATTTTAAATATTTTATTACTCATTTAATGCTATTATATTTTTGTAATTATTACCATTCTTAGTTATTCTCATTTTAAGAATCGTCCTTTCATTAAATTTGATTATATTTTTAGCTTTATGTGTTTATATGTTTGCTTGTGACGGTTTTGTTTTCTTTTTGTACATACGTTGAAATAATAATGTGCAAGAATATAATTTTATTGTTGGGAAAACTAACTAGCATTAACTAATTACGAAGATTATACCTATTTTGGCCTGAAACGTTTAAACATAATATAAGTAACACAATTTTATTACATTGACTATAATAATCAAAATATTACAATAAACTATTTCCAATTTATTGCATTTCTATATTTTAATGTAGCTTTATGTGTTGTTGTCATTGTTTTCTACTTTTCCTGTAAATTTCATGGAGTAATAATGTGCTAGAATATAATGGCAACAATTTAAATCTGTCTAATAGGAAATATTTAATATACCTACAAGCCGTAGGTATTTTTGCTTCTAATTCATTTTCTCCACAATTATTGGGTACAAAATTGATGTTATTACTGATAAGTTTATTGTTTAATCTATATTCAAATACTGATATTGAACAAACCTCAACCAGCAGAGATAGAAAGCACACGATGATCCGTAACATAATAAAAAGGCACGTGGCAATTTTCAATTTAAATCTCTTCGATACAAATAAATTTGCCTTCTTTAACATAAACTATTCGAAATTCATATAATTTAGAAATATTAACTGTCTTCAATAAGTGTTTAGAGACATCATTCTTTCAAAAAGTCTTAATTTGAAATTTTTAATAATATATTCAGTAAGCTGAGATTTATTTTCTATCTATCTAGAAATTAACCAAACACAGCAGTATAAACCATTGTCAAGTAACTAGGTCTTCCCAAATAAAGGAAATAATGCAGGTCGCTAACTTTTAATTAGTTGACATTTGTCCTGACAAATTAATTTAAATATCATGGTACAAAAAAAATTTTCACTTTTCCTTACCCGAAAGAGAGGTAATTTCAATTAGTGAACTTGAATTTTAAATTGATATGAGATACTTTAGGTTCGTTAATTTTATTGCGTATTCTCGCCACGTTTTTCATTATTAATTTTTGTAGAGATAATTTTTCTCAGAATTAATTAGTGAATACCTCTAATTATTATCAGGAAGGTTGAGTGCTCACAATGTTATCGTTAAAGGAAAAATACTGCTGAATATAAAACAAATAATTTTAAGTGGGGCCAACGCCTGTAGTAATAATAGACTATACCTTATATCTACTTTGTCATAATAGTGGGGTGTCCACAAGGAAACTTTTTTAATCTCATTTCCTATTTAAAAAATATATATCGGGATGTCTGTAAATAAGATACTCAATTTATATCTGTACTGTAAATAACGTACTCAATTTTGGGTCTCATTTCTAAATTCAATGCGTACTGGTCTTTACCATGTACCTGTGTATTGGTATTTTGGACCGACGTACTTCAGCTTTTACTTCTCCATAAATAGAAAGACAATTTATATCTCGGTATTATATTTAATATTCCGAATTCCAGATTCCTTTAAATTGTAGCGCCTTCATTAAAACCTCAGTATTTAATTATAAATGTATATTTTTTAATGATAAATAGTTTAATTTCAAGATTGATAAATTGTTTTAATTTGAAAAAGCTGTAAGTTTAAAACTTTGCAGCGTTTTCTTATATTATTATTATGTGCTACAATAAACATTTTAAGGTTCCTTGTATATTGGGCGTGATAGATTTGCAGCATCTATCAATGGGCGATTAAGTGCCAAAATAAAGGAAAATCGGGGGACCCACATCTGAAAACTCTATAAAACGACCTATCTGAAATTTGAGATTCTCTTTAATATTATCTGCTTCATCACATAAGAAAATTAGCTATTTCCTTGCATGAGGTATAACAGGTTTCATGAGAACTTGCTCTATAGAAAAATTTTGTGACAATTACTCCTGTACAAGAGGTACTAAAGGTGGCCTAAGTTGTTAGTATAGTAAATTCATTTCGCATAAATTCATATTTAAAATATGGACCAGAGTTACTGTTCCTCAGAGGCAGTGACTAAAACGGGTATTTTAATAACTGTAGTAAAAATTATTTATTGCTAATAATACTTATAGTATATAAAGTTTAAAGTTTTGGAAAAAATTAATAGTGAGTTCAGAGATTTAGTTTTCGTCTATGAATAGACATGCGGGAAAATTATCTCTGTTAAAAAATGCGAATATAGGCAATTTCAGTAGGTTAAGCATGTAGAAAGAGTTAATTGAACCAAAAACATATTCGTTTGGTACATAATACTGACTACAATAATGATGGTTTATAATCAATTTCAACTTTACCTCGAGTAACTTTTGTGCAAAGTTCAATAATTATGTAATATGAATTTTAAAAGGGGTAAAGTTTCGTTTGTTTCCAAGTTAAAGTAATGAATAAGCGTATCGTAAACAATATAAAAATCTACAAATATATGAATGACACGTTGTATGTTGCAATGAAACTTACAATATATGTTTGATTAAACAAACTGTGCCATTGTAATTATATCAAAATATTTTTAAAATATCGGGAATAAAAATTAAATTAACAAAATTTTCCCAGCCAAACTTTACTGCTGAAAATTAAATGACCTGAGTAAAAAATTACATTAAAAATACTAAGTTTAGTTTCTCCACGATAATGTCTGAACCACATACCATAAAATTTATGCGTAATTATAACATAAGCATAATTAAAACATACGCGTAATCATAATTTAATCAATTAGTTTAAATTATAGAAGTAGTGTAATTTTTTTTCAACCTTAGCCATTATAACGTTTTTAAATTGGAAGTTTATTTTCTAGAAGATTATGTCATAGTGAGCATGGTGCTATGTAGTTTAATTTTTTTTACGTTTAGATTTAAGAATATATTTTATAAAACAAGTTTGATTTAAAAACCTATTAAGCAATTCAATATTTGCTGACTAGAAAATAAAATAAATATTTTTTTTAAATAGTATCATAAAATTAGAATTAATTGTTAACTTTTTAATCTTAATATTTCCTTAATGTTAATCTTTTATATGAACCTAAGTGTTACTAACCAAGTTTATTTATGATGCCGAGTTTAAGTCAAGTATACCGTTTTGGGCATTTCCAATTTTCCGTACAATTATAATCTTATATTCTTAGAAACGCTGTGTAAGCTTATAATAATTAATTATAGGGAACAAACAAATGATTAATTAGCAAACTACAATCTAACGATAATAATAATCGAGATTCTATTTTAAAAGCGCCATGTTAAACAATTCGATCTTCCTAATTACCTACGTTCCGCAAAGTGAAAATTGAATCATCATTAAATCAGAGCTTTGTCGCTACTTTTACATCTCAACCTTCGATTTGAAGTGAAATTAAAGTTTCTTGGAAGGCTTTGAAAATATAATTCGAGTGGTATAATTGTTCCCGGCTGGATTTCATTACATTAACGGCGGCACCGTTTGATTGAATCGAACAATGAGAAACGACGTGACAAGTGGACTTGATTTGTGTTAGCCAATTTCATTCTACTTCAGTTGCAAAGTTTCAACCTATTTGTAATTGAACAACTGGGTTCGATAAGAAAGAAAATAAAATTCAAAGCATAAATCACAGCAGAGGCGGAAATAAATCTACGAAATGTAATTTATATAAATATAAGTTTTATATTGCAATCAATATTTTAGATTCCATTATAATAGAAGTTAAACAAATTGTCAGTTGTTTTTTAGATATTTTTCCGGTCTGCTAATGAGAATTTTTTGCTAATAAAAATAACAACAAAGTGAAAATCTAAGTATGTAAGATTTTCTTCAGCATCAATAAGTAATAACAAGTGCTAAATTCCCAAGAAAATGAAGTGTCATTGAGCGGATATGAAAAATTATCATCGAAATTGAAAAATTTGGAAGATTTTAAAATTTTACACTTTGTATTTAATTTTTTTATTGCCATAAACTGAATTTTTTCACATCACGGGGCTACATTGACATATAAGCTATATCTACTCATTAGCTGTTTTCTATTTGTTTATCCCTGTATTCGTGTTCCTTGATAGTTGCAGTAACAGTATTGCGTAGTAACAGCTACTAATGCTCTGTAATTTTATTATGTAATTCTAAAATGTAGTGAGAAGATAATGTAAACTGATTAAATTAAAAATGTAGGATATTTCTTCTTACATATAAAAGAGAGAATATTTTTTATATATTATTCTTCGGGTGCGATATAAACAATCCGCATAAACTTTAAAATTATTAACTACAGAGATTTTTAAATAAGTTTGTCAGTACGACAGTCAAGTCAATCTTTTGTTTGCGGGAAAATGTTGCAAATGTCTATCATTGGACAAGATGATAAAATGACACTTATGATAAAATGCCAACGCTTTTCTTTGCTTCTCTATGCCAGCATCATACAAATAATTCATAACGCTTATTTCTATTATGATGAAAAACTAGACAAAAGGCTGACGTTCTGTTTTATTGTCACACTCTATGACATAACATTTTGATTCATCATATCCGTCCCACTTTTGGTAGCATTGTATGTGAAAATAATGTGTAGTTCTTTATCCTGTATTGAAAATTTTATTGGACGATCATGAAGAGAATTCATAAGAGAAGTAAATTTATTTTTCTTAGCAATCTATAACGCTATTTATCATCAAGTCAGATTAACATTTTCGAAACCCTTATAACTAATCGTTTCAAACAATATCAGGCAATACATATGTAATTTAAAAAAATTTCCTCCGAGGGCTTAGTTTGCCTACTCTAAAATTTAGAAGTGATTTTTTTTGAGTTGTAGCTATTAGAAAATATGTGAATTAATACGTTTTATTACTGCACCAAATTTCTAGTTTCTACTTCAAGCGATTTCTAAGTAAAACGGCTGTGTCAGTCATATGGATAACCACGTGAATAATTTTATAAGGGTTCCGTTTTTCTTTTCGAGGTATTGTTATAGAAAAATTTATAAATATAACAAAGTTATTACTATGTTCTTTGAATTTATGTGATAAAATTTGATGATACCAATAAATTTTGTAACGATTAATTGAATGAACTATATTTGCGAGTTAAATTACCTAGGAAGAAAAAATTAGTAAAAAAATTACAAATTCGTGTAATTTTCTATTATTATTTCTGCAATCGCTTTCATCTCCTTAATAATCTTATAACACACATCAAAATATTTTAATAATTTTGTAACATAAACAAAAACTTCTTTATTTAGATACTGTTTAAGATAGTGGAACGTCCGTGTCTTACGGCAAGAGATGGCCATTGAAAATTGGTTCTTATTTGAATGACAGATAAAACACAAACCACAAAGTTTTCTTCAAATTAATAATTTTTAGCAATTCTCGTCCAACAAATAAACGTTTGTGTATGTGTGTGTGTGCATGTGTGCGAGCGCGCGCGTGCGTGTGGGGGTGTGACATGTGTGCGTCTGGGCGTGTGACATGTGTATGTGTGCGAGCGTGTGAATGCGTCTGTGTCTGTGTGTGTGCGTGTGTGCATGTGCGCATGTGTGCGTGTATGAGTGCGCGCGCGCGCGCGTGTGTATGTATTTCAATTTACTTAGATCTTGCACAAAACTTATTCGATATAACAATGAACCACACACGAGTTAGAATTTTCATTTGGTTATGGTTATTTCTTTACAACTTTTCAAATTGGTAAGATTGTAACTAATAAAGACCAGCATACTACGTAAGTATACCATAAGGTTTGTAATTACCATAATAATGAAATAATTGAGTTTGGACAGTACTTAGTGTCCTATAATAAAATAACTTGAGTAACGAAAAGATTTGTTCAATCATCCCATTACAATTACTATCAAAATTGTAATACTAGAAAAGCCGAACTGAATCGGCATAATGTGTACCCATTTCGGTCTTCTTAATTACCAACATCCCATTAAGTAGAAATTAATTACCTATTATACCGCCGCCTTATGACAATAGCACGTTAGTTTCATGGCTTCTGAAATTTGGTTTCTATCTACGTAGAATCTAATTGAAGTTTAACATAATTGAAATCTTAATATGAAATACGAACGGAATTATTGTAGAAAGCTTAATTTGATTCCTTTGAAGTTAGTACAGTTCAATTAAGCCGAAAGAAGCAGAAAATTAAATTAATTTCTTATCCTGTACGTAAATTATCATTCATTCAATTTGCCTTCTTTATAAAATATAATATTTAATTTCCGTAATTTTATATATTTTTCGTGGAAATATATCGAATAAATGAATAAATAATTGCTTTTGATGATTGTGCTTCCAAAGTGAGTATATTTACGAAAGAAATGCTTAATGTAGAATGACGGGGATACGGTAATTATTGATTCGGTTTTAAGGGAAAAAATATAAAATATTTTACAGACAAAAATTATGTCGATATTTGATATCGGGTTGGCGTTGTCTATATAAAGTTACTTTTTACAATAGTTACCAATATGTTCAACCAATAGATGTCATTAAATAAAGTTTTCAGTAAAGTAATTGTATTGCAATGAGAAAGAATTAACCATGATTAGATATGATTTATTTAGAGAAAAGTTTTAAATATACAGATAAATATACTTACTGAATTATGTCCAAATTTTTACTCCACATCCTTACAACCAGCTCACTTGAAACATATGAATAGTTACAACGTATTTTTCAAAATTAACTAATTATTAGATACAGTGAATTTTTCAGGACAAAGCTCTGAAAAATCTATCATGGTAGTTGATTTTGTTATTGTTATGCGTTATTCCCTTTGCGTTTGCACAAAAATAAAGATGCACTTTACAAAATTATTAGCATTCCATTTGTATCATAATTCACTCTTTTCCATCTTAAAAATATAAAAATATCTCCTTTTTTCTAGATTGTTCTAGTACCCGACTTGATAAAAACAATAAATGAAATGGAATTAGTCGATGAAACCACCAGTACATTTGTCACACCGTTTATACGGCCGCATGAATTCAAAGGAAAGCCACGAAATTACTAAGGAAAATGACAAAGAAAAAAATTTGAAACAAAGAAATCTGAGTGAATTTTAAAAGCAAGCCTAAGCATAAAATAAAATCGTGAAAATAACACCAAGGAGTCTTTTTACAAGTTTAGAAACTTTTCCTAAAAAAATACTTTTCTTCCATTCGAACGTAGCTGCGAGGTCTGATAAGATTGTCGAATCCAACACTATTTTATCCAAATTAACATTTTCCTCATTTTGGAAAAGCTTTGAATGTAATCTGTTAGACTTGACGCTTTCAATGTTTTAGACAGGTTAAAATTTTAACCAGACCCTTTTCTACTATCATTGGAACAATATATCATATTTTAATGAAAACTTCGGTAGTGTCCCAAATGACTAGAACGAATTCAGAAAACACCCCTCGTACATAGTGAGTCTAGTTGCTATAAAATGTTTAATAATGGTTATTATCATTTTAGCAGCACTTCTGGGTAATCTTTTAGTCATAGTGTCAGTAATGAGGCATAGAAAATTACGTGTCATCACGAATTATTTCGTAGTATCTTTATCACTTACTGATAAACTAGTGACCATTTGGGCGATGTGTTTTAATTTTAGTGTCGAAATAACTGATGGAAGGTTACGTTTCGTGTGTGACGTTTCGAACTCATTGAGCGTGTATTTTTCAACTGCTTCTATATTGCATTTGTGCTGTACTAGTGTTGATAGATATTACGGAATAGTATAGCCCCTGGATTATTTTTTAATTATAACGACCAATAGTTTGGGCGTCATGTTGGCGGTGGTCTGGTGTAGTCCACCTCTGGTGTCTTTTCTATCAATATTTATAGGATGGTATACACTAACAATTATTTGGACTTTGGTATACTACTAACAATTATAGAAAGGGACATCTCAATGTTTGTGATATCACTGTAAACCAGTTTTATGCAATGATTTCATCAAGTATTAGTTTCTGGATCATCGGCGTCATCATGCTTTCATGTATTATAGGATATATATCCTATAATACATGAAAGCATGATGACGCCGATATATTTATCTACCAGCTTTCATATATATGAAAGCTGGTAGATAAAGAAGGATGCTGTATAGGTGAATGAAATATTTTGGCAGTTTATTACACAGTTATGGATTTTAACAACTTTTATTCATTGTGGAAATTCTGTTGGTATTTAAAAACTACTAAAACGAGTAAACTACTAAAACAAGTAGAGTTGAAATATAATTAACAATGCTTATATATCCTGAATCTAAACTGTTTAATAATATATTTAAAATCTATTTTATATTTAAATCTTGTTAAATATTATATTGAGACCGTTGTCGAAATATCTGAATGCATATCTGAATTGACGTGTCCTTATCCATTTTGGTGCTATTTGGAACATATTTTCTTAAAATTTAAATTCTACAATATCAGTTATATTTATAACAAATCAACTAAAGAATATAAAAAAAGTCAACTAAGTAACTAATATCAAAAATGATAAAGAGAATGCACATGCCGAAAATTCTGTTTAAAAACCCTGCAAACTTAATCTAAACTATTTTTTAAGGATTGCAGAAAAAGTGTTAAAACTGGGCTAAATTTAAAGAAAGAGAAATTATCCACCGTAAATATATGTCACAAGATGAGCGAAAAAATGGAAATAAATACTATCCACTAAGCTCTTATTTTTGCTTCATCTTTCATACGAACATTGAAAGTTTACAAAGTTATATTAAAGCTTTGTGACGGTTAAACAATTATATTTTTCATATGGACGATTAACATTTATTTTCTTTAATAATTACTGTAGAATATCATATCAGAAACATAATAAATAACACATATTTTTTATGATTTCATCATTTTTGTGTACACGTCCAAAATAATAAATTGAGAATCCTGCCTTTCGAACTCGCAGGGTTACCGGTTGTTTTTTCTGTTTACAGAAAGCTTTGAGGTAATCTAAAATTTTGCAAATTTTTTTTAATAAAAAATAAGTGAATAAAGATATATCTAAAGACAATTTTAAAATTTTTATTTAATTTGAAATGACATATGAAGATTTCCTATCTTAATGAATATTTAACATTATTTTTCCGTTACCGTTTCTCGCAATTTTCAAAGATCACTTTCAAGACTTCATTTTCTTTTTAATTCCATATAATATGGGAGATGAATATATTTATAACTATAATAATATATGTCTTAAATTTAAGAAAATATAAGAAATTGAAAAGTTAAATTCGATAAGGTGAAATTATTTCAATACATTTTTAGCTGAATCTTTTCTCCAAGTGACTTTTTTAAAAAAAATTATGAAATTTCAGACAACATCTAGGGTTCCGTAATTAAATTACAAACGGGAAAATCTTATGAATTTATCTGTTTACTAATTCGTCCATATTCTAAAGTACTAATTCCCATCAAAATTCACTTTGAAGTGTAATGACTGAACCCTTAATATTAGTTATATTTTAAATTATTAAGTTAATTTAATTCTCTATGTAACATTATTGGGTCACCTTTAAAATTTTAAATAGGTGTAAATTTTAATATCATTAAGTTCAATCATATCGGAGGAAACCCAGGAACAACATTTTTTTCATATTTCATAAATAGTCCTAAATAAAAGTACGATGAAGATGAAGAAAGCACTCTGAAGGTGCTCTAAACATTTTGGTAGATATAAATACACACACACACACATATATATATATGTATATATATATATATATATATATATATATATATATATATATATAATATATATATATATATATATATATATATTATTATATATATATATATCATATAGTATTTCAATTAACTGTACATATATATTAATAATATTTTTCACTGCGCAAATACATTGCCCAGTATTTCTATAGCCTTGATTCAAATCAATAACTAATAAATAGAAATACAGTGTATAAGCTTCGAAAAACAGAACATAACACAGACAAACAACAGTCCCATTATTTTCCCGAATTTCGGACCCATTCTCCTATCCGAAACGGATATGTTAATGACTTGGGTCAGTCCAAAGTTTATTGAGACGCAAAGGATATTGCGGTCTGACCTGCTTTTTGAAGTTGTATCTTGCTTTTTTTAAGCTTGAAAGTGCGTTAAAATGACCGCGTTGGTGAAAAGGATCCTTTATGAGTATATGGGTAGGTTAGTGGCTTTGCGAGCGTTGGGTCATCGGTTTGTTTAAGGAGGTCGGGATTGGAAACGTTGTGTTTTCGCACGAATAAGCTAACAGCAAAGTATGCTACAAGAGGAATTCTTTACTTACGACAAAAATAATTTCTGTTCAAGGGGATTTTGATAGTTTGATATGTTTTGGCAATATAAGAACAGTTTTGTAACTTTATAATATTAGTTATCGTATTTTTTAAACGTGCTTATGAAAAATCGCTCATCACACACTTTTATTCAATAAAGAAAAAAAAACTATCTCATTGCCTTTCGAGATAATCCTGAAACACTCAAACAATAATTTTGAATTTGCCAATTTAAATACTTGTTTAAATAAGTTTCCTTCAACCTTTTATGAAGATTCTCTCTCAAGTTGTTATTTTCAACTTCATTTAACAACATTACTCGTGACCATATTTAGTACAAATTTATACATGCTACCTAAAAGCCTATCTTATTAAAGCGTATTAACCAGATTGGCTTTTCTTGAAATAAATCCATTACAAAAAAACGGTTTCATTCGGTATGAAGATGGTAAATTTTATTTAAAACATATTTCCAACAGTGAACATAAACCACAACTCTTTTCTCGAAATAAATAAAAAATATACACAAATTTTCCGAAATAAATGTAAAATTTTAAAAATGTTTAAAAATTCTAGCTACAATAGCTAGAATCCGACTAAGAAAAATAGTGCTTTTAACGTTATTTAATTGATTGACATTACTAAACCTTTTAACATTAAATGATCTAATTTAAAAACGAAAACAAAGATAAAAGATGTCGTAAATAAAAATTAGACAAAGAATTTGTGAATTATAATATATCGGCGTATGCTATAGCTATTGATACTGAGAATTCCGTGTGTTCTTTGCTATTTTAAGCTAATACCGAACGGTATGTAATGTAAGGCAAATATGCTTATACCAGAGTACACACAAATACGTACTCTGAAATAATCTTATTGTGTAAATAAACGTATGTTTCACAATTAAATGAAACTACGTGATGTAGTATTATTTCTACTTTCTTTAAGTTCTTTGCCACGACCTAGGTTTCGTTGTATTACAACATCTTCAGGTGGGCTATTAGCAAAAATAGTATGTTTTTTTACATACTAATCTCGCAACAACTATGCAGGGCCGACATATCTCATTTCAGCATTTATCGTCAAGTTTTTTAAAATTTTTCAAGTAAGTATATTTTACTTGACGTATATTAAATTGGGTGATAAATTTTCTTACGTCCCCGATATACTGCTCTTTCCCCATCTACTACTAAGCCAAAATTAAATTTATATGGCGGAACCATAAAAATTAACATACCAAGAATTCCAACAGAATGTTATTGTTGTAGCAATACTGTCCGCCCTCCGTCCATATGTCAAATATTTGTAAACAAAATAAATAGGAAACAAAGCAAAATTGTTAATAAAACGAAAAATAAGTCATTTAAAAAAAATTTAAGAAATTCGGAACATCACGTAGAAGAGAAATGGGCCATATACAAGACAGAGACCGAGAAAAGTCGCCAAGCCTAAAAAAAGGTCTTCCTGTAGAAAATTGTTTATAAAATTAAACTATTTGATGGATCATTGTTGACCCAGGCTCCTATTCTAATAGATAACCAATCGACAAAAAAATTTACAAAAATTGGTCAAAAATTGCCACCTGTAGTGTATCCTCGCACGTGCAGAGGTGCATACTAACGGACGGAGACGCAAATCATTTTTCAAGGCTAAATTTAGATTGTTACGTAAAGATATTTAAAAGGTGTTACCATTCATATGGGAAGATCTCCTTTTTTTCAACAGCGTGCTATAGACTTGAATTTGATTATTATAACTCGAGTCTGATGCCGCAGGCTATACTTAAGCACATATTCGCCGAATATGCAATAGACTTATATATAGGTATATAGGTGAGTATATATATATATATATATATATATATATATATATATATATATGTATATATATAACTTTGTTGCTCTTATTGATCTTAGACTTATTTCATCGCCATGTATACATTGGAAACTTTAAAACCTAATTCTTAAACTGTTGTGCAAATATCCTGTATTTTAACAAAGAGCACGACGATGTTAAAACGATATTCAACTCTAATAGTTTGCCAATTATGAACAATACAAAATTAAGTTTATGGTAACATTCTCTTTAGCAGTATTCCACTAAAAATATAGAAAATATTCCACGATTTGAGAATTGCGGCTCAACATTAACGCCGAAAACTTCCATTGTAAGATTACTTGTTAATGTTTAATGTAAACACCGTTTGGCTTAGATGGATATTCGTAAAAATGGATTTTGTCACACGAAAATGACCATTCGTACCAAAAACCACATCTATTAGATAGATCAAACCAGCCATACTGTAGGAGCTTAATATTGGACTACCAACCCAGTATGTAAAAGCCAGCTACAATAACAGGAAAACGCTAAGTTTGATAGGTGTATAAATTCATACATTACGAAAAATTCGTATATTTAAAAGGTTATAATTACCGGAAAATTCAGAGGAAGCCGCAGGAGATGTTACGGTTACGTTAGTGAAAATAATGTGTCCATATCATTAACAACGTGCTCAATATCTTAAATCTATAAATAGAGAGAGAGAGAGGGAAGGATATAGACATAATCTCTTATATATATATATATATATATATATATATATATATATACACACACACACACACATATATATATATATATATATATTCATAGTGAACGCATAACTTATATTTAATCCAAATTCAATAATTTAAAGGAGTTACGCAGGTTTTACAACACAATAATTACTTCACAAATATGTTTTGTGAATGATTTTTTTTAATTCTACTAATGATGATAAACATTTTTTTATCATATAAATTAACTCTGTTAAATGTTCTCTGCATCTGGCTCCACAGTTTTCATAGCGTTATGCGATAAACGGATGCACGCTTCCCACTTTCCTCGCTTTATTTTATGCTTAAAATTGTTTTTTTGACCGTTAATGACCTGGGAAGCACAGGAAGAGAGACATTTGGAAAAAAAATTGTGTTTTGACCAATGGTCAAAAAAATTTGTGTTTGAAAAATTGTGTTTTGACAAAAATTGTATCTTGACTAGAGGACGCAATATATCATTTAAGATTTTTCAGCCCATTTTTAGAAAGACAATATGTAAATTTACAGCTTTCCTCATTTTTATGAAGTTTAGCATTATTTCACTTATTTGAATGTATATATTATATTAAAATAAATTATCTTCAAGTCATGTTGAAGGTAAATATTCTATTTAAAAAAATGTTGTCAACTATATTGCTTTAATTAGTTACGTGCAATCGTTACATAGGTATAATTAAGGGAAGTTCTTAACATATTGCGAGTAGTGTAAATAAATAGAGACCTTTGAACACGTTATCAAGAAACCAACATACGGGGCACTATATTATTTGGAAATCATAATATTAAAATTATGATGAGTTCATGCGACATAAGACTTCTCCTTATCTTTGTCATTTGTAGATAGATTTTGTTTCCCGCATCTTTGCATGCGTGATTGTTTGACCAAGATGGGGCAATTTGTCCCTGGATCGATGAGACTTGCAATATCTCTTTATTTTAAAAAAGTCTTCAATATTTTATTTTGCTTTAATTATTTCTCCAGATCCAAATTAGGAAGAGTTGTTCAGGTGTATTGGACATTTTGATGTTATCTTAGTTGTTGAAATGAAAATGAGTTGAAAGCTAAAATAAGTATATTCGATATCTTTTTAATATATTTTAAGGTTTGGAAAATGATATTTATGAAATTAACGTAATTTTTCATGCGTCCTTCAAAAATAATATTATTTGTATATGTATGTGTATATATATATATATATATATATATATATATATATATATATATTGATATGTGTGTGTATATATAATCGTATGTTAATAGGTATAGATATTGGAAACTAAATTTGTTGATTTCTTTGTTTACTTGTTTGCGAAGAGTTTTTTGAAACTATTTTAATTTATTCACCACATGAAAATAAGCAACCGTACGTTTTATCAAAAGGCGTTCGGTACTTTCATGATTTATTTTATCATGTAAAAATCTCGGTGGTCGTTTTAGGGTAAGTATTGAATGAATTCATATCAATAAACAATGATATCGGAATACTGTTACATTTCGTCCCTCTGAAATTATTAAAAATATTTAATGTTCCATTACAAAATAGTAAAACGAGTCATAATAGCGTGTTTAAATGTATTACACAAACTACACCTTCTGTTGACTTGAAAATTTAAATGTTTATGTAACTAGTTTATGCCATCTATCCATATGCATTAAAATTTTTAAATGCTATTTCACTCGTTCTAAGAAGTCCAATATATATTGGAAGTCAAAAAATTTGATTTCATTTTACAAGGTCAAGAGGGATGAGACATAAAACACTTTTATTATCGCATTCTAAATTACATTAATTTCAATTTTAGTTTCCGTGGCTTCTAAATATTAGCAAGAATATGATTAAACCGTGTCATTGTAATTGAATTAAAAGCGTAATTATTTTCTGGTTTGTATTTCATCTATTGCTTCCATCTGTTTAACACCGTACCATTTCTAGGAACGTATTAGGATTTAGATGATAGCAATCAATGGTAATATGCCATTTCTGTAAGGAAAATATATTTATTTCGTGATTACTTTAATTGAGTAGCACACATTTCATATATTTTTAATGACTATGGTATTGTATTAAACACTATAGAATAATATTTCTTTTTCAAAGAATAAGTAATAAATGAAACTGAATGGTCATTTCTTTCTGGTGAATCTATTTATTGAGACTTTATGTCTCAAAAATGGATTCGATAGTGCCTTTAGCCAATATTATTTTAAATCTTTTGGATGTTGTTTACCATTTTGCCTAATTATCAAAAAAAAATACAGAAATGAAATGTAAAAAAGTGCAATTGTTTTTTTTATCAGACTTTTAAATGTGTAGTGTATTTACATACGCCCATAATGTTAAAAAATACATGTTTTTACAAATGTTCTTTAGGTTTATAATATAGTACAAATAAAGAAAATTTGTGTACATATTATACTTCTTAATTAACTTTGCGCGAGCGCGAAGGGTTTTTAATAATTTCTTTAAATGTGAAAATGTATGATTTAAAACAACTATTTAATCATTTGCTGAATATACTATTTAAAAAGACATTTTTTTAATCCTATGCTGAATATCGCACACCCATAAGTAATACTTGCAATTTACCTGATATATGTTTCAAGCTATTCTTCAGAATTTTTTCACATATTTGTCAATTACCCCAATTTTGCTGAGTACGTTTTCTTTCAATCTTTGCCACTTCGAATTTTAAAATTTTGTTAGTAACAAATACGTGAATAATTATTCCAAATCGTCTAAACTTGTTCCGATTTACATAGTTAACGAGATTCTCTGTGATATTAATTTAACTTTGTTAACGAACAGAGGACAGAAGCTTGTTGTTAAATATCACTAACGAGCAGCGCCTTCCTTTACACAGAAAGCAAGTAAATTTTATGTCTTAAATCGTAAAATAGTTCTCCATTGTTGCTCAGTTTCTTTCCTTTGCGGTGACATTTGTCTATGTAAAATTATGATACGATAAGGCTTTCTAAAGCTTTCTCATTTAAAATCTTTTCCATAGATATTTTAAAAAAATACGATTTTGGTACACATAAATTCCTTGCGTATAGAAGTTTTTTGCTTAAAAATTTTAATGGAGATATTTAGAAAACATTGAAAACTGAAATATATCTTTTTGTACAAATGCTAATGTTTCTTATTACTCTAAAACAAAAAAATAATTATTTCAAAATAAAAGAACGATTTATACACTTATCATTGACAAAGAGACTAGCGTTAATCTCCGTTAAGAAAAATAATTTTAATTATAAAGGCATTTGGTCTCAAAAATATACTAAGTAGAATTTTGATACAATTTGAACTGTAACCATTCCTTAATTACTCTTAAGCAATTTCTTCGTGATTTCCTGATTCCACTTTAACGCCAAATCCTTTTATCACAGTGACCAGTAAACGCTCTTCATGGCTTGAAAAAGACTAAATTAATAGTCAAAGAAACGGGACAGACCGCAATCGGGTGTTTCGTGTTTTAGGAATGCTCGCAGCCCCAGGGTCGTTAAAATGTCAGTTTGGGTCCGGAATATAGGATAGTATAATTTGTATGGATGTTGTGGAAGGTGATTAACTCGTCTCATGTTTAGACCCTTCGAGACCCGAGCATACGAATAATGGTGACTACAAATATGTTTGCTTTTTGTTTAAGGCTAAGAATTGCCAGTAAATTAAAATAGTGGTGTAAAAATACACTGATTTTTAAATAATATTAATTTCTCTTAAACAGTGTAAATTTAGTCATAATTACTCTGGTTACGAAGTCACTAAATAAATATTTCTGGAATCTATTGTACAAACCCAATTTATAAGTTTGTAAACCGTTGCCTCAAATTTTGATATAAGATAAAATGAATTAATTAATAATAACTAAATACTAAGAGAAATATCACACAGAAAATAAAAAAAATTAAATAAATTAATTAAAAAACTAATTTGGAAATCCTCGTCTCCTTTTCATCAATAGCGGAGAACGTTAGTTTTAAAAAGATGTTTGAATCTTTAATTTTGGCGAAGAATTAAGGGAGATATGGCGTTATCACCCAAAAACACCCTTGAGAAAGGAAAAAAAAGCCTATTTGATCTACATTCAAAGTTTTTTACATTTATATTTCAAAATCACTGAATAATGTTGACGTTTGTAGCTCACCGTAGTTAAAAGTTTGGCTAGAAACTTTTAGCCACGAGTTTAAGACTTTTTAAATATATTTCTAGAAAAGCTGTCCAAAGTTCCGGAAGATTATATTTTACAGTATAAAAAGACAGAAATACATTCCGCATTTAGAGCCAGAGTCTAGCTTTCACATTTTTTCTTGACAGACGATGGATTTAAATCGACATCAAGTGCGAATATTTCTGCTTTCTTACTGAGAGTTTCTGAGTTCTTACCAAAACAGCCATATATAATATATGTCATGAAATGGGCGTATGAGCGAAGGCATATGGTACGATAAAAATGTTGTTTATGGATTTCAATGGTCTTGAGTCCTGTCGCATTAGATGCGAAAACTATAAGAAGATCTAACTGAAGAAGATCGTCCATTAGCCATTTCTTAGTTGCAGTTATCGCACAAACAACAGAGGCACATTAATATGCTCCTAATAAATTAAGATAACTTCAAATTACGGTATTTGAGTATTTTTAAGAACAAATTTGGATAAAATAAATAAATAATGAAATCTCATAACTCAATGTAATGAATTAAAGAAACTTTGCATTAAATTTATAGCAACTTATTCCTAAAAAAATTACCCAAAAGCTTTTAGAAAGTTTTCATAATACGAACACATCTACGTTACAAAAAATAAATTTTAATTCTTACTTCCAAAAAATAAACATAACTTGTCACTTGCATTTAAAAATTTGCATACCAAACCATTAGTAAACTTTATTAAATTTTATGAGTTTGGATTAAATCATGCCTTTCTATTTTCATTTTACTTGCAGTCGTTTTGCTCAAACGTTAGACTCAAAGACTATTTTTGATATGGAGCTAAAGTTTGACATGTTTATATGTTTATATATATATATATATATATATATATATATATATATATATATATATATATATATTTACGACGTCTGAACAATTAAGAAAGAAAATTTTCTTTTTTATTAAACCTAAAAATGTAGATGACACTACACATGTAGGATACCCCACCGGCATGTTTAGGTAACCCGTTATATTGGGTACAGTTATGTAAATCTGTAAAAAAGTAGTGTGTTTCAAGACACGAATACTTTTATCTTTTTACCTCTATAAATTTAGCTAAAATCCAATTTATATCAATAATATCAGATCAATTTAGTTATAATTTACATAAATGTCAAACGATTTCCTTATTCTAAATGATGATATTAAGCATAACCATTTTTTTAAATATCATAAGTGTTTGAGCAAAAAGCATAGTTTTTACTGGACTACTACTTTTTATAATGGAGTCTAATTATTTTTTTATTGTTTAACATATCTGAGAAGGAACTTACTCTGAAATCAAAATTTGCAAATTTATATATACTATAAATAAATATTCGTTGAACATCACAACCGGTTTTTCCACTATATGCGTACGGAGAGAGGCATTAAGAATTAAATTTTATTCACATTTTAATTGAAATCTTTATCTAAGGCGTCTACTTGAATATTATTATGCATATACATATACGCATATAAAGTATATAGACTATGATGATGTAACCGACGGAGATATATTAAAGTTAAAATGGTTTCTTGTTCCATTGCGAACCTTAGAAAAAAAAAATATTTGTAAGCACATAATTCTTTAAGTAGACAAAATCGTAATGAAAAATCTATCATTTACATCATACATGATTCATTTTATAATTGTAATAAAAAATAAAAGGAATCTAAATCGGTACATAATCTTTTTAGAATTTAATTGGGAGAAAAAAAAATTCTCCAAGTGATAAATATTAAATATTTTTTCTGCTATATGTAATATGAAGATCTCTATTTTTTTTCTAAACTTGCTCGCTGATTGAAGCTAAAAATCAACTCAATTGGAACAATATCTGGTGCGTAGTAGATAGAGAAATACTTCTAGAAAATTAACAAATCGACCTTTCATTGAAACTACTTTAAAGTAAGAACATTGCTAATATAGTGACAGTATTTGTAAAACGTAAGTTGTTAATGATATTTTTTCATTATTCATTTCAACTTCAGACTTTTTATTACTATAACTGAAATAACTAAACTAACTAAAATAACAAATGGGATTAAACTTTGATTTTTAAAACTGGCTGGCCAATTTGAAACCAAAATTGAAATCGAATTAATTCTGTTTTAATCCTGTGATTTTATAGTGAAGCAATTGAGTAATCGGAAATAGAGAATAAATTAAAAGTAGAAGTATTACACAAAACAGTGCAAAATATACACAACGATGGGTGAAGCTATGTCCTCTTAGGACACAACCAAGTACTGATTCCAAAGATTCAAGGGGATTTTAACCTGGGCTTGTCGCATAATTGCACCTCATCCAATAATTGTGGAAATATTCCATTTATTTTATCATATAAAATATCTGAAACTTATATGTATTTATTTACATATAAATGTACATATATATAGATATATATATATATATATATATATATATATATATATATATATATATATTATATATATATATATATATATATATATATATATATATTTCAAGTAATGGACAAGTGCCCGCCTATAATATACTAGTTCTATTTTTCAGATTTGTCAAGCACATGGTTAAAAAATGAAAGGGGGATTTCCCATTGTGTTTTATTTAGAGGCTTAATGATTGGTAAGCAGAAATTGAAAACAGAAAATGATAATTTAAGCTAAATGTAATTTTAAAACACCATTCAAAGGTGAGGAGCAATTATTGATAGCTTATCTGGTAGCCCACATGAGCTAACACCCTTTCAACTTTAGAGAAGAGCTAATATGTGTTTGGAGTTACTGAGTTCCCATCATACCAACGAGAGGTTAATCTATATAGTTACGGGGGATTAAAAGTGGGTGGTTTTTGTCAATTTTCAGCATAAACGCCAGTGGTCAGAAGCCAGATCTTTCGCCATCTAATTACTACCTGTTTCGCTCTCTGTCTAATAATTTATTTAATAGAAAATTTAAAGACGAAAGTCAAATCAAAATCGAACTTCGTCGGTTATCCACAAAGGCCCAAAAATTTCTATAAGAACGAAAATTTAGCTCTGCTACACGTTGGTGACTAGTATCAGACACAAACGGTGCTTACATAATTAGCGATGATTTTATTAAATACAAATATAAAGTTGAAAAGTTTGTGTTCAAAGATGGCGGGTTTATAAGTTGCCAAACTTAGAGAAAGGTGAATTGATAGACGTCACTTACAATGACATTAAAACAAAGCCAAGTCAAGTTTAATAAATTAGGTTTGTGCAATGTTGCTAATAACCATCATTAAAGAGGTTATAACAAACTACTTGCCCAAACTTAGGGCAATTTTGTTCATGTTATAAAACGAGCACTATTGTCACTATCGTTTTGTTATCACTTTTTGAAAACACAGTCTTAAATAGCTAAGAAATTATGGTAACATAGCATAAAGCGGAATAAACCTTTTAAAATTTTGACATAATTTCATAAATCTTTTTTAAAGTAGCACCATGGCCTATGTATAATTATGAATTACAAGGTTTTCTGAGTAGTCTTCGATCAAAGAGGAGAAAAATAAATAAAATTACATTTTAATAATTTTCCCTGCAAGGATAACGATTTCCAAATACTATTTTAAATAAATAATATTTTGTCCGGTGCTCAATCTTATTCTATTCTACTTTTCATCTGCGGTTCCGCTCACATATTGGATTCCAATTTTAGATATTTTACTCGTATAACGTGTTCTTTAATATAAATGTTTTTTATCTGCGGGTCATAAAACAAAAAAATTAAACAGAATAAATTCCAGTTTTTATTTCAGCGACACCTATATTAAAGGGAGACCTGTGTACGGCACGATAACATGTATGGGAAGGTACATTCAATGACTCGTTTTAATATTTGACTACATTATTTAAAAGACAAAGCATCTATAATATAAATATTTCTTGATCGATTTACCAACAATATTAGCGTCAAAAATTTTGTAACTCTCAAGTATGAAGACAATATAATATTGAAATTTCATGACCAATATTTCTGCTAAGGAAAAAAGATGTTTTACACCTAAAGCATACATCACGTAATCTAAATTAATTAATACATTTCGTGAAGGTTCAAAATGATAATTTGGGTGAAATAAATACAATTTTTTTTAAACTTGGGGCACTCTTATATAGGAATCCGACATAAGCTCTAGGCATAATTTCGATAAATATGGTCTTGTTCCCTTCATTTTCTCTAAAACGTCTAACTCTAGACAAAAATAATTAGCAGATAAAAGTCCATAAACATTTCCTATAAAATATTTTATTAACTTTTTTTACATCGCATCTCAAAAATATTTTTTAAGATAATTTGGATTTAAATATCGCATAATGTGTTGATTTTGTATAACACAGTATATTGTATAACACAGTTTTTTTATTTTTACATATAGTTTTATGACATACATATATATGTGTGAATATTAAAATTACAAGTTACGGTTGTCTAAGGTGATTATGGCAGAACAATCAAATATCTAGCTTTAAGGATCCATAGTATTGTAGAATGTGGAAATATTATTTTCCAGACACCAAATAGTAAAAATGGTGTTTTGGATTCATGCCTCTCTTCAAAGATCAGAGATCAAATAGTAAAAATGGTGTTTTGGATTCATGCCTCTCTTCTTCCTAGTACTGTCTTTCCATAACTTTCGGAGAAAATTTATTATTTTAATCCAACCGTTGTTAGTGAAAACTTTCAATGATAGGGCTTATTCAGCGTCAAGTTTAGGTGATACTGTGGCCACAGAATCTCTCTTCGCATCGATCTTTTTACTATTTGATCTCCTACTATTTTTCCGGCACACAGAGTACTTTCATAAATTTTTAAGTTTCTCAGCTGGTGATTGTTTTTGTCTGCCATATTGAAAGCAAAGCTCTCTTTAGGTATAACATAAATTTCTGACTATATTTTAAGAGATCTTTTATATTAAAAGTAAAGTCAGTTTCACCAGACATTTCGATAACTTTTTATGTTACTGGAGAAGTTTCTAAATGTTAACAATTATCTTAAAAAAATCAAATATATAATATTAGGTTTTACATGTGATGGACATACGACTAGCATGTACGACTCACACTTTTGTGAGTTTTATTATTATTTTTATTTGAAGACATATTTCTTAAATTTTAAACCATTATTCGTTGAATATTAATTTAAAAAATATTACAATATTCCCTCACGGGACATAAAACTTATTAAAAACCAACATAATATGGTATATCTTTGCAACTATCGATTAAAGTAATGATCGCGTCAATATTGGTGATCATACAAAAAAGTAATGATACAGAGTTTGTTTGCTTTTTCCGTTTCACCCTACGAAATATTCAATAGATTCTCCAGTTTAAGGTCGCCTTTATATCAATTTCGACAGTGGCGTTTTTAAATCTACTGGAAACAATTCTTTAGATTGAGAAAAAAAGTGAAACAAAGCAAATTTTAAATCTATTATAGTTTTTAAGCGGTTAGTTGCAGAAGTTAATATTTTAACAATGGCAATACGCCATAAAATTAAAAAAAGTAGCCATCCATGTAGTAAAGAATTACATATGTAATGCTGCTACAAATTATAAGAATAAGTAAAAGAAAAACTTTTCAAAAGGAGTCCATTTTAAGAGCTTTCAAAAAAAAAGTTAAATAACGATTTCATTATTTGAAGATTTTAAAATTTAGTCAACTTCATAACCGAGCTTGCACTGCAATACTTCATATCAGGGTTAGTAAAAAGAAAATGTTTGAATTAATAAAAATTCAGTCGAATAGATAAAGAGAAAGCCCTGAAGACATTCGTAATGTCACAATAGAAATTATCATTGGTGAATTCACGTCTAAAATGCTTAAAATAAATTCATTTCCATTATTTGACATTTCGTCTGCGAGCTTTTAGATAACCATACTCATGATTTTACAACTGTTTCATAATTTATCAAGGAAGTTTCTTAAACCAATTTAAATATGAACGCATATTCTTATACGGATTTAAATAACTGTTTTATTTTTCAAGAAAATTGTAATAAAAGTAAGGAATTAATTATCATACATTCTATTTGTAACAGGTTTTCTTGTGAAGTTTTTCTAGCTCGAAGTATTAGTTAAATTAAAACTTTATTAGTTACAGGAAGAAATTCCTAAAGCACGAAATCATATTAAAGGGAAATTATATTGTATGTGCATATTAAAATATTTGCTCTATAGATTCTGCTGCTGTTTCAATGACAATATTTACAATGGGGAGAATAGAAAATTTAGAATATATTTATTTCTAGTAATCCAGGGAGCAACATCAAATAAAGTATATTGCATATGCTAAGGACGCAAGTCTCAATACGCTGCTAGACCTAGTTAACAGAACTATTAAGGGGAGGTAAATTTTAACTATTACTCACTTCATGGAAAGTGGATGTCCTCGGGTGGAGACTAGAAATTAGAAATAATGTTTCTTTCCCTTTGTATTGTTTGTCTGTTACATAATACGTATTGTTACATAATACGTATGTTTTAGTACTCCATGTAATACGTTCTAAAACGTATTATACGGAGTACTTAAAACAAATATTTAAATTTATCCACACATAAAACGACAATTTCCATTTATGCTCATCGAACTAAAAACCATTGAATAAGGATTCAGTTAATCATTGAATAATTGAGAAATTAGTTAACGATTAATTTAATGGAAATTAATGTAATAAGAGATGGTTCGCTGTTCGCATAGTTCTATGGAATTTTGACATTATATTCCCCAAATAAGGATTCAGTAGATGTGAATGATATGGAAGATAAATTATTGGCTATTATCAAGATTTGCAAAATTATTTCTATATTATGCTTGTTTATATAATAGTAAACTAGTATAAACTATATTTTTAATTAGGTAAAACCAATTATAATTAAAAAAAAGCCGATTGAAACTGTAATTTTAGTGATATTAATACAAATAAAAGTTATTGAGTCAAGCTTTTGCCCTAATCCCCATTAATAAGCTATAGGTAAGTATAACACAGCTGCTTACTAGAGGATTTTACTTTTCCCCACATCCCGTCGATAAATAATGAGTAACTACAATAGTAGTGGTATTGTGATAATGAAAAAAGAATTGTACCATGTTAGTTGAAAGAATTTGTAACATATTTAGGTAATTTTGAATATAAAATAAGATAAAAATAAAAAAATTCCCTTTTTCTGTAAGAAACAAATGTTTCTGAAGGGAAAGTTTTTATAAAATGTAATTTTTTTAGCTATCATAAAGAGTATATACAATACTCGAACGTAAACATAAAAATAATATTTGTCCTAATAAATATGTAATTTATAGTTAAGTTTTAAAATAAAACGTAATCACACACATTTTATAAATGGCATATTGGCAAAAATTACTGCATACTGTAAAGAGTTCATCATCTTTCGATTCGTTATTTTCTCTTCTTTAATTCTCTATATATTTATTTCATTTTTATTTACATTTCGGTGGCGCTAGTTGCCATGTTACTCCACAAGTGACATGCGCGCTCGACAGATTAAATGATATATTTAATATAATAATAATAATAATAAGATTTTATTTCAGACCTAGTCCATACAATTGTGTTAATAGGTAAATATTCTTAATCTAATGTTAGTATAAATAGTGAATAATTACATCATTAATAAAAATCAATACTAAATTCAGTCAAACCCAATTGCAGTAAAAAATTTAAAATCAATAAAAATTAAGTCAATTAAATAAGATAAAATTAAACTGTATCAAACGACACCAAATTAAATTACTTAAGTCAGGTCAAATTAAATAAAACAAGTCAAAAACTACTCAAATCAAATTCAAAGTAAAATAGTAATGAAATCAATTAATTTAATTAACTGAATCATAAATTCATTTAACTTAAATCATAATGGCGCATCTAGTGTGTCAAAAGAGGTAGGTCCAGTCGGCCTCCACACGTGACCAGCATATTGCTGGAGCTTCCCGGCACTCTCGCCATCATGGACGCACTGCGCTTGCGCATTACAGCGTGAAAGCCGTCCACGCGTGTCTGCGCAAACATACCACTGGCGCTGCAGTACCGCGGAAGCCCCATCAAGACCCTGAACGCGTTATTATATTGTACCTGCAGGGCGTCAAATGCCCGCGGCGTATAATCAACCCACAAACTGCACGAGTAGAAAGTCTGGCAGAATGCCCTAAACAGTGTAACCTTTACTGGTCCCGTGCATCGTGCAAATCTTCGAGCCAACATATTGCAGCGCACAGTCAACGCCCTGCGTTCTCTGTCCATATCCATGTCGTCCTTGAGGTCTTCATTGACCCAATGACCCAAAATATTTAAAATGAGTGACTCTATTTAAAGATGTGTCATAGAGGGCTACCGAGTGACCTGGATATGGTTTTTTGGGTACTCTAAAAATCATAAACACACTTTTTTTTACATTGTATCGGAGTCCGTGATCCTCCGCGTACAGTTCATATAATTGTTATGAATATTAGTATTATACCATTATTTTACTAATACGAATTGTAAAATTTAAAGGAGAAAAATAAACAACCCTTCGTTTTGATCATAATATGTAATCATTTCGTATATATAAAACATTTCCGGAAGATACTCGACATTTCAACATTCCATAATAACTTCTAGACTATGTTACTTATTGCTTTTATAGGGGTTTAGAGTGAAATAGCTATCGTGGTTACTGTAGCTATCTCACTCTAACGGCTGACTTACGACTGCTACTAGAACTATCTTTGAGTGTGTTAATTACAAAAATTCTCAAATGATGTTGGGCATAAGAAAAAAGAAATGATAAACATTGTGTCGAAATATTTTTTTAAAATTAGTTTTGGTTTATTTTGTAGTGTAAAATACAAGTTTTATATAAATTTTACCTAAATGCTTTTTTTAAACAGCTAAGTCTTTACTCTTATTTCAATGTATATTTTCGATTATTATTAAAAATATTATATATATATATATATATATATATATATATATATATAAATATATATATACATATATATGTATATATATATATATATATATATATATATATATATATATATATATATATATATGTATAATGATTTTAATTGAGATATATTTATTTCTTAATTTTTATTCATAACTAAATGAAACTACGTGATGAAGTGCCATTTTTAATATCTATCGTAGTAATCTTTACAAGTTTCCCGCCTGAAGATATTGTCATACAACGAAATCTAGGTGTGTGGTGTATAATTTAAATGAAGCAGAAATAATATTACATCACCTTGTTTAATTGTGAATAAAAATTATGTGATAATGAAATTCTACAAAATTTTCGCCAAATATATTCAACATATTTACATAAAAAAAAATTTATAAAAAGTTTTCATATTAGTGTGCAGCGTTATTTATATGTATTTTAGCTTTATGTATAATAATCCGTAGAGCTTTGCCTAAGCGCTACCGCTCGTCAAAACGGTTGATTAACTGCAGGGTATTTGAACATTCATACATTTTTTATTTATTACACCTTAAGTTTGGCTGAGACGTTAAGTTGATCAGACGACGGTAACTCATCACGTTTAGTCTCACAAAAATGTGCTCATGGAGGCAATATTTGCTATAATAGGTATTGTATCCTGAATACCCCAAAAACGAGAGGTGGCCGATAGCGAAAAGATGACGGTGATGGTATTTATAAACATCTTAGGCACTAAATATAGTCCTTTCATGTATATTGATTCGTTATGATTTATTTTAATGGTTTTACTAAAGAAAAATGCCTTATAAGTGGTAAAATGTACTAAGTGTAAAATAATACAGGACACCTGTAGTGGCAGATTTCAATGTTTGGAAAATTGTAAAAAAAAAACTACACCTCTAATACAGTGTAGGTTTATTTTAACTTTATAACAACAAATGCGGATTTAATTTTTTTAAAACCACGTTTTCCAAATGGCGGCCATCGAGTCTGACACACTCTTCGAGTCTAGCACGCATGTTTTCAAAAACGCGTTTGCAAAGCGACTGGGGTATCCTACTGACTTCGGCTCGAATATTTTCTTTAAGTTGTGTCACAGTGCTCGGATTTGTTTTGTAAACAACGGATTTTAAGTAACCCCATAAGAAAAAGTCACATGGGCTTAAATCGGGTGGCCACGGTACGGTACCGTTTCGGGATATGTTTTTTTCTGGAAATAACTGCACACTGCATTCATGGACACATTAGCAGTGTGAGCTGTGGCCCGTCCTACTGGAACCATGTGTTTTGGTTGAAGGATGTACTATTCTGTGATTGCAGATGCAGACATGGCACACCAGATTGTTACTTTAGGCTTATGTAAAGGCTCTTGATGCATTTGTCTTGGGTTGTGGACATCCCAATAACGAAAGTTCTGCTTATTCACATATCCTCCAATGTGAAAATGAGCTTCGTCACTAAAGAATATGTTGCCCATCCGGGTAGCAGTACGAAATCTCAACAACATCACCTCCGCGTAAGTTTTTCTTAATTCAAAGTCAGAATCGTGTAAATCTTGAACAATTTGAATTTTATATGGATGGAACTTGAGCTTTTTTTGCATTATTACCTGTAAAGTTGATTTCGGAATTCCTAATATCGATGAACGTGTACACAGTGATAAACGGGGATTTTCAACGACAGAAACCATAACACGCTCGACATTTTCATACGTGGCCACCAATGGCGTAGGTCCTGGCCTGGGCCTATTTAATGTTGATCCTGTAGCTCTGAACCTTACTACCCATGACTGAATGAGGTTGATCGATGGTCCATCACGTAATCGACGAATACTGTAACGATTATTAAATCGACGGCGTGCTACAGACAGCGAAAATCCACTCGAAATGTACGCCTCGACGGCAAAAGCGCGGTGCTCTCCACTCCACTGTCTGTTCCATGGCTACTAAAACATCCGCCCCCCGCGCCTCTCTTATGTGTTGCGTTCACAAACTATGTTTGTTCAAACTTTGAAATCTGCCACTGGACAGCCTGTATAACAATTGAAATATTATTCTAAAAAACATATGTATTCGTTTGTAACTTCAAACAAAAAGTTGAAAAAGGAATATATGTATATGAATGGCCGTAAAAAAGGTAATGTTTACCTTATCTCAAATTTTTTTTACATAATTATGATTATATATTGATTAAAATTAATATGCTTACATTAATTTTCACACCACTGGCATAAATTGAAAAACATTCGAATTAATATTAGAAAGGGACGAAAATGAATACCCGTTTTTATGGTCAATATACATTGAGATTTAATTCATAACATTATTTTAACACCGTACTTTAGGCAAACTTTCGTAAAATGACCAGTGTGTCAGATGAAGACACAGATTTTGTGACACGATTTTGTGTGTCGTTTTTATCATTTATAAAAATTAAATGGATTGCTTACGTTTTTAATGATAAAAAATTAGCATTTGAGCACAAAGTTTTAAGCTCAAAAGTAAAAGACGCTTTGATAAATGACATACTCAAGTAAAAATATATCTTTAAATTATGCGACGGAGCAAACTGCTAAAATTACCGGGTTTGTTCTTAGCAGAGCATATAGACAGATAAAATATATTTTGTTGAGTGTTGAGAAATTTACTCAGTTTGTATATAAAAATATTTATTTCCACAATTATAGCAATAGGAAATATGGATTAGAAAAGGGCAGAACATGGCACGGCAAAATTATGTAACTATCCAAAATAAATATAACCACCTCCCAGGTGTATATATTTGGGTGGCAACTTATAAACCCTCTATCTCTGTACGCAAACTTTTCATCTTTTTATATGTAGTCAATAAAATCAGTCGTTAATTATATAAGCACTGTCAATATTTTACATTTGTCTCCAACGTGTAGGCAGAGCTAAAATTTCAGAGAGAAAAACAGATGGTAACTATATTGCGAAAGATCTAGAAAACGCGGTAGTTAAAGTAGCATACTCCATCTAAATGAATGTGGTTTTTCACGCGTTTCTTTTACTACATAGGGTCGAGCATTGTCATGTAAAAATTAAAATTTGGCTTTGATTTAAAGGAAGATTAGCAGTGACTTTGCTCAATTGTCCACAATAAATCTTAGTTGGAATTGTACTGCTACCTTGAAACAATTTCCAGTGAATAATTCAATGAACATACAAATGGAGTTACCATTTTTATCCCATAGTACACTCAAAAATATTTAAGTCCAACATTATCTTTTGCTCTAGGTACACCTTTTTCATCAGCTTTAAGCCACTGATGTTTATGCTAAAAATTAACATAAGCCGCCCTGTTTTCACCTCCTGTAACCAGATATTTTAGCCTCTCGTTGATATGATGGAAATCCAAGCGCACATTGGCTCTTCTCTGAAGTTAAATGGTTATATAGCCAAATGAACTATTTCCATTTTTTTTCTCATAGCATGAAGTTGTTTTTCCATTGCAATATAAGAGCATAAAATTAGCTCTGCCAAACAACGCGAACTTAATCTAGGATCAGTTTCAATAAGGCGTTTAAATTTTTCTATATCAATTGTAGGAGGTCGTTTTGGATGAGGTAAATTGGATCGGTCAAAATTCCTTTCTTTGAATCTTTAAAATCAGTGCTTTTAATTTATTCTTTACTCACCGATTACTCAACTGCAAACTGAACGGAATTTCGAATGCCACATCCCTTATATACCCTTCAAGAAATATTTTAGAAACTTCTATAACATTCCGGAACTCGGTCAAAAAAGTGGCGGGTTTATGTGTTACCAACCTAATATTATATATGTTTTATAAGCATATGTTACCTGTGATTCAATTATTAATTTATTGATAGGTTTGTCTACTATGGAAGTATATCTGTGCTAAATATTTCATTAATATATTTAAACGAGGGGAAATGAAAAATGAACATTAAGCGTGATGTGGAGAACACGGTATTTTTTTTGGATTCTGTTAAATATTTTAGCGACAAATGAACAATTATTGTTACTAAAGAAGCACTAAAATAAGAAAACAAGGCAGATATATATATATATATATATATATATATATATATATATATATATATTTATATATTTATATATATATATGTTTATAATTTTTTTAAAGGAAAAGGGCACAAAGGAAAAGAATTCAGTAGAGCCAGGACTTCACTCGATGTTCCTGGTGTCGGGATCCAAGTGATTCCAAATTTTTGCTGCTTGGAGGATTTTTCGTAAGAGGTAGAGTTATGTTTAGGAATAAGTAGGGTGGGTTAACATTTGGATAGTAGCCCAAGGCCGTGAGCAGACCAATCTTTAAATTTGCCGGTAAGATGATTTGGGCTCCGAGCATTTTTTTAATATATTAAAAATAAGTGTAAATATGCAAAGTTGGCATCTATTACGGATTTTCAGTCATTTGAGAAGTGACCTGAATTCAGAAATATGATCATAATATCTGAGGTCGAAGATGTACCGGATGCATACATTTTGGAAATGTACCAACCCATACAAATATTCTTCATTAAGATCAGAATAGCACACATCTCCATAATCAATTAGTGGTAATACGAATGTTTCACAAGATTTTCGTTTATTTGTTAAAAAATTTTGAAGACGTTTCAAAGATTGTATCCAGTTGAAAACGCGACAACTAACATTATTTACTTGACGGCACCAACTAAGATTTTTATCGATCAGTAGGCCCAAGTTTTTATCAGTTGACGTACATGGTTTTATTGTAATATTTTGGTCTAATTTTGGGAAACTAGGTAAGTTTATTTCAGAAATTATTTTTTTAGTCCCAAGGTGATAGTTTGAGACTTACTTGGATTAATCAGAAGACCCATTTCATGAGCTCACTGACCAATTGAAGCGACATCTCGATTAAGGTTGTCGATGATTTTTGATAAAGAATAGAATCTGAATGTGCATATATGTGAAACTGAATAGGGTGCACAGATTTGTAGGTCATCAGCATAGAGATGATAATTGCTGCAGATATTCTTAACAATATTATCGATAAATGCTGTGAAAAGGAGAGAGGATAGACTTACATTTTAAGGTACACCAGCTGTAAGATCAGTCGACCCGGAATACATATTTGACAACTTAACACATTGCCCCGTCCATGGAGATATGAGCTAAACCACTCAAGTGAATGTTGGTGTATATTACGATATTTCAAGCGAGTAAAAAATATATCGAAATAAACAGAGTTGAAGGCACTGCTGAAATCAAGAAGCACAAGGACAGTGACTTGTGTGTTATTCATGACCAAGCGTATAATATCGTCAACAACCTTAACAAGGGCAGGGGTACTGTGACCAGTTTTAAAGCCAGATTAATGTGGAGTTAAAGACTTATGAGCATCAAAGGATGTAACGAGTTGACCATAAACAATACATTCAAAGTCTTTAGATAGAAGTGGTAGAATAGATAAGGGCCGAAAATCCTTCTTGTGTGAGTAATAAAATATTTGGTACGGGCACAGTTGTGTTCATTCCAAAATGAAGACAGTAGTTGCCAAAGAGGTGTTAAAAATATCAGTGATTACTAGAGCCACAATATAGATTGGTTTAAAAGCATTAATATTTAAGCCATTGATTCCCATGGAGTTAGATTTTATTGCAAGAAGACTAGCTTTAACTTCGGACTCACAGGTATACATTAATGTAAACTAATCGTTAGAAACATATGAAAAAGAAATACCGTTCATAGTTGCCTACTTAACAGCTGGGTCAAGTATCATGGGTGGCGTTCAAAAGTGTACATTTAATTGGTCGATATCCAATCGTCGGCTCTCCGGAGTGGTAAGAGGTTTTCCAATGCGTAGAGTACCCAGAAACTTTCAAATATTATTAGCACAATCGCGTAATGATGTAGAAATATAGTGTTTTTGGCATTTCTGCACATTTACGAATTTATTTTTAAGACAATATATTTATTTCTAAGCACTCTGCAATTCTTCCAGCCATTTGGGCTGAAGTAAGTCCTATACTTCGCTTCAGTTTGATCACATTTAGCCATAATTTTTCTAAAGTAATTGTTTAGTTAAGGAGCAGCTCTCAGCTTATTTTGATTAATTTTAGGAAAGCATGTTTATCAAGCAGTTTAGTGATACAAATTTTGAAAACAGAGAGCTTTTCGTCAATAGAGAGATTGATCGAAATTTTATCCCAGTTAATAGATCTGGCATCCTCAAGAAAAGATGGTAGTTCAACACGATTAAAGTCACGGAAGAAGATACTTTTTGAAGAAGCTTTAGGGCTATTTAATTTGTAAAAAATGTAAAGGAGATAATAATGGGAGAGACCGATTTACACCGGAGATCATGAATGGAAAGATGAAAAAGACCGTACTGGAAGTTGACCAAAGAAGGATATAATTTTATGACAGGTTACTAAGATGAGGTCGAGAAGGGAATGACAATCATAATCATGAAAGGTAGCAAAGGATGGAAGAATGGTGAGGTTATCAGCCTTGACGATGGAAACCTCAAGTGAAAAGCTTCGTGACGATGTCACAAAGTTTAGCTTCTAATATTATACTTAAATATGCAAGTATTCAAATCACCAACAATGAATACTTGTGCGTATGAAGGTCAACTATACTTTCAAAATCACCGAAATATGAAACACCAGGAGGATAATATACACTAGGAGGAAACCAAGTAGTAACTTGTTTTGAAAAAAAATCCTTCGACAAATAATAATTCCATTATGGGCGTGCAGCCAGTGGAAGATTTTGCGATAATTTTAAAAGATATGTCTGCCCAAAGTTATATAACAGCGCCACCGCCACGCCTGGAAGTACGATCGTTACATATTATAAAGTAAAATGGAAATTAATACAAATTAGATTGGAGTGAAGTTTTGAGCCAGGTCTCACTAACAAGACAAGCGTAAAGGTTCAATTTTTTTACATAATTAATGAAATCTGAGTAATAGCACGGAATAACCTGGGCGTTGATGTGGCAGAAGTGAAGATCTGATTGTGGGGAGAAAAAACAGATTGAAGTATATTATGTATAATAAGAATGTGGGAAGTGTAGAAAACAGAAACAATTTACAAACGAAACAAATATATATATATATATATATATATATATATATATATATATATATATATATATATATATATAAACGTAACAAGTAAATAGAAACACTTAATATTGAGAATTTGAAATATAGTTCATATCACCGATAACAATAAAAAAAGAAAGATCTATATCTATGAAAATTTTGATCTATATCTATGCACGCAGGCCATAAATTAAGTTTGCGACCACAATGTGTAAACAATACACTCGTACCCGAAGTGCAGTTAAACTTAATTATATACTTAAATAAATTGTCTGAGTGACATGTGAGAATAAATACAAAAAACTTAAAAATAAAATAAAATAGTGAATAGAATATATTAATTCAAGTTGAAGATTAAGGTATTACATAGATCGTAGCTGCGATTGAAATTTTGTAACAATCTAAAAATAAAATTTGTGCCTTTATTTTATTTTAGATTACGTGACCGTCTTTGACATTCGTTGCTATTAGTGGTCTGGAAAGTTAATAAACTATTTTTGGGGACGTGTAATAATTTCCCGTCCGGAAACATTACAACAAATTTTTATCATTTTTTCAGCAGTTATTGAGTTTGAAAATGGGTAGTGCTAAAGTGAACAACTCCTGCCGTGGTCGTATGAGCGATTCCGTTATGAGTATGCGTGTTATTTTTAAAGATATTTCAGCGAACAGACTTTATAATGGTTATCTCGGCAAACAAACCTCACAAGTATTGGCCTAGGAATCTTGCGCTGCATATTAACCGCACCCAGGCGATAACACGCGTCCAGGCTAGCTTCAGTTATTGCAGAGCTGCCCAGCTTCCTGACTATATAATCAAGGGTAGCTGTTGGCGATACCATGTTGTCCTCCTTCACGCCTTGAATAGTGTTGCGATCTCCCTTAGCTCCTGCACCCGGTGCTCCAAGTCTGTGTGAGCCCAATATTTCTTGGATCTTACTACGTACGTTACCATATATATATATATATATATATATATATATATATATATATATATATATATATGTATATATATACATATATATATATATATATATATATATGTATATATATATATATATATATATATATATGTATAAACGTTTTAACAGTAAAAAAATAAGAAGTACGCTCGTAAGCGTTGTTGGATTAATTTTCTTATTAAACGTCTGCTATGCTTCTGCAGTGACCATTAATTTCACCCCTACTCTCACGTTACCACAAATACCATTCAAACTCAGTTTTCCCCACCTCTATATACCTGATTGAAACATTGATTGGTTCTTTGTAATAGCAAAGGACTTATGGAGGCGTTTAACATGATTTCACTTCTAGTTATTATAAACAACACGAAGAGTAAAAACGAATACTTAAAACGTATTTTCTTCGTCAATTTGTTGAACTGAACATCTGATTTTTACTTAATGACTTTTAGTCAGACGCAGCAGGTCATAATTATTTCTACTCTTCTCACATTTGGAGTGCAGACTGAGAGGACTTCAAAGGAAAAAGTTAAGGCTATTTATTTTTTAATTTTTTTAATTCGAAGTGAGAAAATATTTAAATGGCATTATCTTTTGTGAAAAACTATAGTCATGAAATACAGAAAAGGGTATTTTTTAAAGATTAAAATCAAATTTTATGTCATTTGTAGGTCAATTTTAATAGCTTCATTTGAATGATGAAACCTATCTTCTATAAATCACGTTATTTATTTTCGCGCAATCTATCGAGTTATTGATGGAAAATGAATAAATAGACTTACTTTAGTTAAAGGGATATTACGGAAAATGAATTAGAACTTAGTTAAGGCGTATCGTGGAACATTGACGCGAGTACAGCCATTACATACTTAATAATCTAATTATAATTGAAAAAATATTTATTTGTTTCCTTTAAGCAAGTAAATCAACCAGACTGCACTAAAGAGTGTGCCATAGCAACAAAATGGTAAGCGTTTATGGCTGTTAGTTAGCTGTCTAAAGGATTTCAGAATTCATGGAAAAGCATAAAATGAACTTATTATTTTATTAGGAAGATTTTCCTGATTAAAATACCGTTTTCTGCGTTTTCTAGGTAAAATACGATATGAAACACGAGAAAAAAGCCTTCTTAAATCGGAAATACGAGAATCTACTACATTGACTCAAAACTCTAAACATCTAGAGAATGTATCAAATGGCCTCATTGCTATTCCCTTCGAGAATTATCCGTTTTTTTACCTTACATTGGCAAAGTACATCGAAAAACTGAATATTCTGAGTGTTCCATAGTGTGTAAAGAGTCTTCAAACCTGGTTGGAAGCATTGTTTGTAATACAAAATACCTGGGGTGAAGGTCTCTACACACTGGTGTAACACCAAATTGGTCGTTACTGTTCCCAAAGGCAAAACTATTTAAACAATTATAAAAATTCTTTACGAAGGTTTGGTCTATGTTTAATTTAGTATTTGTCTCGTCTTAAAATTGTAAAACACTTGATATTACTTCAAATATTGTTAAAAAGTACAGTTTTGCTTTCTTTTCCATTTAAGATATTATGGGCAGATAAGAAGATAAAAATATAAATAGAAAAAGAAGCAATACGATGCATGACAAAAATAAAAATGTAACCCGGGTTTCAAAAAAATTAAAGTAACTGAACTGAGATTATTTAGTCTATTGTTCGAGAGAGTGATGATGGACACAAGATAAAATTAGTAGACGGAGATAATTATAGTGCTACCTGTATAACCAAAATTTATGACGCGCACGAAAATTTTCCTAATTCCTTTTATCCTGAACATTTTCATTAGCTGTGTTTTCTCCTAATTTTTTCTGAACGCAACTTGGAGACATATTTATTACTCGTGGCAACAAACGTGCTTTTTTTTATACTTGAAATAATATCGAGTGTTTAAATAATTTTAACACGAGACAAGTAGTAAGGGAATTGTTCTTAAGATGATATGCTCATCTAAGATGATAAAGTGTTTATGTTCTTGTGTCTTATGTTTAAATATACGCATCACAAACGCCTAAACGACGTTAGCATATTGGCTCACAGATGACGCCATAGCTTAAAACATCTGTGACCGCATGCTTGTATTGTTTGGCTATCATGTGTATTTTCGTCATTTCGTTTTCTCGAAAATGTTATTTTATTGATGGTGTTTGTGCCGACTAATCTGTATCAGGTAAGTTTTTTGTTGTGTTTAACTACTTCGATTTGAGCTGTGGTTAATATGCGTCATGAATAATAAATAAAAATGAAAGTGAACTTAAAGTTTTACTTAAGGTAGATAAGGCAGAAAATATTTTGTACCATGTAGGGTAAGATGACATAGCAACCATTGACTTAAGATGTCATCCTATTATTTTTTTCAGAATGTCCGCCAACTATCAACGAAAGCCTACGCGTCATTCGTGGTCAAAGGAGGATATGACGAACGCTATTGAAAGCGTCAAAGAAAATAAGATGGAGTGGTTTAAGGCCTCTAAAACATTCAATATATTGCGGGCCATACTTTGTCGCTACTTTGAGAATATTCCTATAAACCTTGATCGTTTCAAAACTACCTTTGAAACGACCATAAAACAACAATTAGGGGGACATCTTTTCCACTCTGAATAAAGATTCTTTGGACTTAACACTACTGAGTTCAGAAAATTGGCATATCAGTTTGAAAAAAAATTCTACAAAAATGATTTTATCTACATCAAGATATTGGTACATGGTTTCTGACATTAATTTGCGATCAAAATGACCATATGACCTATTTTTCCATTGAAAATATAATTCTAAAAGTTCAAATTTTAATAAACAATTACAAGTTCTTTACTAAGTGGTAGTTTATAAAAATATCCATTACCAAGTACTACGGCGAAAAATAAGAACAATTCTAACGAAACATCACGGCGACAAATGCAATTCTTTATGATATAGTACTACTAGCTATACTAAATAATTGATGTAATAAAGAACGTTTGCAAGTTTAATTTATGGCATTTCCTCTCTGACAAATATTGGTGTCCTCCTCTCTTTCCTCACTTACCTAACTTACGTATTTTTTTACCATTTAAGGTATTTCGTTATTAAAAAAAGAGAAAAATATAGAATTTCAGCAGCTAAAAGCTAGTCAGATATTAATCATTGATGGAAATATTAATATTGATGGAAACATTAATACTATTTTGCTTTAATTATATCTGTGGGATATTTTATTGTAAAACAATAAAGGAGCAATATTAACGTAGCACAAGTCAGAGGATACCATAATAATTCCTTCCTTTCTAATTATCTGGGTATCATTTATATCATTATAGTTATGTTATACTTTCACGTATATAAATGTGAAAAGACGTGTTTCCCAAATTTGGTGAAAAAATTTGTTAAGCAAAAGCAATACTATTGTTGGATGAAATTTAGTATCATTTCTATACGTGTACAGAGTTTAGTCCGGCAGTTATAAAATAGGAGCGTTTTTTATTTATTTTCCTTCACATATATCTGAAACTCTTCCAGTATTTGTCTGGTTTAAGTAATCTTCAAATTAACTGGGGAAATGGATATTTATGGAGCTGGATATACGTTTAATTCATATATTTATATAAACCGTTGAAATTGGACAGATATTTAAAGCCATTTATAGAAACTACACCTTGGATATAAGTGATTTTTATATACTGAGTATTATAGTAAAGAATTTGTTTAGTCGATTTAAAAGTGTTTAATCGATTATAAAAGTTTGAGAGTTAGTATCATATGGAGCCAACATAATACCAAGCTTCATTAACTGTGGTCACTAAAGAGCAAAGTATTGAACACTGTAGGCAATATAATATCAATTAATTTATTATTGTGTTTCTTTGTCCTTAGAGGCCTTTGTGGAAAACAAATATCAAGCAAAACCCCTAAGAGCTTTCAGTTATTAACTTTGCACGTTTGCCTTCTGTTTATTGCAACCCCAAGTGAATTGAAGTTGCGTGATTTATTTAACAAAGAGTTTCACTTACAAGTAAAAGTTGGTTATATTGAGTAGAATTTTAACCACAGTATTTCTAAACAGGTTTACATATACATCAAATATAATAAACACTGTCCTCTTTGTAGCTTTGGCTGTATACTTGTTGGGTTGTTGTCAATTTTTTAGCTCCATATTGTTAAAACTTTATGAAATAATTAACAAAACTTTAAATAGATGATTTAAAAAAAAATATTCTAAACTGTTACATAAGTTATTATTTATTTTCTGTGTGGTTTAATACTAATGGAAGGTGTGTTTTGTATTCGCCTGATTAATAACACGAGTAATCTCCTATATGTGTAATGAACTATTTAGTTGTACTACTTTGCTCAAAATATTAGATTTATGGTGTAAATTAATAAACACTTTTAAATAAACAAAGAAGTCTATTTAGATACGGTTTCTATTGTATATTTAAATGGAGTAAAAGAATAGTTCTGACAAATAGAAATAAGTCTTCTTTTACCTTTGACGAAGAAATTATAGGTAATTAAAAATTAATTAAATAAAACAAGTCGCATGGAGCAGTACACTGAGAACTCCAAACGCGGCACCGCTTCGTGGTTCAATGACGCGTGGTTCTTTCCTTTATCGAGACGAAAGCAGTATATCGGAAAGAATCTTTTTACTCCCGTTATTTCATTTGACCAAAAAATCTTGAGTTACCTTATGGATGGTAAAACAATGAAATGAAAAGCGGTTAAATGTTTGAAACTTTGTTAAAACCTAAAATTAATACTTTGCCTGGAGATTAAAAATCGAATTGAGAACTAATTAAGTACATATAAACATTTAAATAATTTCAGATTCTTTTTAAAAACATTTTACTATATAAATATTTTAATTTTTCTTAATCTAAAAATGTTAAGGATTACTTTTGCCAAACGTTATTTTACTTGATGCAAGGAAAGTTGAACGTTTTTAGATTAAAAAAAAAATGTATACGTGTCAGCTCCGGCGCGCGACTTGATTTTACTCCTTAAGTACGATTGTCTTGGAATGTACAAAATAGGCAACAGTGTAAATAGATATAAATTTCAATATCATTAAAAGTCAACAGAAAATTCGTTAATAATAAAACGCTGACAATATAATTATTTTCAAGTAAAACACAAATGAACAAGATCTAATTTATACAACAAAATTAAAAACATTTTGTAATGTCAGACTAAGAAGTTAAAATTTTAAAAAAACTTTAATTTCATAGAATAAGACACCAATTATTCACACATAATGATAATTAATTTAGTCATAGATCTTGATCAGATATCTTGATATAAGCGAACGAAAATAAACTGTGTGTCAGATTCAGCCATTATGGTCTCAGCAAATGCCAAACAAACATATATACATATACATATATATATATATATATATATATATATATATATATATATATATATATATATATATATACATATATATAGATATATATATATATATATATATATATATATATATATATATATATATATATACACACGGGGTTACTGATTATATGTCACGATCCCTTCAAGGGATTTTAGGAGAGGTCATTAGTAACCAAATGATCCTTAATAACAACCTGGATAGATATTTTTAAAAAACTATTAAAAAACAATGGAATTTTACAGTATTTGCTTTTACCTTCTGGTTTGTACATATTCTAATACGTAGTTTACAGTGATTACTTTTAAATAATTTGGCCAAATTTTCTAATAAGAGCTTCGTAAGTCAACAAATTTTATAATTTTTATCAAAAACTCGAACAAAAATGATTTATTTCTGTAAAAAAATAATTGGTGTACATAATTGGCCGAACATTTTAAAATCACCTACGTATTATTGTCTATACAATATGGTACGAAAATCGTAAAGACGTCCTTACTATCACAATATCGAGAAATAATATTATTACAAAGAAACTAGGTGGGAGATTTCTTAGAACTCTTCGAATTGCATTTAGACAAAAGAAATATCAGTAGCTAAGCTATAAATGAACATAGGCTTTCAAATACCAAGTACGTGTCATAAAACTTGCCAGAAAGGTTCCGGGAGTGATGTGCTATTTCATTAGGAGTAATGATGGTTTTCTGTTTCTTGTTTGATAATAAGAAGGAAGATTTCGGAAAACAGTACATGCACTTATTTATGACATTATTCATCAATAGATAAGACGAGAAGTCCAACATCCGTACTCGAATGAGGAAAACGCTGATATAATGTATGGATATTATGACGGCAACGCTGCAGCTGCTCGTCGTGAGCATCGTCGTCAATTTACTGACCGCCCGATATCTGACAATACTCTATTCATTGACATGTATCGACGAATTAGAGGGACTGAATGTATGCAAGGCGACAGTATGACAGACCGCGCATGTATACTCAGAATGAAGAAGAAAAAACTCTTCGTAGTTGTTGTGGCGAACCAACTAGGTATGTCGCAATAGAAAGTGTAGTTCACTATTCATACTGCAGGATTGTTTCCATATCATTATGCGCCTATGCATAATTGAGGTATTTAAGAAGTATTTTAAATAGACAAAGCTCAGAAACTATAGAAGAAATAAAAGTGTATAATACGTGAGAACGATAACAAGGTTATGAAAAAAGTATTTTAAACAAATAATAGTGAGGTAGCGATTAAACATATATTGAGGAAACTTATTTTATATTACACACGCGGTAGTAGTCTTTGTAAGTTAGAAGCCATTATATACTGTTCTTGTCTGATAACTGGTCGAAAATAATGTTTTTTTCCTAACAAATAATTTTTTTTTCCTTTCATATCATTCTGTATCGACACTTAAGCAGAGACTTCTTAAGTTACATCACGGACAAATAAAAAACGTCCAACGTGTTCCTACTTCGACACAAGACGCGAGGGACACGAGCGGATACACTTAAGAGTATGTACGGTCAAGAAACGAGCGAAAACACTTCAGAATATGTACGGGAAGAAAAATTTGACGAAATTGAAGAAATTCAGCTATTCTTCCGGAAAAATGGATACTTTCCCCACGAACATCAGCAAAATGTAATATGTCACGCGAAAATACAGGTCGAGATGAAACATAATAGGCTCAGTTCAAGTCGTATCGCCTGAGATTGGCGTGTGAAATTTGATAGATGTTTAATCATTAAAAAATTACAATTTATATTTGAGGTTTATACATTTTGGTGGAAATATGGTGGGAAAGAAAAAGCTTCAACTTATGTACAGTTTGTTACCGGTAGATATTTTTATTTTTAGAAAGTGGTTTCATCACTTAAGGTTTTTATGTAAATATCGAGGACTGCATTTTTCACGTTATTACATTTGGTTGATCGTCGCCTGTCACGATCTTCTAATTCGTTACTCCTTGTTTATGAATGTTATAACTAAATTGTGTAAAATGGTAATTACAATCTAGTGGTGTTATAATTTTGTTAAATTGTACAAATTACAATATTTCATTACAACATTTATTCAGCCATATAAAAATGAGAAAAATGTTATTTTCCATGTATAAGTACAATATTGGAAGGAGTTGTATGAAGCAAATGGAAATACTTTTTATTTCATAATTGTAACAGCATAGTTGTGATCGAGGTGCAGGGGAAAAAGATGATTGAGCTTTGTCAGTGTGTGAGCTTTGTCCCACGGATAAGGTGGATTGAGCTTTGTCAGAAAACTGAATTTTATATTTAGTGAAGGTATCGTTGTCTTGCATTGAGATTCTAAAATTTTTAAAAAACTAGGCCTTTTGGCTATTTTCTTAGTTGCAAAAGTAAGAAGCAAAAGAATTTTCACATTACGTTATTTTTATGATATTTAAAAAAAAATAATTAAAAATAAGATTTGCCGAAAACACAAATCTACCGACCCTAATTCAAACTCAGCGTCGTCTATTCAAAGATTCTTTGACTAGTTTTGTAAACCTGGAGAATTGATTTCTAGAATTGCAGCATGGATGGGTTACTGTAATTGGTAAACGATATAAACTTCTGCGAAAATATTTTTTTAGAATCATTCTATCTCTATAGCTCTTGATATCTCATATCTCACATGATACGTGGAATTAAAAACGAATTAATTTGGTCCCATTAAATTTTCATTATCGATATTTTAGAATTTTTGCAATTGACATATTTAAAAAAAAATTTGAAAATGTGAATATCTCGAAAATCGACTTTTACTAAACTTTAAATTCCATTTTCTTAAAAAGTATGATTCTTTCTATGGTTGAAAGTTTATCCACTGTTCCAAAATATTTAGGGATAAACAGTATATTTAATGGGAAGTAATAATATAGTTCCAATAATTCATTTATACAATAAATCATTTCAATAAAATAAAATTTATTTCAAAGATTTTATACGTTTCATCCAGTAGGATTATTGAACTTGATCTCTTTAAATTCTGGTCGACAACATTTTATTATCTTTTTTAATCCCAATAGAATTAATTATTTTTCATAATCTTCCATAGGTTTACTTGAATCTCCAACGTCACTATCTAGCAATTGTAGTGACAGGCGCTATCGCTCCAGAGTATTCTCCCACAGCACTTAATTGTAATAGAACAAAACAATTTAAAAAAAACACAAGTCGATCAATAACGATTAAGTAAGATAATATTTCAAGACTATATTAGTGGGCGCCATCTGTGAGGTTTTCTGACAACAATGAATGCAGAAACACACAGATGGCACATTAAACTAAATGTCTGCGAGAAACAGTTGTAAGAAATAATCATTAAATAAATCATTACGAATTAAATAATAGAAAAGAATTATTAAGAACAACAATCACCATTATTAGTAACATAATAAAATAACTTTAATTATAATGTGCTTAACCTACTTTTGAGAAATTGAATGACGTGATTCTAGCAGTACAATAAACTGAACTCGATTTTCTCCTTCGTAATATTTTAAAGATTTTATCTACAATATTGTCTTAATTTCCCCACTTTTCCTCGACATCTCTAGTTTGTAAACATGTTTTATCAGAACAGAGTTTATATTTACATTTTTTACATATTGTTAAATATTTTTTGTCAAAATTAAAATTTCTCAGAATTTCAATTGAAACAAAAATTCTTCTATTAATATCAACTCAGTATTTGATTTATTTTTTGATTTGTAATATAGGTAAAGATGCCTTCCTTATTTTGTGTAGTATTTATTTCTCTTACAATGTCCGGTGAGTATTATGATTTGTTTAATTTAAAATCGATTTAAATTAAATAAAACGTGCGTATCGTTACAATTATAAAATACAAGCACTCAAACAGCTACTCGTGGCAGAAAATAAGAAACAAAACTAATTTACAGCAGAACCCCTTCAGTATTCTTCTTTGAGGTGCAGATAAGAATATTTACAAAACAATACGGTGTTCGCATGCAAGCTGATATATGTTCAATAGCGCAGGAACAACGCTTACTTTCCATTGACAGTATCCGTCACGTATTCCGCATGACTTTAATGGCCAGATGTTTTGGGATTTACTCGATAATGATAATAAATTCAGGAGAATGGATTCAAAATTATCACCTACCAAGCTGTCTTATGGGATATTAATAGCAAAAATATTAAAAAATTAGTTTGATGGGTATTTTGATACTAAACAAAGGGACAAATGCAAATACAAACTTTTCACTTTTAAATATTTTAACGACTCAATAACAGGTTTGCGTAAAACAACTTCACGGATAACGGAAAAAGCCCATCGCGTATGTAAAAGATATCTCCTATAATAATATTTCTGCTTGTAGAACATTTTGTAATTTCGATTATTTATTACCTTCAATGGAGTCTGTTTAGTTTTAATGTATTTTTCATAAAACTTTCATACGAAAAATAAATGAACGTAATCATAATGGGTGATCGGTTTATTTTAAATGCCAACAACCATTTTTTGCTAAAAATACATAATCTAAAAAATATGAATACCGGTTTGTTTGAAATTTTCTAAAGACGTAACCAAAAATAATGAACATAGTACTTCATATATGTAAGAAATTACAGATCAAATTTAATGTATATTTATATTTTATGTTTTATATTATATACGCGTACACGCGTTGTACACACGTATATTTTATGTTTCATTCGTACACATATATGTTAACTTTTTTTTTTCTGTGTTGTATATAAACTGATAATTATTATGTAAGTCTGTCTTTCATTCTTTTGAAAATGTTACGTTAATACATAATAAAATCACTAAGATCGGAGGCGCATAGCATATAATTTACAAGTCACGAAAGTCTAAGGGAGATCCGAACATCCCGAACTAACGTTCATAAACTTTACTTGAATTCTATACATAATTAATTACGAAATTAATCTAATCTGTAAGATATCTTACGTACAAATTTGTGTGCCATAAACGTAAACAAATTTTAAAATTAAGTGATTTTTTCGAGTTCTGTTCGAACTATTAAGGTCAAAATTGCAATGAACAGGTTTGGTGTCGGACCTTCGATGATCATGTTGATCTCGGACTTTAAACAGATGGTCCGTATTTTGACTCAGAAAGATTAAATCGTGTATAACGATAACAAAATCTTCCTAAATACCTTTGTGAAAGTAGATTATCCGTTCCATTTTTGCGATGTTTCTCTTTGTATCTTGCGGATAAATACGTACGAGCCGGAAACTTTATATCCGAGCCCTTCTTCACACGAGTGGGACTAAGTCAAGGTTTGAATCCTAGGCTTGTGTTATTAACTTTTCTAATAAAATATATTCGCTGCGCGTTTTATATTATTTGCGGACGACACGAAGCTTTTTACGGTTGTCAAAGATGCAGCAGATGGTGAACGGCTGGAGCAAGGTCGGTTGAGTGGAGTACAAAAGGGGCTTACGGTTTAAAGCAAATAAATTTTAATAAGAGTTACAGCGGAGCACACGCGTTTATTAAATACGAATATAGATCGGCTGAATCCTCTACATCATCTTGATGGGATCGTTGACTAGGGAGCCAGATTTAATACAGATTGACGTTTCGTGAGCAAACATAGTGAAAAAATTATTTCGGAAACCTAAATTCCTTTTGAATACTTTTAGGTTGATCGGTGTTGTTTTGTTCTTCAATATAGGTTAATTTACTAAAGTTAACTTAACTCAAGCCAAACCTTTTGTTTACTACTGCCGTTTTTTTTCAAATTGAATTTTGTATCCTGAACAGACGTATTTATTTACATTCTTGATAATCATATTATTATGCAGGAACACAAATTTGCAGATTATTTGATCCTGTATCATTTTATGTAAAGTGAAATAAATTACTCCTATTATATTTTATGACATTGGAAAGTTTTTAAACATAGTGTAATATCAAAAAAGTTTGAAATATTATATCTCTGAAAATGCTTTCTTTCCTTATCAGTACATGGACGTTGGTCTTATTTATTTGGGTAGTCATGAATGAAGAGTATTAGCTTTCATTCAAGATATTAATTGCACTGTAAGAGTCGGCCACGTACTACTTTTGTAACCCCATTGCAACTGCAGTATTGCTATAGAAATTGGATAAGTAAAAACAGGGTATTGAGCGGTGCATAGTGGTGCATAGTGCCGATACGGGTGCATAGTGGAGCGATAGCAGTCCTAAAAAATATTGTAAAGTTCCTAAGTAATTTGGGCCATGTCATTTAGTGATTAAGCATATAGAAGATGTCATATAAAAAATTAAAAATATGTAAGTGAAAATGTTGCATTTAGTTGGGGATCTGCTTAATTAGAATAAATAAAAATACAATTAGCGAGTGACACATAAAAACCTATTGACTTCGAGTCGAACTCAGACCACAATTGTTCCATACAAATATATGTATAATTTTTTAAAGATGTATTAGTATTTCTATTAAATTAATTATAACTATCAATTTCATTTTTACCAGCTAAATATATAGCCCAGTAATCTTTCACATGGCTATAGATATCTTGATCAATTTTAAAATTATTAAATTTAGAATCGTTGCAATAATCTTACGATAAGTTTTAGGTAAACTTTTTGTATGCGAGTATATTTCCTAAGTTAATTTTAGAATGCAGCATATGTGAAATAAATTGGACCCTCCAAAATTTTCATATTAATAATTTCGAAAGATATATATACATATATGGAACGCCAAATGTCAATTTTTGTAAAGGAGGGTTTCTGAAACAGTTACGACATACTAACGGACGAATGACTATGTGTACATAGCAATAGTACATAGAAATTCAAAAGTATACTACAAACAAATCTGAATATATAGGATACATAATTTTTTTCGTAGACCTTATTTCTTATTATTTTATTCGTTTTCAAAATAAATAAAACTTTAAAGCACTACGGATTCGCGGTAAATTTGTTCATTACAATTATAAGAAAAATTTAATACAGTAATAATAATAAAAATCATTACGTATAATATTTAATAATCAGACAATATAGAACACATGAAGAATAATTTCAAACAATGTTAAAAATTTAGAAACGGTAAAATAAAATATAACATTAATGCCGCCGTTTCTGCACAGGAAATTACGTAACAGACAGCAAGGAAATGAGACGTAACATTTATCTGCTTTCTGCTTACAGGAAAAGTAAGTATTTAATCACACTTCAGTTTATTACAAAAAAATGCAATAAAAAGGCAAACATTTTTTTCTTTTTTGTTGAAAGGATTTTATATTAACAATTTGAAAAATAAAAAATTATAGTAATTTTTGTATGTATATCGACTATGTATATCGAATAAAACTATTATTTTTTCTGAATTTTTAGAAATATTACATTTGGTGAGCACCTCGGAGAATGGAAAAAAGAATATAATCAAACCACTAGAGACATGTGGCTATTGATTAGATTATAATAGTATGATATTGAAGACAGAGTGTTTTATATATCAACTTACTTATTTACTCTACATGTTTAAATACTTTTTCCCGATCATCAGCTAAGTTATAATAAGTAAAGAGAGTGACATCCCGATATTTAGTTTGCAATGGAGTAAAAATACAACACAGCCTCACTAGTAAACATCCCTTTACTGAGACAACAACCCTAGTGAAATAACCTGGTTAACTAAGACTTTCAAATTTACTTTAACCGTAATATTCTTTTGGGTAACAGTCAGTTACTTAAAGATTAACCAGGTATTAGAAAACAAATTGGACTCAAACGGGCGAACAAGCCTTGATTCATAAAACTATTAATATTCACGAGATCAAATCGCAATGTATTTGAAACTGTAAAGTGTCATGCCCTGAAGGCACGTTCAACGAGAGAATTTCTTCAAATTTCCACTGCGTTCTTGCTGTGTTCGAAGTCAATTTTGGAATCCGTGGGAGTGACCTGATGGATTGTTTGAATTTAAAATGGTGTTAATTTTTTCCATTACCAGTTATTGAAGTATTTCAAGTTTGTTTTTGAGACGTTAGTTGTTTTTAAGATTCATGAGTAAATTTTGGATCAATTTCGATGTAACGAACTGATGGAGACGGAATATATAACTTATATGACTGTACCTGGTCAGTGGTAAAATATAATATTTATTTTACTGTTTATTTCATTTTCAAATTTTTACATAATTTTCCTTAGTACTTATGACCTATTCTTTAATGTATTATTACATCAATTCTGAGACTAGCTCAAGTGACTCAATTGGCACATTGGCCCAAGTTAAAACTTTTAACTTTGTAGCCAGTCGATTATTTCTCTTCATCACATTTACTCCATCCAAGTCTTCTCCATTAAAATGAAGGCCATGATAGTTATCGTTTTTGCTAAAATAATACAGGAATCTTCTTAGCAAGAAGCCTCAAAGTAAATTAGAAAGATGTTATTTGAGACTACGACTACAGTCATAATTTATATTGTATTTTTGTTACTTTATAAAGTCAAACATAAGGGACAGGTACATAAAATATTTAAGTTTACTAAGGTCTTATTATGTGATATCATCATATTGTTGGCAAGAATTATATCACCTAAGTCCCTGAAATAAATTTTATTAAATTTTGCCTATTTTAAATTTTCATCGCATAATTTATTAATTTTTGGTTTACTTTTACACATTTCCTTCCAACTATACTGTAATTTTGGACGTATTGTCCACTACGTGAGCACGTATCCATAATATGCAATGCGAGTCACTAAAACTTATTGATTACTTGTAAATCATAAAGTTATGAAATGTTGGTGTATTAAATTTGATCACAAAAACCAGTTTTTTTTAAATAAATGCTTTAAAAATAGGACGGTATTATCGGAGTAGTGATGTAAAATGCGTCGTTGACGAAATTCGCTGAATTGTTGGTATATTACTCAAACTATAAATATCTTACTTATTTTAAATGTATTTACTGTTTAGTTTTGGTGCACAAAGAGTAGTTTTTTTCACCAAACTTATATTTTATTTCAAAACCCGTCCTAAGAGTTGTTTAAAAAGGCTACGTCAATGTAAAATGAAGTTATATTAACTTTAGAAAAAAAATATTTACTGTTTAGTTTTGGTAAACATTGCTACCAAAAATTGTACAATGAACATTACAGATATGTAAGAGATTAGTAATTTCACCGTGTTTTTCATTTTATTGAAAAGAAAGGCGTCGAGTGATTAGTCTAAAAAATTAAGTAAGATGATGTTATGTTAAAATTTCGAGAAAATTACTGTTTAGTTTTAGTGAAAATCGCTCTCGAAAATTATACAATTCACATTACAGGAAAAGTAAAAAATGCAATAACAAGGCAAACATTTTTTTCTTTTTTGTTGAAAGGATTTTATATTAACAATTTAAAAAATAAAAAATTATAGTAATTTTTGTATGTATATCGACTATGTACATCGAATAAAACTATTATTTTTTCTGAATTTTTAGAAATATTACATTTGGTGAGCACCTCGGAGAATGGAACAAAGAATATAATCAAACCACAAGAGACATGTGGCTATTGATTAGATTATAATGGTATGATATTGAAGACAGAGTGTTTTATATATCAACTTACTTATTTACTCTACATGTTTAAATACTTTTTCTCGATCACCAGCTAAGTTATAATAAGTAAAGAGAGTGGCATCCCGATTGGAGTTCGATATTGGGGTAGACGCAAGTTATATTTCTTAGTTTACATCACAAGGAAATGAATTTCACTTACATATACTGGAAAAAAGTCCTGGCTTGGGCAAGATATAAATTCCCGACCCAGCAAATTCAGTACCATTTGTTTACATTTGTGATCGTATAAATCACAGTTTTAGTTCAGTTTCTATGAAATGTTTGACCACAAGTTGTTTGCGGTAAATAAGTTTTAATATTGAGATAAAATATTTCGAATAATTATTGTGTTGAAATTGAAAAAAAATTGTTAGATATAACCATCTTATTCTAATTCTACTTTTAATCAACATTTTCAATGACCTCAATATATAACTTTATTTAGAGCTTCTTAAGATGGTCTTATATATATTTGAAATTTTGACTCCCAAACTCGAAATATTTTTCCACTTTATTTTATATTTCGATGAAAAAAGGACAAAATATTGCTATATGACACTAAGAAATAATCTATTTTAATTTTAATATCAATTAACTTTTTAACGTAAAACTTAGGCAATAGCCTTACAACACACTTCAAGTCCCGATTAAAACTTCAGAGGCAACGTGGTTACTATTCAAATTAATAACCTCCTTCTACTGAAGCTATACAATCCGCTATTTCCTATTACATGTTTGCCTTTTTCCCCAACGTGATTCCCCTTTACTAAATTACAATTTAATAACACCCAAAGAGCACTGTTATAAGGCTGTTAATTATTTATAGAAGGCAACCGCTGATGTTAAACTAATAATAGACACTACAGTAAAACGCAGACTAAAGCGCATTTAATTACAGGGTGTCACGAGATTGTGAGATGTAAATTTCAATAAACAAGATTTACGTTTCATCGGATAGTCTCGCGAAAATATTTTATACGAATATATCAGAATACCACAATGTACGAATATTTTATTGTAATTTCGCAAAATTTTGTGACTGTCACCCTGTTGGCCTCAAGAATATATATTTTTATATTGTTTTCATTTTAATTTGAATTAGTTGCTGCCCTTATAAAAATATAAAAACCTTGCGTCTAGTTAAGAACCTCTCAAAAATCAACTTCAAGTGTAAGTATTTAACTTTCAAACATACTTTTGAATTTGATCCTACACTGTGGGAGTATAGAACAGGGCAAATTTTATTTTTCATCCAGGTCAGATCCAGTTTAGCCAACTTCTCATTAAATATATTTTCTGCATATATTTAGGGAGTAGGTAGAATTACATTAATTGTAAAAGAAATAGTCACATCGTATATATAACTTATGGAAGACTAAAAATTATTCATAATTCTTTGACCCGATGGTGTATTCCTCACGTTCGGGAAATAAGAATATAGTTCTGGAACTTCCCCAGAACATGAGGGAATCCCTCCTGAAAAATGGGCACTTGTTCCTAAATTGGTTCGTCGTACGTTCTGTCGCATTGCTGACATTGTGCAGGTGACGAGGTGGTTTAAATGTCATCTCTATAGTCACGTGGCGTGCCATTGCAAGGATGATCAGTACTGCAATCTCTGTACTGAAAAAGGCCACGATGGCAAAGAATGCACCAAGGAGACCACCTCAGAGACCTGCGTCTCCTGCACCAGGTTCAAAAAGCCAGCAAGATTACCGTATCGACACTGATGCCTGCCCTCCATTCAGGGCAGCACTTGAGAGATCAGTAAGACAGAAAGCTTACTCAACGTAGGCTGGACTTTCACCAGCCAAATGCGGGTCGGGGCTCAACGGTTATGACTGAGCTCTCGATGACCCTTAGAGACCGTAAGCCTTGTATCGCACATGTCCAGGAGCAGTACGCCCTCAGGGGCAGCAGCCTGGGATTGGAGCCTCTCCTCGTTCTGGAGAAGGGGCCCGATCCCAAGGGGCAACTGTCCTCGACCCGAAAAGGATGGGCGTTCTCTTCTTGGAACACCTTTCGACAGAACATTGCGTAGTGGCCCAGATATCCCTCGGCCCTTTACACATTGTGGTAATAAGTATCTATTTTCAGTATTCTCTGCCCACCGAATTGTTCTGCGAGCACCTCAGCACTGTCCTCCGCTCAATTGGGTGGAGCTCAGTTGTCATCTGTGCCGATTCTAACGCGCAGTCTTGCCTGTGGTACTGCCCGATATGCCCGCAACGTTCTCAGGACCCTCGGGAGAGAGTGATATTGATATCACTCTCATTTCAAGTGTGCGCAGCTGGCGGGTGAAATGGGATGTCTTCTCTAGCGACCACAGAGCAATGCTTTTCTCCATCTCCCAGGCACGTCCCTCCCCAAAACCTGGGGTGGGGCGTGCCTGTTTTTAGCGCCCTTAAGAGAAACGATGGGAGTTACACCGGGAACATTCTCAAGACCCTCGAATAACTTTTGTCATCCCTTTTCGCTGACGACGACCCTGATCTCGACACGGTCGAACAGCGTAGTATCAGGTACGCAGCGAGCTTATTTCCAGATAGCATTTCTGATCTGGACCTACGACACTTGGAGTTAGACGTCGTCGTGGGGAACCTTGACTCGAGAACGACCCCAGGCATTGATAGAATCGACAATCGTTTAGTAAAAATTGTATGGAAAAACGCGGCACACGAGATACTTGAGATCTTTAATCGCTGTCTACGCACGGGCCACTTTCCGAAGATCTGGAAAGTGGGGAGGCTTAAAGTCATACCGAAGAGTAATTGAAAATCGCCTAGCGATCCAAAATTCTACAGACCCATTACGCTCCTTTCGACCTTCGGGAAGTTACTCGAGCAAGTTGTGGCGGCGCGCTTATTAGCGCAACTATCTCATTCGCCAGGTTCCGAGAGACAGTTCGGTTTTCGTCCCGGAGTATCCACTTCTGACGCCATTTCATCAGCTTTATCCTGGATCGATTCGTGCCAGGATAAATACGTGCTTGGTATTTTTCTGGATATCTCCGGCGCGTTTGATAATGCCTGGTGGCCAGCCATTTTGTCCGCGTTACAGTCCCGTGGAGTGTCAGCGGACCTCCGCCGGATTATAATGGATTATTTTTGTGATCGAGTTGTTTTTTTATAGAACGGAGATATTGAAATAAAGAAAACGTTGACCAGGGGCTGCCCGCAAGGCTCGGTCCTTGGACCAATTCTGTGGAATATGATGTTCGATGGTATACTCACGATACCCCTTCAGGGATGGGGTACCATCGCTTATACGGACGACACGCTGCTGTTGGTCGGAGGATCGAGCCGAAGAGAGCTAGAGAACCAAGCGGCAGACTCCCTCGCTAAGCTACATGACTGAGGCACCAAGAATAAGCTTTGCTTTGCCCCACAAAAGTCCGAGGCTTTCCTCTTCAAAGACAGGCTGGCGAGGGACCCGTCTGTGACTATGGCTGGCGCTAGAATCAGATTGCGGGATCAAGTGACTTACCTAGGCATAGTCCTCGATTCACGGCGTAGCTTCTTACCGCAGGCGCGGTACATCGGTGAGAGGGCTCGGGTTGCCTTCCACGCCATGGCCCGGCTTGCCGGTCCTCAAGCTGATGTATATGGCAATATACCTAGGTATATTGGCCTATGCGCCATCGGTTTGGGCTCCGTGGTGCGGCGGGGTCCAGGAAGTTAGACGGGTGGTGCTGAGATCGCAGCGTGCGCCGCTGATGGCGCTGACCAAGGCTTGCAGGACCTGCTCAATGGACGCGTTGCCGGTTCTGCCGACCTCGCTATTGCAGAACGCGCGGCTAACTTCATCTTTGCTCGAGGCAGGAGTTTCGATGCGAGTCCGTTGAACTTTGAGTTTTTGGCAAATGAACCCCTTGCAACTAGAAAGAGATGCATTATAGAGATTATCGTTTCTCACTGGCACTCTAGGTGGTCCTCCCCCGATTCCAAAGGGGAAACGACCAGGTTGTTCTTTCTCGATATTTCCGAGCGGTTAAGTAAGGACTGGCTCGTTCCCGATTATTATGTTTCCCAATTTTTAACGAGGCATGGCGCATTCCGCGCCAGTTTGTTTAGATTCGCATTGAGAGTTAGCCCGGCGTGTACCTAGCCCGACGTGTGCTCGTAGAGTTTTGTTAGAGAGCATGCATCAAAATATTAATAAATGAACTCCTAAATGACTGTTTTAGTAGAAGCAGACTCTAACCCTGTTAAGTGGAAGCGCTATGATTGTAGATACGGGACACTATTAGGGGACTTTCCCCTTTTTGTATGAGGTGGGTCGTTACGGGCTCCAGGAGGGTCCCTGAGACAACCCGGGTGGTTATGGTGGGAATAGTGCTGTACAATTAGACTATTAGACACCGACAATTAGACACCGACAAACAATTTTGAAGGTGCTCTAGTGACCATTTAATTCTAGGGAACGTTTCAAGAAACTAGAATAAGGAAATTTAAAAATAATTTATTTTATAAATGTTTACTTATTAATTTTAAATGAATTAGATTTCATATCGCAATTATTTGCATATAACGATAGTCTAATAGCCATGTTCAAAACACTCTCTTCAAACCATTCAATGAAAAGTGAACCTTGTTCAATGAAATTTACATAGTTTCCCTTAATTAAACCTACTTTTCGCCGCTTATAGCTTTAATATCGGTTATTTATTTAACATCCGCATTTGCCTTTCACAAATAATTAATGACGTTGTGATAACGCTACTTGGAAGTCATCAAGGCGTAATTAAGTAAAGTCTGGTTGGGGAAAAAAGCTAACATATAATATATAATCATATTATAATCTCTTAATAAAAATATTTTAAGTTAAATTGCCTTTATTAATTGACGGTTAAGAAAGGTGTACAATAAATATTAACTTCTCAAGATACGCAATACAAGTTAATTATAATTGTTGGTGTAACTTTTGTGTATTGTTTTGCTCCATTTGTGCGTATTGCTTCGTAATTTATGAAAACCCTCAGTCATAGTAGCTGGTTTGAGCGATTTTGAACGTTAATTTATTATTTTACATACATAATAAAAAAGTTTATAATATTTTTAACCTTCTAGTCAAATATCAGAATCAAACTTGCTTTTTCTCTTTTTTCGCTCATGTCGAACAGCGATATATGAGTACCCAAGACCTATTTTTTCATTAAGTTTAAAATCCATAATTCCACACAATATGTATATATATATATATATATATATATATATATATATATATATATATATATATATATATATATATATTATATATAACACAGCGGATAGTACTGGAAGTTGGAGATTATTGGAAACACAGCGGATATTAGTAATATTAAAAAAAAAACATTAGAACGGTCTCAGTAGTGTTACTTTTTTTGAGTTATAAAATGTTTACAATTTTTTTTAATTAAAAATTACAATTCGTTATATTCGTAAAAATGTATTTTCACACATAGACTTTTTAAATACTATCATAGAATATTAAAATTAAAAATTATATAATATTTTTTCAGAATTTATTTGTGAAATGTCATAAATTTTAATGCTTTGTTCGCAACACTTATTTCGCTACATGTGACACGCACACTGCTGATTGAAATAATCACATGCATTATGGTACGAAGTAAAAACCTCACGATGTACCAACACTTGACTTATTGTTTATTTATAGTCATGCGTTGCTTATTCAACGTGAACTTTTCTCATTATGAACTTTGTTCCCGTAAAATTTGTAAACATCTCTAATACTGCTCGGAAATATCCACCGATAGCTCAAGGGATGTTGCAATGGACAGCTAATGAAACTATAAATTCCATCAGTAGCATATGTTCCAATGTGGTTAATATTGTGCAGAGTTATGGTTTATAAATCGTTCGCGAGTGCATTCTGTTCCAGGGTTTGTTGTATAGCGGGGAGTGTGGGCTATAAGGCAAAGAAGCGGTTAAATACAATGGTTTATTGAATTAATACGCCATTTTCAGCAATGGTACACCAATATGTTATTTTCATTAAAATATAATTTTTAAAATTTTTATCCTTATGGTAATTTTTGAGATACATGATGAGAACATCTGAAACAGACAAACCAGTGGGTAATGTAAACATACAGAAAGACAGCCATACAATAATGAGTGTTTAATTCGTCGAAAACATGTTTTATTTAATTATATTCTCTGTAAACTTAAGACGTTACATTGTTATATTTTCTGTGCCATCAGATTGCATCCAGTCTCTCTTAGCAATGAATGTCATGCCCTTTAATGTTAGTAAGAAATTAATTAATAGAGCAAAATAATTGGTCACACGATTTGGCATAATGACAGTTTGGAGGGATTGCAAGCTCGTCTTATGTATAATCGTAATCACTCAAGAAAATGCCTATTCTTATTCATATACTATTGCCATTTCCACCATTTTTCATAAACATTTCAATTCACTCATATAATTTCTCTCACACCTCTCGTCGACTTTGAGGGTGTGTTTAATATCTTCTGTCGGCTTACGAAGTGCGTATCGTGGGAAATACTCTTCGGTCTTCCGTGAATTGTATTGTTGTTCGTGTAATTATTTTATCATATAGTAATACACAATCAAAAAATAATATAGAAAAGTATATTTATTGAATATTTAGCCAATGGGAAGGATAGAGCATACAATTTGCTTTGTTCTACATTTTGACATATGTGGTACCCAACTTGGCGGTATTTTGTAAAGGTGTCTATTTGTAGGTTATTCGGTAAATTGAAAGGTTCTACAATATAATTCAAGCTATTTCAAGGATTAATTGAAAATTTTAACTATCTTGGAATAACGTTATTTGTATATATTTTTTATTAGGTTACATGAGCAGAGTAACAGCCTTAATTTTGAAAATTCTATGAGATATTGGCGTTCAGAATGAACGTTAAAAACAAATGATTTTTATAAATATGTATTACAAGATTTAAACGAAAGCCAGCAATTTCTGATACACAGAGGCCCACTTTCCCCAAAACTACATGATTAAACTAAATTCTTGTTTAATGAAATATCCAACCATAGATCGCGTAACTTCTTTAATTAAACGTTCTTCACGCCGTGTATAGCTCTAGCGGGGTCAATTACTTCAACGTTGGTCGTTGCCTTTCATAAATAATTTAACGGTAGTAACGTTATTTAGAAACACGTAAGCCGTAATTAAACGAGGCATAATCTCGTTGGGGAATAAGAAAAAAATGTAATGCGAAAAGGCCGACTGGGGGGCTTAAGGAGAGGGGAGGTTTCAAATTGAGTTGTTGGGATGTTTGATACCCTTTCTGGTTCGATAGACGCCTAAACGGTATTATAATGAAATTGTTTTTATTTAAATTGCCTTCAATGGTTGATTGTTCAGAAGAGCAAACAATAAAAATATTGTATTTCCTTTTGCGATTCATAATAAGTTCGAATTTCAACTGTATATATAAGTATTGTATTTTGGTGGCGGAGCTTTTCCCATAATTTAGCAGATTTTTAGGAGACTATTTGGTAGTGCAGTAGAGTGTTATATGCCGGTACAACTTTTATTCCTAAAATAAGGAAAATAGTAACAAAAGTGAGTTTCGCTTTGAAAGTGCCACGAGAGTTTTAACAAAAATTTTTCTTCAATTTTCATCGCGCCTTATGCAATTTGTTTGCTACATGAGTTATATGCATTATGCATTTTAATATCATGTCATTCGCAAACAAGATTCAAAAGCTACCATAATTTTTTATAATTTTCTGCACGATAAAGTAAAGTTAAATCAAATGAACGTAATTAAAAAGTTCAGCAATGAATAATGCCAATAACTTATGCGACAATTCAATAAATCCGGTAATTAACTAGAATGTTTAGTTTCAAACTGTCGACTTTGGTATTTACACGTAGTAAGGACACCACTATTAATTAATAAACATGTGTGTATTTCTTAATTAAAACATATTTCTGATATACGGATGTAACAAAAAATACTTTGTGCATCAAACTGACCCGTTGCATGAAACGAATATTCCTGATCGTTTCTGAAATAAATAATTGTTAAAGTTGTGACTTTAATGAACAAATTTTTATTCTTTACAGAGACATGCTCTAAATCTATTCAATTTGATGCACAGCCCTGATTCTCTACTCACATGAATAGTGGACACGTATTTACGATTACACTTGTATACACATATACTGGTTATATACCTTATATATATCAGCGTTGAGTGGGTTTCATTTAATTCTATAGTTTTCACGGGTGTTGTTTTAGTTTATTTGTAAGTTTATTATGAGTTTTGTTTATAAAGTATAATAATTTATTTTTACACTGCCATTATTAAAATTTCTTGCTTTTAGTGGAACATTAAGTAAATTCGGCAATTTAGAAAAATATTTCAAGTCCCAGTCATGTAAATGTAGTTAGTCAGAGAAAATAAATATCTATTGGTAAAATGTTAACTCACAAGCCGATAAATATGAAGACAAACGTTACATTTTACATAATGCCAAGATATTTAATTTGTTTTTGTCATGTGTGTTACCTTAATGTTAGCAATTTCGGTAAAATTAAGAAATTCGAAAAAAGGAATAATCAGCAATCATTATTCTACAATATTTAATTTACAAAATTATGTATAAGTTTATACACGTATGTAATATAAACGAAAAGCGAACACTAACAATTACGTAACAATTTACAAAATTATGTATAAGTTTACACACGTATGTAATATAAACGAAAAGCGGACACTAACAATTACGTAACAATTTACAAAATTATGTATAAGTTTACACACCTATGTAATATAAACGAAAAGCGAACACTAACAATTACGTAACAATTTACAAAATTATGTATAAGTTTACAAACGTACGTAATATAAACGAAAAGCGAACACTAACAATTACGTAACAATTTACAAGAGACTAAAAATATTGTAGTAGTTATGACGCGCTTAAAGCTCCGCTCTGATGGGTGGTCGCGAAGTTGGGCTTAACGACTTCGTCGGAGGTTAGTGGAGATATATTTAATCCAGTTGGGCGGAATTACCAATTTGATGTTATGTTCAATTTCAGAGCTGTACGTAAGACTTACGCGTGTATTTCGATGGATATTTTTAAACAAAGTATCTGAATCACTACTTGATATGTTTCCTACCTATTGTTTAATATTTGTTGTCATTATTTATGTCATGGTTAGAAAAAATTATAATGAAAGATTACTACACGTAATCGCCATTGGTCCTTTATCAATTCTAGCGTGTGTATTTTGAGGTTCTTATTCCTAATAATGCAATCGATTTCAGTGACTTTTTTTAATTGTACCCATAAATAGATGTACTATTATGATGTAAATTGAAATGGTCTGGTCCGATTATCTAAAAAAAATTTAATCAAATATCCGAATGTCTTAGAAAGGTTTCCTGACCTTCTTCTTCCATCGATAAAATTGTTTTCGTAGTTACAAATCCATCTTGACTTCGGCATTTTTAATATTTGAGCATTAACGGGAAAGCATTGTCGAAAGTATAAATAAGCAATAATATCAGGCAACGATTACAACGTGTCCTAAAGAAACATTTGCCCTTCAAATGTTTTGAAATAAATTGCAAAATTAGTAATTTGTGCGGAGTTTTATAGAGTACCTTAAGGGTGCATGTTTGAATTAAAAACCGTATTTCGAAGTGCATCCCTATAATATAGCTCTTAGGGTTGCATAAATCTCAGTTTTTTTGAGAGAATAGAACCTCAATATAATTATTTCCAAGTTTCAATGTTGCATTCATTGTAATTCATAGGTACTACCCATTGTAATATGTTTTAAAATCGAATATTAGTCATAGCTGACTCACTGACTTAAGACTCATCAAAATTATGGCCATTTCCAGCGCGTGTCTGCTTAAAATGATTTAAAATTTATTACGCACACAGTATTTAGTATGTGAATGAACGAAAAAAGTTATTAAAGTCCATTATTTGAAAAGATTGATAAGAAAATAGCTGCTTATGTAAATCGGTTTTCGATATCCAGTAACAATTTGTGCAGATATTGTTTTTAATGTTCATCACTTATAATAAATAAAATAATTTTTGTTATAAATAGCATGTTAGTACTTTGTATAGATAATAAAAAAATATGTGTCTGATAGATTTATACATGAAATGTATGTCGCCATTAATTCATAATACATCTAAAATAATTGGGTGTGGCTGTGTTATGGACACGGCTGTGTGTTGTACGTGAATACGTCTATGTAACGGGTTATATTTTTTAAATAAAATATTTTTATTTATGTATTTAGGATAAAAGTAAGGAAACAAATAATTATTTTGTGACAATAGCGTATAGGTCGACATATATTTTTGATAATATTTTTTTTATTCTAACACCTTGTTATATTCACTGTCACTAATTTAAACTAATGTTTTATATACAATCGATACATTTTGACAACAGCTAACGATTAAAACTTAAACGAACATCGTAGCTTTTCCGAAAAAGTCATACTAATTGCAAATCTCGATATGCAGCAAAATAACCTCAAAAAGGCGACGCTTCCCCCTCCTCCGCGCGCGATGCGTCACTGTTCTCGCTTATCGTAATGAATTTTTTGATCCTTTAGCTATCCAGTGGTATAATTTTTGATGTATAGGGTAGATTCGAAACTGCAACGCCAAACTGTATCCCCCGATTTTGTTATCATAAGGTTTTTTGGATTGCTCCCGTATGGGAGCGAATTTAAAGACGTATTCACGTCAAAAAAACAACGTCTTTAAGGTTAGATACGACAAATTCTATTCCATTTTGTCAAGTCAAATAACACCGAGAAAAATAAAGGAAAAATTACAAGGATCATAAAAGTGTCTAACTTATCTAAAGTAGCATAAATAGTAAAAAAAACAATATTCTTTTATCGAAAGAAGCAAGTCGCGGACAGTGTTTAATCGACTTAAACTCGGCTAACTATAGTGTAGCGACTAGTGAAACCCTATTATAAATATTACTACAAAAAAAGTAAAGTTTTTAATTTGAAAACTTTGCATGATCTAATTAGCTTTATTTGGCTGCGAACTTAATTAGCTTCAATTATGATAATATGTTTGCAATGCTCAGATATATTTGAGTATTTATTTGCTAAATATCTTTTAATATTGAAAGTTAACACGACTACTTCTTTTTAAATAATGCGTTTTACGGAATATCCCTTTCAATTCATTTTTCATAAACATACTTGCTAAAAAGAAGCTTCAATTACTATAGATGTGACATATTAGAACAGGCGAGCTCAATAAAACAATAAAAACATTTTAATGCCGTGACACTATAAATATTGAATTTGTTTTTTACTCAATATTTGTTTCATTTCGTTAGGGAAAATAATTGTTTCCCTCGGTGTTTTTTGCTAAATTAAATTTTTTTTTTCTATTTGAGTTCATCTCGTCTAGAATGCTACTTTATAAATTTCACTAATTGTGCGTTACTCTATTGAAATCTATTTACTTTTAAACTGCAATAAAATTTGCCTTATTGTTTGATAAAATGTAGCTTGTAGTGTGTTTTCAAATAACGGTAAAATCAATGAAATTTTACAAAATCGATTTTTTACACAAATGTGTATATTATATATATAGTAAATTAATTAATATATATAATGTAATTTAAGTATGCGTTATTTATATATTTGCAAGAACCCTTCCACAGGTAAAGGCCTCCTCCAAAGCTTATTTGTGATAGACCTATTAAGGGTTAACTTGAATCTTTGGAGGGTTTTGGTCGTAATTTTCCACGGGGACCACCCGTCTTGGAAGATGTTGTTTATGTATTGCTGGTATATTTTCCTTGCTGTCATTGTGGGAGGGGAGCGGTAATTGCTAAATTTTCTTATTTAGATTGCTCTGCTTACTCGGCAAATTGTTAAAGTTTTTCGTTGTGAGGAAATTAAGCAAGCCCGGCTTCAAAACACCTTCAGATATGCTTGATGATCTTTGTATTGATGTTTATTTCTTATTTTTCTTGTTTACTTGGGTATTTTTTTCATCTTGGATGTGGAGGTTGCTTTCAAGTGAGGAAGAGATCATTCTTTTGTTATTGTTTGCGGTGTTTTTGTTTATTATCATTATTTTGTCGTATTTAATTATTGCAGTATTTCCTTTTACTATTACAATTTAATATATCCGGTCGCACTTAAATCTTGTAAGATTGATTTACATGTTGATGTACTTTTCAGAATAAAATCGGTTTTCATTTAACAAACGAATAAAAGACAAGTATTTATTGCCGTTTGTCTTCGATCGTCTAAATCCCCGTCCGAGAATTTTAAGTTTCAAACGATTGGAGACAACGGCATGTTGAATATCGGCCACGTGCTATCATTTTGAACGCAGTGGGAAATGGAAAAATTAAATAGATAAGAATGGTTGTTAATTTTTATTAGAAAAAAAATAAAGATTATCATAGGTGTTTCGGGGGGTATTTGTAGCTATTAAGAGCAACGTGGATGCTTCATGACATTGTAATACCAGTTTATTCCATGCAAATATAGAGCAAATAGAAGATATTAACTGACATAAAATGTAATATACACTCATAGGTCGACGGATAGTATCGACCTTTAAGTGTTGGAGACAGGTTATTTTGATGTACAGTTATTAAGGTTTTCTTAGCATGCTTTGTTCATATTTTGTTTGTCTGTCCGTTTCTTCGCTCCTACATTTTTTCGCATAATTCTAAAATTATTGGATTGATCCAAATGATATTTAATAATATTTTGTATAATATTTAAAATATTTAAATAACTTAGATATTATATATAAATATAACAGGTACAAATAAAAGAATATGAAAAAATATTTAAATTCAATTCTATGCAGTCAAAGTCACTACCCTTTTTAGAAAATGCTTTCATTCTTTTGCCAAGAATTAGTCCAAGTTCTGGCTGATCTCTAAAAGCTTTTTTGCATAGCTCATTTACTTAAGGTTCTAGCGTGGTAATTCATAAACAGGATGTCCACTGGCAGATTTCAATGTTTGAAAAATTGTAAAAAAAAACTACAGCTCTAATACAAAGTAGGTTTATTTTAACTTTATAACAACAAATTCGGATTTCATTTTTGCGTGTAAACCTTGAACAATTTGAATTTTATATGGATGGAACTTGAGCTTTTTTTGCATTATTACCTGTAAAGTTGATTTCGGAATTCCCAATATCGATGAACGTGTACGCAGTGATAAACGGGGATTTTCAACGACAGAAACCATAACACGCTCGACATTTTCATCCGTGGCTACTAATGGTGTAGGTCCTGGCCTGGGCCTATTTAATGTTGATTCTGTAGCTCTGAACCTTACTACCCATAACTGAATGAGGTTGATCGATGGTCCATCACGTAATCGACGAATACTGTAACGATTATTAAATCGACGGCATGCTACAGACAGCAAAAATCCACTCGAAATGTACGCCTCGTCGGCAAAAGCGCGGTGCTCTCCACTGTTCCATGACTACTAAAACATCCGCACCGCTTGCGCTTCTAACGACGCCCCCGCGCCCTTCTTATGTGTTGCGTTCAGAAACTATGTTCAAACTTTGAAATCTGCCACCTGTATTATCCAAAATAAAGAGAATATAATGATAACAATGATACCCATGATGACTGTTGGTAAGATCCATTTCAGTTTTAGGATTTAGTACCTCAAAAAGGAAAAAAGGCCCCTTATAAGATAAATCACACATCAGTCCATCCGCCACATTTTTATCAGAAGCCGCATGACAAAGAAACTTGAAATTTGGCTTAGTAATAAAATATATTAACTCGCACATATCTTAATAGCTAAAAATCAATTTTTTTTTTTAATTTTAAAAACAAATTTTAGAGATTTACATTAAATATTCGATTTTGTTTTTATTGCCAGATATAATGTGGACTATCGTTAAAAAGGATTTGTTATAAGTGGGTATTACACGTTTAGAGACATGCAAAAAATATATATAATTGGTAAATAACGCTACTACCCACGTAGTAGCGTTATTTACCAATTATAACCGTTCGACAATTAACACGAATTTGGCATTTAATATGAAATTTTTGTGTTTTGCACTAACTTTTTAAAAATATTGGTACATGAATTTAAGGGGAGGTAAAGAAAGATCTTAATTTTTTTCTAAATTGTATACCATGGGATATTATATCAAAAAACTTCCTATGAAAACATAGCATATTTAAATCGCATATTGAAAAAGTTATTCCAAACAATATGACATTCCCCCTTATTTCCAACATAACACAACATACCCACTTATTTCTGAAACTACTTAGTAAAAAATAAAAAAGAAAACAGCTTCGGTAAAATCTGACTGGCAGATTACAAGAAAACTATAGCGATTATTTTATATGTTATAATTTTTGATATATGCACCTTGTTTAACACCTACAGAAGATATAGTGAGTCATACATTTACATCGTGAAAAACTAATATTTGTAAATAGTTTAATAGAAATACTATGTACAATTAAATTTTTATAAATCTACAAATGTTTATGGAATCCTCGAATTGCGAGTTCTATTCCTTGGCATGTTTTTATGTGATTAGAACTGGAATTAACAAAAGGTGTTGTTTTACTGTACAATCTCAAGCCATAACTAAGTTTGTTGTGTTTGTCACAGGTTTCGCTTCGCATGCGGCTGGAGAATAATTGAAGTTTACTTATCTGACTGTAGATTAGAAATTAGGATTAGGGAGAATTTTGCTTACGGCTTTCTTTTTTTATTTAGTCCGTTACGTTTTGGCTTAAGACTTTCTTTTCTTGATTTACTCCGTTACAGCTTAGATGCTCAGTAATAATTCCGCTCATTGCTTTAATAAAAATGCCGACTAGTTAGCAATGTGATCTTCGTTCGTACAGTGCTGGTTTCATCGAGATATTGTGGTTATCGTGAATTGTTAATTGTTTATTTGTGGTTTGCGTTCCAAAATTTGTTTACAGGCAGTATGGAGTCTTGTATGAATTTTTCCATTTTTGTCCTGGGATAATTTGGTTGTAGCACCATAATAGTAGTGGCGTTTAGTACAATGCTATTTAAACATCACATTTCCGTTTATTGGTCTCAAATTCTTTTTGAATTAAACTCTTTACGCATAGTTTTCGAGTGAGAATTTATAGAGGAAATGAATATATAAGCAAACGCGGAACAAGACGTATTTATTTTCTATCAAAGGTGAATATTGTTCACTGCTTCTCTAGGTTTTTAATGGAACTTCCACTAAAGAGAATGTCAAATACGGTACAATATCATTTACAGGTCATTACTATCTTTACTTTTTGTTTATGAGTAATTTTTTTATTCCTCAGTGAGTAATGAATTTATATTTGTTTGAAATGCGTATTTTTAATTTTCTTGTATTTAGAAATTTTGTTCCGCCGTTATCGTAACAAGTAAGTTTGGATATTAAACAAACTGGGTCTTTTAATTGTTTAAAACTGGGACTTTTATTTTTCCATTTAAATGCCTATGATAATTTGCGTCCATAATTTGTAAAATATCAAAAAATAGATTCAAAATTGGGTTAAACTATATGATTTTATCAAATAGGATCCCTCGATTCAACCACTATCTAAATAAATTAACAATATGTTATTTTTAATAATTTTTGTTTAAAATATTTTAGTGCTGTGAAAATGGGAACGTGAAAGCTGGCTGCAGTATTAGACACTCTTCTTCGTAAATTTGCTCACTTCATAAGTATAATCTGATCCATTAAATTATAGCTCATATTTTGGGGATGGTAATTTTCCAATTCCGTAGATACGAGTATATGGCCGCTTCAATCAATCTGCTTTCTTATAACTCCACCATTCCCACCCTTCTGGCTGAATTAACACTTCGCAGACATTGTGTCAATCAACCCCTTCCAAACGGTCTACAAAGAAAACGATAGGACAAAAATAATGATAAATACTTTTAATTTGCAGTGACTGTTTTAGTGTTTTAGGCCTACCTACTTCAATCAGGGTTAAATGCTTATTCCATGGTTAAATTGAAAGTTGCAATGAAAGATAATTTTCCGGTTTAGTTGAAACTTGAATTCTCACTTCCTTTCTATTGAAGCAAACGTTTACATTATTCGGCTGGAGTGACACCCTCAGATGCAGTTTATTGTCATAAACTTGTAAATCACGTCACAAAGATTGAAATAAAAGCTGGCAACTCATTTATAATTACATTTACTTGTACAATCTAAAACACATCAATTTCTAAAACACACAAACCACTATCTTATAAAAGGTGTTTCTTGTTTATTGAATTTTGTATCCAGAGATCTCTTAAACTAAAACTACCTTTACGCCAATTTGCGCTTTGGTCTTGGTAATTAATTAATTATTTATGAGGGCAGTTGTCTTTCGTAAATGATTAACGTTAGTGTAATAATGCTATGTGGAAGCTATTAAATCATAATCCATTGCTTAATAAGCAGGAAAAAGGTAATACGAAATGGCGAGTTGAATGGCATTAGGAAAGGGAGTTTCCAAATTAAGTCTGCAATGTTCAATGTCTCTTCAAGTTCGATCCAGACCTGAAATGTATCTTAATGAGATTATTTTATTTAAATTGTTTTCTTTAACTGATTATCAAGACTGTCAAACATTAAGTGTGGATATATAGTTTGATATACATAGTAGGGGTGAAGTATAATTTTATACATAGGCATAGGCTGAAGTCTGAGTGGCAAAAGAATTCACTTAGTATTAAGGAGTTTTTAAGTGGAAGATTTGGTAGTATAGTTAAGTATTATCTTTAGACGTAATTTTTTTCTTTTAATGGAACAAGGTAAAGAGAAACAGAAGTTTGAAAATATCTCATATGTGAAAGGCAAAAATTCTTGTGCGTGTAAATAAAGCTGCAAATAAGTATTAATCTAGTTTTTTATCATATATAGAAATTGGAGATAATTATCATTTAAATGGAATTTCATTCCCAAGGGCCGTATCGGGAAACTTATAGTTATACTGGTGAACATTTTGGCTTTTATTTTTACCGAAACCAAGTGAATTTTTGAAGAGCACTGATATTTTATAAATACAGCTTTATCTGTGTACAATCTAACAAACATAATAACACCGAAAACCATAATAAAAATTTTGTGAAAAATTAACGTAAGTGTAATGACTTTCAATGAGAATAGTTATATCAAAATTGAAAGGAGCAGCGTCTCGTTGGAGAATAAAGCAAAAATGTGGTATGGCGGGTTGAATGGCTTAAGAAGAGGGAGCCTTCAAATTGAGTCATAGTGATGTTCGATGAAAAAACAACTTATTTTGTTTGGCGCAATCGAATAAAAATGCATCCGCCCAATTTGGCATTGAAAAATAAGATCGCATCAGATATTTATCTTTGATTAATTTTTCTATTTTCTAAAAGACAGGAATAATATAACTATAGTAAAATAGCAGAATTTAGTTTTCCTGTTGAAAAAGTGTGAGAAAACAAAAGAAAGGTCTGTTATGAAGTTATGGATTTCCGTCATTATTTATGTGGAATGTGTTAATCTAATTTATCTACAGCGATGTTATCTCTCCCATTGGCCCCATATGGAACACAGTCTAGTTTTGTAAATTAGGTACTTTGATTAGTATAATTAACTCTTTTTTTATACGAGCTTCATTGGCTCATAGTTTCCTTCCTCAGTTCTTGCTATTCTATGTTTAAATGTGTCTAGCGAAAAAGAAGTCCAGAGTTATATAATTTTAACACTAACATTTACTTCCGCTCATAAATAACAGTTTCTTGCTTGATGAAAAATAATAATAAAAATGTCAGTTTGAAATTTTGCTTCTTTGCGTGTTTTTAAAATACTTTAATTTTTTAATATTTCACTTGATTATCTTAACGGTGCCTCTTCTCCGTAAGTAGTTAGCTTCACATAGATACATTATCGGAGGAAAACTAATGGAACAATTTCGTTGTTATTGAACAACAAAAACCGAAAAAATATCAATTTGAAATTATTATTGTTACAATGTATTCGAATTGCACAGCAACGCTTCGAAATGCAGTTATAAATTTCACTAATGAATACCACTATTAGCCAATATATACTATCGTATTTTTATTTATTTGCAAAATGGCTTTATCTATGTTGAGTAGGTTTCATTTCGGACAATCGTTTTTTAGCGCAATATTTAATATATTTGACATTCACTCACAAAACAAAAAAAATTGTGCGTGTCCGCTCCGACACGCAACTGGAGTTTACTCCTTAAGTGCGAATGTCGTGCAATGTATAAAGTGGATAATACTATATATAAATACAGATGTCAATATTAATAAATGTAAATGGAAAATTCTTTAATAAAAAAAATGCTGACAATATAATTTTCAAATCACACATAAATTAACAAGATCAAATTTATACAAAAAAATTAAAAACATTTAGTTACGTCAGAAAAAAGAAGTTAAAATTAATAGAGACTATTTAATTCTATAGGAAAGAAGACACCATATATTCACACATAACGAGATTTAATGATTACATTTCGATATAAACCAACGATAGTAAACTATGTGTGTCATACTCCGTCATTGCGATTACGCCATAAGGAAATGCCAAATGAAATATTGATATCTCGCTCTAAAGATGCGCAGAAATGTTGCGCGGAGGGTCTACCTAACAGTTACACTTTTTTTACGGCATGCACTTCGTACAATTAGAACCTAACGATTCCATTTTTTTAACGCTCTGAAATTAGAATAATCTGGAACTTCTCATTTTACTCCTCATAAAACTTCATACCAGGCTCTATATATGAAAATCGTCCTTAAGGGTTAAACTCCAAGAGACAAATGTATTACGCTGATATTGTTCATATTTTATTGTAATTTGTGGATTGTAAAGTAGTGATGATGATAGAAAAAATATATTAACCCCAAAGCAAGTAAACATTGTTATGGTAATGAAGAAAATGAATGGATAGATGTTGTTACAAAGATCCAAATGCCCTTTATTTCTTTCACACAAATAAAGGCGTATGTTTTTGTTGGAATATCGTTTTTTTTCCGACTAACAAATTTAAAAAGGTAATATGATCTACAATCATTTAATGTGCGGAATTAATTCATTTTCTAATTAAACAAGACTGTGTGTTGGAATATTCAAAGACGTATTTTGTAAACAAATGTTTTACATAAAATATGTCATTATTAGCTGTACTTATAGGGTTGTGTGAAAATCCGTTTTTATTGTTAAACTCTTAGGCTACGCAATTCTGAAAATACGGCATTTATTCAGAGTCGTCGATTTTCCATAAAATAAAACAATCAGAATTAGTTAAGCGTTCTTTATTAGTTACAAAAGTTCTTTATCAGTTATAAAAGATAGCACATGCAAGCAAACATTACATTTCAAGGTTATCCGTTTTAATCATGTATACCTAACGCTTTGCATTGTTATTAAAAAATGTTACTGCAGTAAAGTTTTGACAAGATACCGGGATATAAAGTCACTAAATAGAATCCCATTTATAAAATTATGAATTTATACTCGTATATAATATAAATGAAATTGAACGCTATTAATAACATCGTATAACAATTTTACAGAGACCAAAGTTTCCCTACCAACCTGGGGCTCCGACTCGCTCCACTTTTGGTAGTCGGAAGGAAGCTTAATACTTAGCGGCGCCGCCGGAAGTCACTAGAGATGAATTTAATCCCCTTAGGATAGCATATTGAAGCTCGATCTACCTTTTGTTTTCTACTTTGTACTTAATATTTATGAACGTATTCTGTCGTAATATAAACCTTTTTTATAAAAAAAAGAGGCAGTGAGGCTGTGACACGATATCTCGGGATCAACGTTTCATATTTTTGATTATTTTTTCATGTTTAGTATTGAAAGGCTTAATATTGTATGTAATCGGTACGTACGTTTCTAAATATGTCTCAAATTTTATTTCTTAATCACTAAAGTTACTTTTATAAGTTTTCCTTCATTGTAGTTAGTATTACACGGTAAGTTACACTACACAAGACATCCGGTACTGTATAACACATTGACTTAAATCTCCAGGTGTACGTAAAATATTGCTGTCTTAATTTCCTCATTATTATAAATATTATCAAAATACTCTCACTATACTTTCTTATAAAATAATAGATGTCTCAAACAAAGAAGCCATTTGCTTATGGTAGTGCGGAATACAACGTTAATCAGATACGTTACACATACGATAGTACTGAACTTTCTTGTGTATCTTTTAATTGACTATACAACTTTCGTAAGTCAGTTTTATGAAGATTTAATGATTTGTGTAGTATTTGATAATAAGAGTACGGATATCCTCGTCCGATGACATAAAATATTATATTTTTACTAGCATTAGTTACAAATAAAGCCAAACTTATTTGAAGGCAGACTTATTTGAAGCATCCCAGTGTTTTCGTTATTCGGTGTTTAAGTTATTCGGCGGTTATTGACTTCTCGTTGTTGTAGATATGTAACAAATAAATAATCAGCCAGAAGTACTAAAACTTTTAATTTCAGAATTTTTTTAATTTTTAAATCATGTACTCGAATTTTGTTATCAGTTTTTTTGCAATTATTTTCTATCATTTTAAAATACAATTATACAACATTGAAGATACTATTTAATTTGATTTATGTCGTTTGAAAAACTGTAAAATTTTGTGCCATACCTATGGAATAGAATTGGGTAATTTATTTATCAACCCGAATGTTCAATCAGTGGCAACCAAAGGTTTTATTAAACATGTTACTGATTACTCACTTTTCCTTAATTATTCAATGATTAAATTCTCAAATGATATTTTTGTATATTCACATAGTGTCGATTATGAAATCAAAACAGTGTAGAGATCTTAATTTAATCATGACATCGAATCTATTTGGCGTTCATTTTGTAGAAGTTCATTATTAGCTATTAGCAAAGATCTTTGCTAATAAAGCCCACCTGAAGATGTTGTAATATAACGAAACCTAGGTGGTGGTAAGGAACTTAAAGAAAGTAGAAATAATACTTCATCACGTAGTGTCATTTAATTGTTATCAATCATGACATAAAAGTCCAACAGAGCGACGAAATTCACCATTATATTACCGCAAATAAAACTTAACTATTAAAAGTAAATTAAACGCAAAAGTGAGAAAATTCCACTTTTAGCGTATTCAAATAAAGGAGTTTATATAAAATGTAAATATTAATCTTCGGATCGCTTAAATCAATTTGAAAAACTTCAAAATTCATGCATTCTTCTAAGTTAAAGTTTAAATGTTGAAGTCGTTCTAATGTATTTAAACGATTTTCTGTAGATTAACTGGTTGAAGATTCGTAATCGTCATAATCTGCAAATTTTCTGCCTTCTTTTTAAGGAATTAAATATTCTCGTATCCCGGATTATCTTAGGTCTAGATTCTCATCTTTATATGCGCATGGCCTTGGACTTCGTTCTGAATATCTCCTTATTTTGCTTAACCCCTCTTCTACGAATATTCCTTTAACGTTCATTTGTAAAATTATAAGTGGTGCTGCACTATAAGTAGACCAGAATATTTGGAATGCCTCACTGAATGTCAGTTCACGCATTCAAAGGTGTCTGAAAAAACCTTTCGCAACTCCCATTCAGAATTTCCGTTGTTCCTTTCCGAACATTCTCTTTAAGTTCTTATCAATTTTATCATGTCAATATATCTTTAAACAATACATATTATCTCTCGTATATTTAATGTTTTATTTTATGCTGTGGATTATAAGAAGAGATTGCTTCAATAGCAATTGTTTACCATATGTTTGTGCATTAAAGACCAATAAACAAATAATAGTCATAGTTTTGAATTAAAGTTAGATTTTATTAAATAGAGAATAAATATAATGACTATATTATATCTTCCAAGCATTTTCGTAAGTTTCACAATAATATATTTACTTGTATTTGGGAAATTAAGCACTACCTCTCTCCAATATTTCCTCAAAATTGTTCCATTAGTTTAATTTAGTTACGTGAGACACAGGGTTACCAAAATACTGACTTAATACATGCGGCGAAATTATACGATCTTGTTCATTAATAATTAATTATTAATTTAGTGCCGAATCTACCTTTATTTGAGCGTTATGTTTTCCTTCTGCATTTTAGGGCACTAGCAGAAAAGTGCCGTGAAAAATATTAATAATTTTCCAGGTAAAAATCACGACCAAACATGCTTCAATCGACCTTGGGTTTTTGGAATTCACATTATTGTAAAATTCGTCAGCTCTGCAAGTAGGAGATATCGGGAAAGCTATATTTGAATTTCGGATTTTTTTAAATTGCCCGTTTTAATTTTTTGTTAATACGACGTGATTTCCACGCAGATTTTGGGCTTCAGAGATGCGTGAGAAATATATTAAATATATGTGTTACACCAGCTGTTGACATATAATACCAACTTTTTTAATTGACGAACGATGAAATTTATCACACAGGGATTTTGTTGATATTTGGATTAAAAATTTGGATTAACTATTCCCAATAGCATAAAAATCTGTATAGCTGCTTAGGCATGATTGAGTAAGAAAGAACCAAATATTAAAATAACATGTTTATAATATCAGTGGGATTGGGTAGAGAGGCTTCCTCGTCTCTTGTTACAGAAAGTTGCCCGTTTTAAGTTAACAATTTTACGGCTATAATTTTTAATAAGGACTTGGTCCCTTTTTACTGTAATATTCTTAATAGCTCAACCAACTTTGTTTGAACAAATTATGAACATATGTTTGTGTAAAAGGAGGATTAGATACATTCGTTCAGATGGGCAAAATAAATGATCAAAATGTTTTCCTCCTGTAACAAAATGTATAAAAAACAAAATTTCCTACTTAATATATTTCCTCCATTTCAATACGCATAAGAGTCGTTTCATACATAGTTTTTTTTTAAGTTAAATAACACTTTCTGTTGGATTTGATCCCGCCAGAATATTAATATGAAAAAGGAGCCTGAATCGATAATTTTCTTAACATTCCTAACGTGTATGGAAACTTTGCAAGTAATATTAAACATTAGACCGCAAAAGGTATTTTAACTAAAAGAAATTGAAGCTCACGATTGGGAATTGTTACTCTAAATATAAACAATATAGTTCCTTTAAAAATAAACTTTATTGACGATTTATGTATAATCTCGAAAGGATTGAAGAAGGACAATTTTTTTATAATTAAATAGATCCAATCGCACAATCGAGTCACGCATGAAGAATATTCACGGTCGTTTTTCTCCGACTGTCTTAATCCCGGCGAGAGATATTAATTGCGCGTTGAATATCAGCCACGTGCTACTGTTCGAGCATCATAGCATGTGGCAAATGACAGGTAGGAGAAGGAGTGGATGGGTTACAGCAAGAATTGAGCGCATTTTGAGAATGTGAAGGGTTGTTGTGGCAGTAGCAAGGAAAATAAATATAACCGTAAATGATTTGGATGGTAGTTGTAGTTATTGAGTGCTACAGTATGATGCTTCATAATATTACAATTGCAATAAAGGTGTAACATACATGTATATGGTAAATAAATAGATATTAATTGATGTAAAACATTATATATATTTGGCGTTGTGGTTGATATTGGAACAGTGAGCAGGTTATGCTCTTTATACAGTTTCTATGATTCTAATAGTTTTAGTAATCTGCACGTATCTTGTTTATTGCGTTATCTTTCTTACTTCCCCTGCCATTTAAAAACGAATGAACTGATACAATGAAAAGTTACAGACTTATATTTCAAAGTACTTTATAATTACAGATGTGGTTTGATTATTTTTAAGTAAATTGGCATCTACAATAATTATTGAATCTAAGCACATAAGACAAATTCTAACGTACACCAGGCGTAATTTACACAAACTGTTCCAGTGTTGGTTTTATCACAAGGCATACGGTTTTTGGCTGCGCGGCGTACCGTGGAGACCCGAGTTTGTTTCCGGCCGCTCGCCGTGCGGGGCTAGACTGGTGATCCGGTCGGCTGCAAGAGATTGCTCATATAGCAATATGTCCACCGTATTGATTAGATACATTCAAATATACAAATAAGTAAATAAATAGTCAGAATATTAGGTAAATTAATAATATTAATTTTTTGCGAACCTTTTTCTCCATAAAAATTCTTTGTAATTCGCATTTATATAAAATTTTTCATTATGTAATATAAAATATATAATTTTTCATTCTTATTATTTAAAGTATTTTATGGTTAATGTTTCGTCAAAAAACAAATGTTATTGGCGACGATATCTTCGGACAAAATCTGTAAATATGGAACTCACGCTGAGTAGGAAATTATATTATCTCACTTCTTATCGTCAGTGCCTGACAGTTGAAGAAAAGGGTAAAGTGAATATTAATGCTAACACAAGTAATCTAGTGTTTTTGTTTCGTAATCGCCGACTTTATTAGGAGCATATGCTACATGAATTCTCGCTGTTTTAAGTTTTAGGGGTTTCGACTTCTTTGATTCCTTTAATTTAAAACTGTTTTAATTGACCCGTTTCCGTATGCTTACTGATACCCCATTGCTCTTATTCTGCTGACTAATCTAACGCGTGTATTCACTAAGCGCGCGATTAATATCTCTCACTGGCGGAATAATTTTTGTTTGCCGTGACCCACATATCTTATGAGAATTTGCTTCAGACCGGTGATAAACTCATAATACAGATTGCTTCAAAAGACGAAGATAAATACTATATGCAATCTAAGGATGACTTATTTGCGCATGAAATAAAAATGGGCTCTTTTTATGTCCGGAAAAGAAAACAATTCCATGTAATTTTGCTTATTACCCACTAATCGCTTGTTTATTTTGAAATGTTTAATTGAATAAAAATATTTAGAAACAGTTTTTCTTTAGTGTGTTGCTACGCCTGTACCTTCCTGTTATATTGAACATTAGCTATAATCGCGATTTCGTTAACGTAAAATTCGAGTAAGGAAATTTATGAAGAATTTTTTGCGTTTTTTTCTTTTTCCTCTCAGAATTCTATGAACATAAAGTTTACTAAAACGCTAATAGATGGCGTTGGTATCCAAATCGGTTCCGTCAGTATTGATTTTAGCAAACTAAAGTAATGTTTTAATAAATTAAAGATTGACATACCTTTTTTTATACGTAAACTTATTGAAATGAAACTTAGCTTAAATGTTAGCCCAAGCTGATCTAAATTCATCATTGAATACCACATCCAAATCGGTTCAGCTGCTGCTGAGACTAGCGTACACAGCAAAGGTGCGCACAGGCATATAAACTGACAAACAAACAAAGATTATAAAAACTGTTGCTTTAGGCTTAGTAGCGCGTTTTTAGAAGGTAGCGCTTACCTTTAGTTACAAATATTCAATGAACAGATTCATTTTTTCAGGATTGTATTGTATGCATAGATACGCATACAGAATTTCGTTACATGGTGGCCATTGCTGGTTATGCTGTGGAAATATCGAATTAACAATTTTCACTTCATTGAAAATACCCTGTGCTCGATATTTCAATCGCTTCTTTGGGTGGACTGCGAGTGAGCCGTGACCGAATTGATATTCATCAACCTCTATTTAATTTTATATTGGAATAAGACAAATGACTTCATGAAGTTTATTTTAACATTGCTGTTATGCTCTTTTATGTAATCCGTAAAGAAATATCGTCGCTCTATATAACCACTGCGTTTCTTTTCGTCGCAACTCAGCCAACGAGTGAGCAGACAATATGAATAATTTACTGTTTACTTTTTGGTGTAAACTTCGTTATTATAATATGTTGCGCTCTTACTTGCTTTGTCTTTCGAAATTATGATAAAATTTTATATATTATCGTTTAATATCCAGCAGCATTTTATAAATATATGTACATTTAATTTTACTAAATATATAAAAAATAATGAATTTGCCTCTATAAATCTTCTATTAAATTATATAATTTTTGATGATGCATGTTGCCGGTTTCAAACCATATATAGGTTGTAAGATTTACCAGTAAGTATTATTTATTACCAGTAAGTGTAAGATTTACCAGTAAGTATTATTTTTTACCAGAAAATGTAAGATTTACCCGTAAGTATTATTTATTACCAGTAAGTGTAAGATTTATCAGTTAGGTAAGCACAGTAACGTTAGTAAAAGGAAGGCTAAATATTTAAAACTTGTCACATTTTTATTTTGTCTTTTTGATCAAGTAATTTTATGTTTATGTTTTGTATTTATTTTACCGTTACGGCATTATCCCATGATACATTGATTTCATTAGGATACACACAAACAGAAGTATGATGCTAACACTGGTTTGGAACCACAATACAGAATGATTATATCAACAATTGTCTGAATAGGTTTCTGATGATAAAACTATGTTATACACAGATAAAAATAAGATATCCATAGTTTTCCGGAAACTTATAGGTGGATGATTTAATAAATTCATATACTTAATCATAGCCTTCATATTTTTTTCAAATCAATTCCAATAAAATAGGTACCGATAGCATTGCATTATAGTTATTTACGCAAAGTTTTGCACGAAACGTCGGGAGCGAGTCGCAGAGCCGGCTAATAATTTGTGCTTTGAAAAAAGTTCATGAAATCATTCATTGTTTACAATTCAAATACACTTTATAGATCGTTTGTCCATATTATTGTGACAGAGAAATGCCAAGGTGAGTTTTAATATAAAAATACGATCGTTTAATTCTCTGGATGTAGTTTAAAGTCGACAATGTAGGATCACGAGTGCACTTTATATAGTATCTCATTAAAAATCTCATTTAAAATTTATATTATAGTTTCAATTTTTTATTGATGAAACATACATTCACTTGTCAATGTTGTACCAAGTTGTTTTAGATTATTCGAAATGTTTTCAAATGCATCTCGGTTGTCACTTTATTCATTTATTTTCCTAATAGCTTTTCATTTGCAAGGGTCTCCAGTTAAAACAAACTTTAACCTATTCAATTGCAAGTTTATCGTTTTTCGTAGATACCAAATAAAAAACATTTAGAATAATATTGTATACTCTGCGTGCTTCCTTTCAAATCATCGAATAATATTACCACACTATCAACTAATTTTTTTTTAATACAGTACAATCAAGTCTATCAACTCTATAATTGTATTACTTATAACGGTTGATTGCAAATGATACAAGGATTTGGCAACAAAAGATTTGTGTATGATTATTATCATAGTGAGTTGAATTGAACTGCAATAGTGATGAAATTAATGGTACAATAAATCTCATGGATTTATTTGTTTCCGTCATTAAAAAACCAAGTTCTTATTCATATTTTGTCCCATTACGCACTTTCTGGAGGAGAATAAATAATAATATTTCTTACCGGCACATTAACAATTTTGTCTTTAGCCAATTTTAAATTTTACTCTTTGTTACAAGTATTTATTGATTTCTGACTATTACTTGAGATTAATAATGATTTAACAATAACTGTAAAGTTGGAGTTGACTTTTTTAATTTTTCTCATCATTAAGTTTTTTGAAAGGAAACGTTGGAGGTAAATCCTTGCTATTTTCTGAATGAGACGACCTTATTTCCTAGTTCGGTTTTAACTTTTTAAATTATAACAACGACTCATTATCGCTCGCCAATACTTATCAAATCGTTTAGCCTACATACTGTTTGAATCTATTTAATTACGTATATTCGAATAAATTTGAAGGCACCTCCTTTTATTTATTTCATCTGACGTCCGTTTCTCAAGGTTGTTTGTTAATTAATAGAAGATTTTCAAATCTATCCTTTAGATATATATATATATATATATATATATATATATATATATATATAAAGCATACACACAGGCACACACATATGTATATGTATATGTATATGTATATATTTATATATATCAAACATTTACAATTATCGAATTACGTATTAAATAAAATATTTTTATATGTACTCGTAGCGTATGTAAGTATTAAAGGTATAAGCTTTGATCTCAGTAAGTGTTCACTCTGACTTTTTATCAAGAAGTATAAACTATTACCGCAGACAGTTATTCCAGTCTTTTCTCTTTTTCCATTTTTCTTTATTCATTTGCAGTTTCCCGCAAGTCCAAAGTTTTCTTTATCATAATAGACAAATTTATTATATTTGTTAGAGTAGATTTATTAAGAATATTTTAATAGATATAATATTAAACCAAGAATATCAAAAATTAAATGAAACTACGTGACGTAGTATTATTTCTACTTTCTTTAAGTGCTTTACCGCGACCTAGGTTTCGTTGTATTACAATATCTTCAGGTGGGCTGTTGGTATATTAGCATTATCTTTGCTAATAGCCCACCTGAAGATGTTATAATACAATTAAACCTAGGTCGTGGTAAAGAACTTAAAGAAAGTGGAAATAATACTACATCACGTAGTTTCATTTAATTGTCAATAATGAATTTCTACAAAATTAACGCCAAATATATTCAATAACCAAGAATATCAGTCAACATTATACAGATTATGGAGGTTGATGGGGTAAGTTTGTGGTGAGATAAAACGCAAATAATAAATGTACAACGTTTTTATTTTTGTCTTATTCTTGCTTCAAAAATGGTTTTAATGACAAAACAAATTTGAAAAATTTCACCAAGAATAATGGTACATATTATCAATGATTTAACATGTGGTTGTGACCATTCCACATTAAGTGAAAACCCAGTTTCATTATTTTAAAATAGTGAAATATGTAATTATGCGAAGAAAAAAAAGTTCAAAGGAATTACACAAAAATAGAATCGTTTTTTATTTTAATTGATTATACCAAAATAGGGTCGTTTTTTACATTAAATAATTTAAAATGAACAAAAATAGTTCGGGTAAATTAATCGAAACACGCTTTTCGCTTTCACGGGGACGCGTATCGTATTATGACTCTCATGACACAGGCATAAGAATTATTATGCTATTCGTCTGTACATAAGTAAAATAACTTTAGATAAAGGTGTCGATGTGGCAATGTATGTTGACATAACGAATTCTTGGTGAAAATACACCGTGTTTTAAATTATAACCCATTCAAAACTATTTGTGTGACTAAACCACGTGTACGTTTGGGAAACACCATCTAGTATACAATTTGACGTCGAACGGTCAAGTCCACATTGTATATAGAGAGTCCATTAATGTTAACCAATCAACGACTATGTAAAGTGATATTTACATCTGTTATTAGAAATACTATTAATCGGAACGTGTTTCTAATAAAAAAATTAATGTATTTATGAGTGTGCAAGAGTGAAATATTGCATACACATACGAACGATTACATCTTGAAGAGATAATTCATTTTAATATAAATTTATTAATTTAAACCAAACCCTATTTCAGAATTTAACCGAAGGTTTTAGCTTAAGGTTACCTCGAACTTGAGCTAAAATGTCTCTTAAGTCTGCCGCGTCAAAGGTCAGCAAATAAAACCGCCGCTGTTGTGAAAGCAAATAGCCAAAGGCGTTCGGGTTTACATGTGCACCTGTCGAGAGGAGATTCGATATGTTCTCTTTATTTGTACGTATCTCACTCGAAAATTTGTCACTTAATGCTATTACTCCGATATTTGTGCGCTGTTTCCTCTGGCTTTTATTATTTGTATACTTCACAATTAAATGAAACTACGTGATGCAGTATTATTTAAAATTTCTTCAAATTCTGTACCACGACTTAGGTTTCGTTGTATCACAACAACTTCAGGTGGGCTATTAGCAAAGATATCTTATTAAAGAACTTAACGCAGTTTCATTTAATTTTGAATAATGAATTCCTACAAAATTAACCCCAAATATAATCGATATTTGTATACTTGCTTATATTATCTGTGAATATTTTGAGAATATTAACGAATTCTCCCTGTTTTCATCCGATGATGACTAATAATATCAAGCTCGAAAATTAGAGTTTCAATCTTTTCATTATAAATTCTGAAATAAGTTTTCACTGTAGTTTTTTTTACATTTTGAAAAAAAAACAAAGGCTTTTTATCCCGAATTGACATATTTTTTATCTATTTACGGGCAGAGGAACCCTACTGCAGTAAAAATAGTGTAAATCTGTTGGATCACGGAGTTTGTTATTTTTCAGGTAAATGGATATTTTATTTTGCTCCTGAAATAAGAGTTCGAGAGTCAACATACCGATTTTCGAATTATGTAAAACGTTCGCGAAAAGTATGATAAAAAAATGGAAGTCCTAAATTAATTGTTGCTAAGGAATAAACAGTGTGGAAACGTTTAATGATAGATACGGGACATTATTAGAGGGTTTTCGAAAGTCCTCTTTTTGTATGAGGGTGGGTAGTTACGGCTGCCTGACGGGGTTTTGAAACAACCAGGGTGATGGTAGGAGTTGTATATCTATAGTTCAAGCCTATTCTTGGTTATGCTGATACTTTTGAAAATGCATTTTCATTTTCATCAAAATTATGAAGAAACTGCTTTAGCTTCTAAAAGTGGGTCATTAAAATAAGGAAAAAACGTGTTTTGAAAGAAAATATCAGTGTATAAGTAGAATGATTCGTAAAGAACGTAATAACTCACTTTAAACCTTTCTTTGTGTTTCAAGCTATCTCTCGGTCAAGTCTTATTAAAATATGTTTGGAAATTTAGCCACGAAAACGTAACAAGGAAGGAAACTTTTGCTTTTATAATATTAGCGTAAAGGAAAATATTGTAGGTAGACCGTTTTAGAATCAAGTGCGCAACATGATAAAAACTTATTAACAATGCCCTCATTTTTTTTTGTTTAAAATACTAATACTCGTTCACAAGTGAACCAACACCGATCATCGTCACGAACAAAGTACCACTTCTTCAATTTTTGACAAATATACTTTAGATCTATGGTTAATGATCGGTGCACTGAACGAGTGTGAAGACTTACCGGCTTTATTTCATTTTCATTGTTAATCGTTTAACGATAACCAATTGCTGCAAAATAAAAATGGAATTTAGCGTGTTCTCATTAAACTGGAATATATAGAAAGGTAGTCTGGTATGCTGAGAAAAGTCTGCATTTTTTGCTATAAAATATCAAAATCATAAACAAAAATTAGTATAAAATTTGTTTATTTTCTAACACATTAAAATAATATCATTACGTTAATAGTAGTATAAAATTATGTGTTTTGAATACAATTAATGTACAGTTTATATAAAATGGTTTTTCTGATTGCTAAATATACAACAAGAAACAAATTCGGTCTGTGACGAATGAGAGCTAACTCGCTGATTGTTAGTTGTGAATTTTGCTCATTGTGGGCTTTGTTCATTACAAACTTGTAACTACTATTGCGGATGTCATAACTCAGCTATTCAACGTGGTTTCTCTGGAGCGTTGATGAATTATTGACTTGTTAACAACCCGACATTTTCTCGTGTCGTATTTATTTCATCGCGGTCTGTGTTCTAGCGAGTGGCTGTGTTCTGTGTTCTAGCGAATTGCTTGCTGTACGCACATACCGTGTTTATTTATATTACATATTATAAATAAGTGGAATTTTATCCATCGTAGACTTTCTATTTGTATTTAATGAATTCAGTTTTAAAAGTCGAAAAATATTACAACGCTCCAAACGTTTGTTGTTATAGGTGAGTCCATTGAGAAGTTTCTACTTTAAGTAAAGACCTATGTCAGGTGTGCACTTCGTGTTTCTTCTTACTACAATATATTGCAAAGATTATGATTTTATTATGATGATATTATTTTCTAATCCAACTAAATTCACCTCAATTAAATTAATCTTTACTTTTATTCTCTAATTCGGTAAAGCAACTTCTTCTTTACTAGCTAGACTTACATGAAGTGATGAAGATACAATTCAGGTAATCTTTCATAGAGGCGAGACCCCTATAGAGTGACTTTAAAAATAGTATTTAATTTGATTTAAAAGAGTAGTTCCAATTTAGTATCATTTTTGTCTCTGATATTGCATAGTTACTATTTTGGATGGTCTTTAAATTGCTATCTATAGCACAGATGCTTCAGATACGATACAGGTTTTATGTTAATGGGCTCTTTATTATTATTTAGATTTTTTATAACAAAAGTTGTTTCTTTGCATACGTTAATTTAAATATTAAAAATATTAATACATGACTTATTTAGCATCTAAAAATTCATCGGAAGTTTTAATGACACGGTTATGAAGATAAATTTTCCTCGTGTTAGATAAATAATTTTTTTTATATAATTTTCTAATTATAGTTAAAAATGATAGTGGTCTTTCCGAAAGGAATCATTGCTTGCAAGTAACAAATTAAAAATATTCCAGTAATTACTATTGTTGGAATAAATTTTAAGAATGACATTAGAAATAATACAAATAGTGGCATTAAAGATAATCAAAAGAATAAATAAGCACACAAATAAAAATATTAACGAATTTCTTGAATAAAAAAATATTTGTAATTCTCATTTACTGCTAAGAGTCATCATTAGATTATGAAAGTTACTTGTTAATAAAATTTATCTTTCGGAATATCAGAATGAACAGTCACAGAATTTGCCAGGAGAATATCTCAAATACAAATTTTGTTTTGATCATATAATTTGTTAGATTTCGTAGCCAAACGGCTGAAATGGAATATTTATAACTTCGTTTGTCTGTCGGTATATCACAACGGTAGTTCATGCTTAAATTTTACGGGAAGACTTATGAAATTACATTTATATATTGTCAGTATGAAATTATTCTTAATTTTTCGTAAAGTGGCTTGGCTTCATCGAGTGCTATATCACTTAAGTGTTTTACGAATGTGGGTATGAGTAGGTATAATGACAACAGATGGATTCAGAGAGCAGTAACATACTCCTGACCGTGAGGAAGAAGAGTGAGAGGCCGCCCACACACTAAATGGATGGATGAAATAGCGACAGTAGCAGAACAAAGTTGGCTAAACACCGCTAAAGATAGAGAGAAGTTGCATACCTTGGCAGAGAGAGAGAGAGAGAATGACTTTTATTTATTAGGTATATGTCTTTTCGTAAAGCACAAATTATTTATGAAAATGATTAAATAACCATGAATATATAAATTTGTTGGCAAAGATTTGTAGAACTAACATGCATGCCTCGATTTTTTTATAAATGGTACAATTTCTCTATGAATGATAGAAAATGAATATACAAACTAGTTCAAAATTATAGATTATTAAATAAATAATACATTAATCCACTAACATTATATTAATCCGTAAATAAACGTATTTACGTGAATGAATTTAATAAAACATAAGAAATTAGAAGACAGAGCTAATTCGATAAGCAAACTTAAAAGATGAATGGCAAAAGTACTAAGGAATTGAATTATCAATAAAATTATTGAGGCAAAAATTTTACAAAAGGATCAAAAACGTGTGCTTATATATATTTGTACAAAATCGATCGGGAAAATTAGTTTGAAGTGAAATGAATTTGAACACTATATTTCTTGAATCATTTACTCATACTTTCTAACTTGTAAATATTTTAATATGAAATTTAACCTATTCATCATTAAAAAGTGAACAATGAATGGATTGACAACTAAGTGTTTTAATTTCATTGACCGTGTGTACTTAAGGGAACGGGAGAGTGAGCATTACAATATTAAAAAATATGCACGTTTCCCGATATAAGCGAATATTTTTCAATAGATTTATTAGACCCACTTCGTTCATTCGAATTGTGGATTAATTTTTAAATGAAAATTTATCAACCCTCTAGGATCTACGTTCTAGTTTACGCACTGTATATTTTTTCGTGCTCACAAAATATTCCCAAAAGATTAGGTTGATAGGTACAAAAAAGTGTACTATGCATACACATGAGTAACGCATGTGTTACGCACATAGTCTGTGTCGATTTACACGTACATGTGAACTCTGACTTCAAGTTGACTTGTCATGGAAGTTACTCATCTCTAATTTACAGTGAGAACACCAGAGGCTTGCATGCATGTTAGTGAACGTAATATATGTCTAATTGTGGACACGATATGAAATACTGAATAGTATATGATAACTTTATTATTTGCAAGTCCTTTTACTTTCAGCACATTCAATTCTCCTGTTTTTCTCGAGTCTGTGTTAATATTTTCATTAATTAATATCCATTTGGTTACTCTCGACTATACTATATATTATAATTATTGAATCGAATATTCTTTGCTAGTGGCCATGCTTCGAATACGTGTTATAAAATTGTAGCCTATTTCAAATAACCTACTGTATCGAGTTACCTCACTAATCGATAACTGTAAGTATTAATTTTACCAATATATTTAATTCAGAAGCGGTTTTATACCACTTTATTAATTAAATATCACATCAACTTTAACATAACTATATAATGTAATTTATTCTCGATTTTCTCTCTTTTGCTTCCATCAAATCATATCTGTCTCTTTGTTTATACCAAAATTATCGAAATATTTCTTTCCCACAATGTGGCGGCGAAAACAAATTGGTGACGTCAATGAAAGTAAAAGAAAAAGCGACGGTAATATGGTGACGTGAATGAAGAAGTTTAAACGAAAATATAAATTGAAATACAATGTTTAAAATGGGATAGGAAGAGTGAGATAGCACAACATTGCACAACTTTTTTTAAAACAGTCCAAGCGTAGCTAGACCAGATTGGGTTTCGTCCTTTGTGCATGGATTTCCAATATTTTTTACGGGAAATAAGCTAACATGATTCGTCTTACGTCAATTTATTTTATTCACACCTATGTTTTACTCGCTCACCTATAATTTAAATATAGAAACTGTCGTAAATATATCTATCTCTTATTATACGAGCCTTTTTGCTGTAAGTCCCTTTTTTAAAGTTATTCTACATTTGAATGTGTGTGTGAAAAATTTCCGAATATACGCGAGTCCTACTAAAATCATTTTCCTTCTCCGTTTCACATGGTTGCGAAGGCACGTTTAATTTTTTGTTAATATATTACTACATATTAATTGAAATCTCTATATGAAATATGTATATACTTACGAAAATTCGTGTATGAAATCGTAAATAAAATATTAAGTATAAATACACATAATCTGCGGCCAAATATTTGCTTTCATCAATACTGTCAAATAAAATTTTATTTCACGACTAGAATTTAATTCAAAGAGAAATTAAGAGGATTAGATAACGACAATTGGTTGAAACTGGTTAACTATCGAGTTTAATCCAAGAGAGGTTCGCAAAACTGTGTAAATTGTTGGCGCTTTATGCCCGTCCCGACTAGTTCAATTAACACTAATTGAGACTTACGGTGAAAACTTGGAGGCAAAGTCAACTGTGATTAATATTTGAAACGAATTCGTTTCTAATGGAACGTGGTTCATTTTATATTATAAAATATACCCCTCAATGCATAGCAGCACATATTAGCTAAATGTAGGAGTGTTTCCGATAAAAATGTTTGAAACTCTCGCGTATTTGTGTCATAGATATAAAATGAATGTTTTTAGGAATAAATATTTATGGGCATAAATAAACATTTTTAAGCGATATTTTTAGCTAGTAAACAAACTGTAAAAAAGTATTTGGTCTTTCCATATTTATCAAAATGGCAAAAAGCAATTTCAGACAATTTATTAATGCCTAGAATAACTGGATAATTAGAATCGAAATTATAAGCAGACATGGGATTTACAATACGCCTTTGGCAAAGGTAAAAATACTAAAGTGGACGAGTTGTTGTCTCCAAATAGAAACGTATGTTAAAGTAATAAATTAATTTTATCTTATATTGGAGAATGCAACGCGGACACACGCCGAATGCGGATTCGACCAAATAAACGAATAACGAAGTTTCATTTCGCGCTTGCCAAACCGAATATTCAGCCAAATTATGTGCATATAAGCATATTGCAAAACTGCTCGACACAGGTTCGTGCAGTTGTATAATACGTACACATGTTTAATTTAATTTAAATTTTCTTATCTACTTCTACTAATCTTATGACAAATAGAATTAAGAATTTAAAATAATTTCGATTTAGGCCGCAAATTTGGAACAATGTATTTTCAGCGGATCATTATTTTGAGCGTGTATCCTGGTACACTTAATATATGGAAATGTATGAGTTTATGTCTTCGTAACAGCTATTGCAGCATGTAGTTATACACATCCTGTTCAGTGACTAAGTGGAGCGTTTTGTTTAGTGTGCAAGCTGATGTAGTTAACAGACTGAAAAATATAAAAATTTAATCAATAGGGTACTTATCTTCCGCGTTTTTTTATTTGTCAAGTGTATACTATATAGATCATTTTATTCAGCGTTTTTGTAACAACTAGTAAAATTTGTATTTTGAAGTAATAATGAGAAATTGAGGATTGGATAATATTAACATAATTTTAGAAGAAAACAGTTTTATTAAACTTGATTTTTTTTACAAAAGAAGTGTTACAAGTGGCATAGTAAAACCCAGATATTATCTGGTAGAGTTTGTTACAATATATCATAAATAATAAATAGTGAAAGGATTTCTGTTAAATATAGTTATGTCTACAGTATGCTTTGATTGTACGAGTACACTTTGTAGCCATATTGTACCTTCATCCGTGCTGATTACGAAAATATATTTATATACTTTATAATTACTAAATGTGGTTACCACGATCGAATAGCTTTTATTATAATATAACTTTATTTTAGACATTTATTTTTATTATAGAATCTAGACTCAACTATTTAAATAAGGGAATATTAATATATGAAATTGAATTCTAGAGAAACTTACTGAACTTGCAGGAACTGTTAAATAATTTTCTTAAAAAAAATATGTAAATACGGCAAATGGATATCAACGAGGTATTTATATTATCGACGAAATGATTAATAATGCACATTGTATAAAAATATTCAAATACATGCAATGCTAATTAATTATGCTTTTAGTGTCATTTTGACTAAGGTATAACAGAGTTTATGTACCTTAACTCCATATACATTTAATAAATAAAAGCAAAATGAACTAAGTAAAATCACGTCTTTTTGAGGGCTCGCGAAATATTGCTGTTAAATAGAGTACGTACAAATTAAAAAATCACGATGTTAATATTTAAATTTTCCAAACCATCAAAAGCCGAGCTTTAGGTTAGTTAATAAAAAAAGTATTACGTGTATTTATAGGATGATTTTATATAAAATAATTTAATTTTGTTTCTCATTGTGTAAAAAATTCCTCATCCGAATTTTTTCTTGTCTTTTACACTCTGACAGATATGAGTATTTAATACTAAAAAATCTATAATAAGGAAATTGTATATTTAATGCTAAACGTTTTACTATTTTACTCTAGAACAAGTAATATACATTAAACAAATAGAAGTTTCTTTTCTCCAATATCTACAACTGTTACGTAATTCTGAACTTGGAGAACTGCAATTGCGAATTTTTTGTGAACTGCGGTTGCGAAAGCTAATATTAGGCTATTAAAAATGAAAAATCAAAATTTTTAATGTTAAGCGAATGTGACATCTTCATACTTTGTGAGAAATTTAAAATAGGCATTATTAGAAATTTTACAAATTCATGAAATTTAAGATCGCCCTTACCAGTAGGAAATAAAGTTGGAAATGATTTATAAATATGTCCATCACATGTAAATCCATTAAATGTTACGGAAGTCAACGTAAAACACGAGTTTCATTATTTTCTTCCTGAATGTCCAATACATTATTCACTGTCTCTCAATTACGTGGAAAGGTCTCTCCTGGGGTTACAGATTGATAAATATTATTTAACAAAGGATTTTCACGACTTCATTATGAGGTAAATTTCGTAAATTATTTTCATCAATTAGGATATAACGATACCAAGGGATTTTTATTTTTAAGATATTAAAGGTTTTTTAGATCAAAGTAGCCCCAAGATTCTTACGATTTACAATTAAATCTTTATATCGTTCTTCATTGTGTCTTCTAAAAATATATTTTAAATAATATCAATAGAATGAAGTAAAAAGTAATAAAATTCTCTAAAAAGACTGTTTCCAATTGAATATTTTAAGTCATTCTATTATATAACCTATTATCATCGTGCGGACTTAAACCAATAACTGTTGCTGAATAAATGTTTACTTTTTAAATATATCAAGTTGTGGTCCCTGATTGATGTTAATGTGTACAGAAAATATATTTGCTTTATATTTTTACTGGAAATATGGACAGTTTCAACATTAATCGTATACACAAAATAGTGAGCATCATCTCAATTCAATTTCGTAAATTATTTTCATCAATTAGGATATAACGATACCAAGGGATTTTTATTTTTAAGATATTAAAGGTTTTTTAGATCAAAGTAGCCCCAAGATTCTTACGATTTACAATTAAATCTTTATATCGTTCTTCATTGTGTCTTCTAAAAATATATTTTAAATAATATCAATAGAATGAAGTAAAAAGTAATAAAATTCTCTAAAAAGGCTGTTTCCAATTGAATATTTTAAGTCATTCTATTATATAACCTATTATCATCGTGCGGACTTAAACCAATAACTGTTCCTGAATAAATGTTTACTTTTTAAATATATCAAGTTGTGGTCCCGGATTCATGTTAATGTGTACAGAAAATATATTTGCTTTATATTTTTACTGGAAATATGGACAGTTTCAACATTAATCGTATACACAAAATAGTGAGCATCATCTCAATAAGAAGTTAATTCATTACCTGGATTTTTCTTCCATCTACTTGAACGGCCCTTGCACCACGCATCAAAAAACCATTACGTTCGCGTCTTTTACAGCAGTTAACGTACGATTTAGTGGCATTTCGCTGTAATATCACAAATTATGAAATGGTTAACAATGATAATAAAATATATTAGCTAATTAAGTATTTGAATATTTCTAAATTAAAAACAGGAAAAACTTACCTGCCAATTGTCATCAATATTACACCTCATAAAGGCTCTCGTAGGGTTTACCTCAGAGCTAGTTAAACATTTTATTTTAGAGCCAGTTTATTTAGTTTTGTAAACATATTTAATTATTTCAGTTACTAATAACTTTAAATATGTGACGAATAAATGCACTAATATTACTTCAATTTCCAATAAATTTAAATATTTCATAAACTTGTAAAAATATTTCTAATATGGTTCTCCTATTCAGTCCATCATTTTATTCATACAGAGTCATATACTCTGTAATATGTAATACGAACTTGTCTTGTTAAACAAACTTCCAAATTTGCGGCCTTAGATGTAACTAATGTTAGTTACTTATTATTCTTATTAATATATTATTCTTATTAATATAAACTAGCGTGACCCGTGCGAAGTCTTCGCATTATTTATTCTATTTTACTAAAATTGACATATAGAGGCGCAAGTATCAAAAGCATTGAGCTAAAGCGCCACTTTATTTATACGTGAGTGGATTTGAAATTAAACAAAAATTTTACCGGCCGTCAATCATATTGACGTTGAGCCGTTAGATGGCAGCATTGCTGTTTTGTGTATGCAATTTTAATAATTAATTAATTTGCAAAAACAATAGCAATAATAAAGTTTTTAGTTGTGGATGCCGGTAGAGCAAGCAATTATCTATAAAATGATATATAATTTATGTGGATTAGTTGTGAGGTTTTTTCTAAAAAGGGAGTGTAACATCTTAACCTTAGCGTATTAATATATATGATGATGATGGTGATATGATGATGATATTGATTAAGGTCGATTATATATTTGAGTCTGTATTTTAAGTTAATGTCTAATTTTACCCATTTAAAATAACGCACCATATTCTATTACAATGTTGATTTGTAGCTAAGTAAATTTTAATTTATTTTATTTTTATTTATATTTAAGCCCACTTCTAATGTGAAAAATACTTTCTATTTCTTAACATTTTGATCTAACACTCGCTATAAGACCACTGCGACTGTGGTGAAACGTTGAAACCTAATATTTGAAAAAGTTGAATAAATGTGGATCATATAATAACACTTTCTTGTATTTTAAATTAGTACACTGTGTATAAATTCTCATGAAAAAGCAAAAATATTATTAATTCACATATCGTTAAACTTTATTCAAAAAACGTCCCTCGGAACTGTTAATATTTTCTGGCCGTCATGACGAGTTTGTTGCTTCCATGGCGTCGGAGTCTGTCGTTGGATTCATTAAACTGAGGATATAGGGTTTGAGTTCGGTCATATTGGATCGACTCAAAGCATGAGGGCAATGAAGGAACAACCAATTCAGATATCCGGACAGTTACTGACCCCGTGCGTCAGGTGGTTGCGATTGTTTGTATTACATAGAGAGTGGTATTGTCATATGAGGATAGCTACCTGATGTTTCTCAGGTGGAATAAGCTATTGAAAATCTATTGTGTTGATCTTTTGTGACGATGTTCAAAAATAATTAATAGAAAGGCATTAACAAAAAATATGATTGGAAAGTGTGATATTAGCTACAAGTTATCTTCGCTGTTCTCTTATCATAGGTTATTTTATTTTAACCTACCTGTTCTTTATATTATCGTTTTGTTTTATAAAATAATTTTTTGATGTAATAGTAATTTAAGGTAAAAATTCTTTTATAATTTATTATAATATACTTGGATCTCGTAACGGTATATTCTTCATTTGTTATATTAGTCTATTTAATTTATTAGAACAAACTTGTTTTTGTTATCTTGATTTTTTTTAAATGTTTGATACACCTGTTACTTGAAACACAAAGTGTTTTGTAGACTAATTTTCATAGACTTTTTATTCAAATTTATATCTATTTCTTCATTCAGAAATATCTTTTGGTTAATTTGACTTACGCAATTTTAAAACTAGCCCCCGCCAGTCAACTGTGGAATATGAAGTACTTCCTAATTAAATTGTCTTTTTATAGGACAGAATTAGATTTTGGTGTTTTTTATTCCTCTCTCCTCTACTCTAGTTACTGGTACTTTAACGACTAGAAAATACCTAATTATACTCACAACGTGATTATAAGTAACTTTTGTGTAGATATTTAGAATAATGATTATTTCATTTTCATTCTATCTTTCCACACCCTCAACATTTCAAATTTATACTTACGTTTATACATTAAGTCAACATCTTCTTAAATATACGTTTTCTTTTGTAGTCAAATCAAAACTCCCGAATAGCTTGACATGAGCTCATCTTTTCATTATATAGGTTGCGTAGTCCCAAACACTTAATAAAATTCTTTTAACACTTTTTTTCAATGATATTGAATTATCTTTGCTTGCGGACATGCAGCCGATTAAATCAGTCGACGACAAAGTTAGCGAGTTTACTAAAAAATATCACAATCAAGGGCAATCTTTCGCTCATCATACTCATTAGTAGTCATCGAGGCAAAGAGATAGCCAAGTACAAAATCTAACATTGTACTGAGAAATGGAAAAACTAAGTAGTTTTAAAAATAAATATAAAAAGAACCCTTAATTTTTAATACTAACTTGTGCTTGACCAAGCTATCAGGTTAGTTACCTTGAATATTGCGTTTTATTTAATGGTCAGCAGCAATCAGTTGTAAATCTCCTAAACATGTGAAATCAAATCCAGACTAATATTATTTCAATAAAGATATTATAGTTCTAGCCATTACTAATGTATTCAATACATCAATTTTAACGGCTTCTTTTTCCTTTTTAAATGAAAAAAGGCTTACATCATTCCACTGCTCAATAATGTCATTCCACTGAATATGTATTGGGTAACGACTTTGTCCGTTTTTCATTTTACTGTTATTATCTAACGTTTTTAAGCATATTATACATGGTTTAAAATAAGCAACATCGTCTTAATTCTATTCTACCTAATTTTAAGTCAAATTCCTGTTCTACCTTTCCTTCATTAAATAGTAATTATGACTTAAGAAAGTGCATTTATTTCTGTGGATTCTTGTTTGAAATAAATCTATATATCCCGAATTTCTTTAGATTGGTATAAATCGTATTTAAACAGGTTGTCAAAACATCATTGTTTGTTTTGAGTGGACTAATTTGTTAGCTGGCGTGATGCAAGGCAGTTTGTTTTCTCCACTTTCTTAAATTTTTATTGACACTAGTCAAAACTCTAGTTATTTGCATGTAATGCATAGATTATATTAATATATTCCAATCCCGTAAAACACCCAGATTTATAGATCCAATATAATCTTGATTGGCAGTCCTTGGTTTGCAATGTCAGATCTCGATTGAATTCATTGATTAATAACATTAGAAATTTAAAAATCCATACGCACTTTCAAAAGTTATCTGAAAAAATTATACGTCCTATCTCCATCCGTTACTTTCCTTCCATACATATAGTATTTCACTTCTTACCTCATTTGTTTTCCTTTTTACGGTCAAACGGTCAATGTAACGCGGGAAAACGGTCAATGTAACACTTAAAACTGTTTGTAATATTTAAAGCGAGTTCAATCACTCTAAGTGAATTTTTCAATAAGCATCTTTTTAATATATATCTTATAATGGACGTGTTAATATATATCTTATAATGGGAGTGCAAAACGAATGTACTGAAGGCGTCAATAAATGTGACCTATTGAGTGTTTTAGTATATTATTCTACCTGTTTAAATCGTAGAACATTTTTCGAAAAAGATAACGTTACGTAACGCCTTATTTTAAAACATATTGAAGCATATTATACTACAATGAAATGGATTTACTTTCTATTACCACTTATATTTCCCATTAATTTTTTTTTTAAATATGAATGAGAAATTTTGTTTTTCGTAATTCAGCAGTACTTAGGAGGCATAATTTAAAACAGTTCACATCTTATATTACACATTTTAAAACTATACCGGAAATTACGACAATACTTAATCATTTATCATCAGTTGAAATCAATTTAAATTTATTTCCTTTGGATTCCAGTTGTGCTATTAATAATATTTGATTCAATGACGATAGCATGATATTTATTTATTGAAATAAAGTGAATCATTTAAACCACACATTACATTAAACTATTTGGAAGTGTACCGATTAATGGGGAATATCTGATTTTAGCAGAAGTTATAAACAATCCTTTTTTTACATCCTTGCATGCACAATTTGGTGTAAGATGCAAGTTTTTGTGTTCCGAGGGCGTATAAGTTTCTTTAGAAAATAATGAAAATATCATACTCTATTCTTCATTTCTGCGGAAAAAAACTAATTTTACATTAAAGAACATAAAATTGCTTTTTGAATATGATATTTAATCTATCTGAAATGAATTTCCTTTGAATTCAAAGCGGATACTGATTCTAATATTTTATTTATACTTTTTAATCAATCGTATTATGTAGTTCAAGCAGTCAAAGAAATATTGAATGGTTTTGAAATTACGGAATGTGGCAAGAAGAACTTTTAGGACTAGACTTGAGTATTTTTTTCTTGGTAATTTCAGCCTGGTGGTGAGAGGATTTGAATTTCCTGTTTCAGTGTTATGCACGCTTCGGGATTATAAATGACTATCACATAGAAACTATGTATTTTTCTGGTATTCTATATGCTAATGGGATTAATATTTGTGTTATCATGATCGCAGTGTGAATGTTAATGCCATTAGTGAGAAGGTGATTTTATTTATTATTTTAATTTAAAATATTTGCTTGCCGAGAATCTTGTTTATTTGTGATGACTGATTTTCAAATTCGTCTTAGTTGTTTTATTGGGAAAAATGTGTAAGTTTGAGTGGTGATCTAGTAGTTGTGGAATTTGATGACATATTAAAAAGTACAAATTATAATATTTTCACAAAATATTTAGAAAATGACAGAAAAAATTAATTAACTAATTCCAAATCACGAAATAATTATTCATCTAAAGAGTGGTTAGGCAAATAGACATACATATTTTTTTCATTTTCTTTTAAATTATTGAAAGTAGACTTAAAAAGACATGTCTTGACGAATACAACATTTCCTTCCACTGCCTTATCGACAGGAAATACAATTAAATTTGAACGATTTCAAATATGGAATTGAAATATCTTTTAAAGAATTGTGACAAACTGTCTTGATTCCAGCTACTCGTGAATGACTATTGCATAATATATTGTGTCGCACAACATTAAGTCATGTAAATTGAATTCAGTTTCTAAAGTGGAAATTGGTACTTATATCGTGATGAATATCGACGGCATTTCAAAATTTTCCACACATGAAATCTTATTAATATTCTATGCACTTATTTTCTTCTATTCGGATATTTGATGTTATTTCAATTTTTTAAAAATAAATGTTGAACATAAATTGAAACGAGTGCAAAATATACGTTTTTATAAGCTTAAACACAAAGCTCCTAAAATTTTCTGAGATTTATCTATTTTATTTACTTATTGTAGAATTCTATTGATGGAATATGGAGAGTACGTAAGATGTCCTTTTTTTAGTACAGTCGTTTAAGCTACAGTCTATACAAATTATAATTGGCAAAGCTATGGTAATCATTTAGAGGATGTTTTAATTTTTACACTAGTATATATAATATCTACAACGTGAAAGCTAGATATTCTTTGACTGAGAGTGAAAACTTAGAAAATATTTTCGGTGATAAGCAGTCAAGCCATAGGTCTCCTACTGGGTGACGAATCGTTTATTTAATGTTTTGCATGAGGTAGAGAAACGTCAAAGATACCTTTAAATGGATTAATTCTGAATCTTTCCAAGTATATTCTGACTCTAAAATATGTTGTTTTTCGAGACTCGTAAATACCGTTTTACTCCTATAAACAAATGTTATTTTGAGCTAATGTATTGGCAATACATGTTTAAATGGATTGAAAACTTGTTTTACTCGAAAAAATTAATTCTGGAAAAAAATCCCTTCGTAACTAGTATAAGTTAAGGATTTAGACTAAAAAAAAAAATATGTATAAAATAAAAATATATGGTTATCTAACAAGTTCGACAAAATATTTAAAATATGATGAAATTATAGCATTTTCGAATTGTTAAAATCTAATTACATGTGAATCTATTACTATATTCATAATATAAAAATATTTCTACAAAACAGGTATATTTCTTCTTTCTAAGTATGTTACGTTGAATTTAAAGCAAAATTACTGTTTACGTAAAAAAAATACTTTTTTACGTAAAACGATCAAAAATCTCTTCATGATGAAAACTATTTTTTCATATAGATACCGCACTAGAGATGACTGCAATAAAGCGAATGGTTTATTAATTTTTGTTCAAATTCATCTTTTGAGGATCTTATGTGATAATGATATTCGAAAATAATCTACTGTACTAATATTAATATGAGTATAACTTTCAGAAGTAGGATCAATTGTAAAAGAAAATATTCGAGGAAGTGACAAGTTTTTTGGGGTTTATAATGAGATATGAGAGGTATTTTTTTATGTTTCGTAACTTTCTCTACTTTATTACTGTAACATAGTTTATTTGTTTTTAATCTGAAATTTAAACTATGGCATTTGGCTTTGTTTTTAAAGTTACGAAAGTTTCATGTAAAAGTATGTCTACATTTTTCGCGGTACTTCATTGCAATGTTACACCAGAAAGTTAATCGATGAATCCGTTCCAGTGTCAGGGATTATACATTGAGAGTTAGACTTGCAGAGGGAAATTCCGCTCTGCGATGAATTACTCGCGTCCTGTAAATAAGTTACATATACATGATTAGAATCGTAGTTACAATTTAGTTGAATGTACGTACATATCAGGAAAGGAATATAGGAAATTGTAAAAACAATGTATCATTTCCCAACTATTTAAGATTCAATCAAATTTTCCTTGTGCCAATTTTATTTACGTTTTGAACAATAGCCTTTTTAAGAAAGATAATATTAACATTTTCTCAGAGATAACTGGAATAATCTATATACTATATATAGTACTAGATATAAGTTTATCTTGATAGAACTGAAATATATAATTCTTAGAAACACCTAAGAATTTAGTCTCTTAAACTTTATCATATTTCAGAAAATAAATAAAAGGAATTCAAAACTTGTTACCACAAATAAACATAATTCACTTTAAGCAAATATTTTTAATCAAAATAAAATAAAAATTTGCCTAGTCACTAATGTACTAGACATTTTAACTTTAATCAAGTTAACACAAATCTCAATCTCATAATACCAGAAATAAACATAGTTACTGTGTTATAGTTCTTACTAACTTCGAAATGTATAATAAATGTGAATAACACTGAAATAAAAAATTTAAATCCGCCCATTGGTAGGTGGACTAGAAAATTATGACTAATTTATTTAGGGTAACATTACTTGTAAATGTTACGGGTGACATTTTCTACCATTACGATTAATATGTGTAATAAAGGTTCACTCGGATTTTTAAAACTTTCTCTCATCATTTATTGACTTTACGGCTATTTCGACAAATATGTATGTAGTAAATGAATAAAGGTGCTTTAAGCGTACTATTTTGTATTATGAATAATTCGAATTTACTTACAAAACGTAATCGCTAAGTTATCTACATATAAAACTAAAACTTAATATAAATGATTAATTCATATCTCAATTTCTATTCAATCCGAATACCGCAACAGACAAAATTTATGAAAAGCGTAAGTTTCAATGTCGATAGGAGATGTTATCCGTAGGTTTGTTCGACGTGTTGTTACGGGATTAAGCTAAGGCTGTTTTGAACAATAAGTACAAAAATAATTTATTAATAGCAATTAATCATTACGTTAATTTTTTTAATTATTCACAAATTTTTTATTACTTTTTTATTTCGGTCCTTATCTTTGAAAGGCATGCTGCTGAAAATTATAGTAACAGCGTGGAAAACCAGAATGCTGCAAATTACGTAAATTAAATTAGGCGGAGTATATTTTTGAATGGGATAAAGATTTATTTATACGGGAGTGTCAATTAAAAGACCATGAAAGTAGTATTAAAAATTAGTAATATTAACATTATATTAAACTTATAAAACATTTGGTAATTGGTCTAGTAATTTTTACTTTAGTGTGTCAAAATTGATTTCTAGTTTGGTCTTATAGTCAGAAACAGGAACCGGTAGCCGCTTTCGGCATCGTTCGGAGGCAAATGGAATTTTTTTGCGTACCGATATTAAGCAAAATTGGACTAGCTTTTATGTTAAGCGTCGAATAGTGTAAGGCCAACTAATTTTGAGCTAGTTAGGTGTGGTTTACAATTCCGTTATCATTGATGGATGATAGGAATGGACAGATAGTCCAATATGTCTTAAATCACTCTTATTGGTACTTTATCTTTAAGGTAGTCTTGGGGACTACCTGCTACTTTACGAAGATTAAACCGAAGCGTTATAAAATAATTGATGGATTTAAATTTTCAAGTATTTTATTTTTGAACTATCAATGTAATTTTTTCAAGTAAGTTTTTGTCCCAATTAAAGAGAAATTGTATATTCAATGTATTATAAAGGATAACCATGGTTCTAAGTTAAACAATAGCGTTGATAAATATCATTGTATCATAAGGGCATACTTCCTAAATTGTTTTACAGAACTGTGGACAGAAGTGAATCCCCCGAAACTTTGTGAAAATATAAGAAATATAACTAATATTAGATAGTGGTAAATCATTTTTGATTTTTTTTTCTTTTGCTAATAAAAGGTACTTCCAAATGTTTTGAAGATTTTTCGTAGCAAGAAATAAAAAGAACTGAGTCTTTACTGGCGAAATATTATTTCCACATCCATGCTCTTTTCTTATTTTGTTTTTTTTTTCTTAATTTTAATTTCATAACCTCAGTTTTTTTTTTCGCAAATGCCAAAACATCATTTTACTTTTAATTCGGTTACCTTCAATAATTAGCATTAATTAATATCTCCTAAAATATAGGTAATATTACATGAAAACATGAGAACACATAAGATGAAAATATTTTTTTTTCTAATTTAGGTCTTTATTATGTAAAAATTATTTATTATCAAAACAATACAATTCTTTTCATTTTCAACATTCTTGAAAATTATTTGAGCATCGTACCGCTCACTGTTCAAGCCTTAATAAGGTACTAAGTGCATCATGTACTATATTGCTTTGAGGAAAAAATATTTATCCCTCAAAGAAATAAAAGCACAAAATATTTTTATCTTTAAAACTTTAGTATTTTCTTCTTTTTGTGGTTTCAAATTAACTTAACTTTTCATAATTTCAGCTTCACTACCATTCTTAGTTTAAATATCAAATTAAATCGACATTTCACTCATGAGAAAGAAACATAGCCCAAGTTTTCTTTCGTAATAGTTATAAATCTAGCATTGAACGCTAATAATTTATTTATCATAAAACTGGCATTGACATTTAACGCACATATGATTATTTTTAATTACTTATGATGGAAAAATTGTACATTTTTATTATTGTAAAACCAGTCTGTATCAGCTTCGGCTATAGGGAACAAATATTTGAAATTGTAGCCCTTTGTTTGACTATAGTAAGCTGGGATGTTTTAATTTATCCATTTGTTCCGTATATAAATATCCACTTTTAATGTTCATAATTTATTCGTTACTAGCAACCAGTAAAAGAACGCTTCTCAAATTCATGACTTGTTTACTTTGCCAAAATTGTTAAATAAAATATAAATTTTGATAGAGATGGTTTAAAGGTTTTCTCGTTCGGAATGACTTTCGTGATAGGATTATAGGAAGTGGTTAGATTCCTTAACTTACACTACATAGACAAATTGTGATGTGGCGTATATAAATTCTCACAGCGTGTTTTTTTTTATGAATAACTTCTGTTAAGGGGGTAAGTGTTAACTTTCAGAGGAAAATACATAAATATTAACAAATATCGGCTAATCGACTTCTTAATTTATGAATTATATTTTTGTATTATATTTTTGTATTATATTTACAATTTCTAATGTATATTTTTTCATTTCACTGAAAAATAAAAACCATGTGATCAATATTCTGACAACAACAATACTCACACTTTTGTACATTAATGAGCTTTTGATACTAGAATCCTCAACTGATCCCTCACTTTAAACATTAATATAAATTTTCTTGTAACATGTAGCGCCAGTGAGCGTGTTTTTTTCTAAATTTAAATTATTAAAATAATAAGAAGGCATTAGTATTTTCATGATAAATATATAAGGGATTTTGATACATACGTTTTTAAATATTCAGTTTTTAGGGAAAAATAATTAGGAAAAAAGCATATACTTTTCCGTTTTAATTTTGGCACAAATATTTTCTTTAAATTTAAATATTGTGGCAAATTTCTTTTTGGAAAAAGAGGTGAAAATATTTGACAACAGTTTAAAACTAATAAAATATTTGTAGAGGAAAAGAGAAATGGTCTTCTTTTACTTAATAGGAACCCATTTTTTTCACAGACATTTCTTTTGACACATTCACTGTGATAATACGAAAAAGTGGAAAATATGTGCCTCTAGAATGGTTTTATTTCAATAAGTTAAACAAATATATAAAAGTTTTGATTTTGAACCATTGTTATTTTGATTTACTGATTGATTGATAACCATTAAACGAATACATATCCATTTGAATAAGTTCCATCTTGATATTGTCGATGTAAACTATTGAAGTGTAAGATACTTTGAATAGGTGAATTGTTACTAAATGTGAACAATAATCGTGGCTAAATACAAGAATATGGCTTTGACTTAACTTTTACACTCAATTTTAGTTAGGAATCAGTTCATCCCTACCCAATGTGGATATAGGTTTGCTCGCGGGATGTTGCTCCACTCTCCTCGTGTTTACATATTTTTGAAGTAGACTTTAAGGTACTGATTGGATAATAACTTTAGAATAAAATAGCGACAAATGAAGGTAAAATATAAAAAATTATTTAAATAATAACAACAGAATTCTGAAGTACTGAACAATCGTAACGAATTAAGAGATAACTGTAGTGCCAGTTACTTTTTTATTTTAACTGTAGTTATGTATCATGTAGTTATGTATCATGCGTAATGGACAAATAATTTTATTAAAACATTTTTTTTATATCTACTCAATATTGGGGATATAATATTTTTTACATAAAAGTGCATAATTTTTTGAGATAAGTGCATAATTATCTCTGTTAGATACTTAAAATACTACTTGAAAAAAGAAAATTAAAAAGTAGTCAGAATTTTATAATTGTTTGCCTTTTGTATGACTTTTTAAAATTTTCCCGATGTTAAATATAATTCATGAAAAGATTATACTTATTTCTGCTTAACCAGTTTTTTACAGACTACATCTATTACCGCAAGTACAACATAAAAGCTTAAAAGTTAAGGAATATTTTTCACATACATTTATTTAAAATGTGACGACACAGATTTTTTCAACATTCTCTTATCCATCTATTTTTGGTACAATAAAATTTGAATTGAACAATTGAGATCACTCTCGTATAGAGTGAATATGAGGTGAGAAACGTGAAAAAATCCGAATTTTCGGCCAATGTCATTGGCCAGGAATAGTAAATAAAGCTGCTTATTCACTTGCGTATAAATAAATGTTCAAAAGACATGATGTCAGACAAGGTATCGTTCATATTTATAAAACCGACACTTTACAATGACATGTTTGTAAAAACTATGTTAATTATAGTCGACAATTTAGGAGTTATCGAGATAACATTATCATCTTTTAAACAATTTTGAGCTGATTCCAAATAGAAACCAAAACAATTTTGATGTGAAACATCAATAGGCGCAGGTATAAACCGGATCATTGGCGTGGCGACGCTTGCCGTGGCGACGGGTGGTCATGCTATACTAAGGTATATATATATGGTCTATATGTAGTAGAGTGTACGTTATGGCGACGTGTCGCCATGCGCAACCGACTACGCAACCCCCTCCTCTCTCAGTTCGACGCTGTTCTTTACTACGGTACACATAAACCGTGCTTTATTATTTTTTTATTAATTTTAAATAAATGTTTCTTAAATAAAGTCACCATTTTCTGTAAAGAAATATGAATATATATATATATATATATATATATATATATATATACATATCTATATATATTTATGTATATATATATATATATATATATATATATATATATACATATCTATATATATTTATGTATATATATATATATATATATATATATATATATATATATATTTATGTGTATATATATATATATATATATATATATATATATATATCTGCCTTTAATCTGATTTATTTCTTTAAATACAGACGGACTAGCCCAGGAATGATCATTTAAAAACGTATTTTACAATTATTGTCTTAAAAACCAATGATAGTATAATATTGCACTGCACCTTAAAAAACAATTCTAATGTAAGAAATACTGGCATAAAAATCAGTGTTAAGATTAAGATATAATAAGATATTAAGACAAAATAGTACAACGTAATCAGATGTAAAAAAAGGTTTATGAATTCATTTGCGAGTCTTTTTAAATATTTTTTTCATAGTATTACTCTTCCATTAAACGTAATCTAAAGCATATCCGATTAAAACCTAATTTCCAAAAAAATACTGCACGGAGTTATCAACCAAATTTTTTGAAGTGACCACTAGTAATAATAAGTGATTCCACCGAAATCAATTAACCCGTCCAACGACCGGGCACCATTTAACAAATATATGCAGAGGTCTGAAAAATCAAAATTCCCGACACCTGCACCGCCAAAATTTAATTATCATCATTATCAACTAATTGCTGAAATTACTTTGATGTAAACTATCTAACTATCTACATTTTTGAAAAGATTACGAAATTTCTTAAATGAGGAAATAATACTATTGCATACTTCCATTATTTATTTCCAGATTGAATTTAAATTTTTGAAGAAACGTTTTACGATAACATATTTAATTAAACAAACAAAAGCGTGTTTATATATATATATATATATATATATATATATATATATATATATATATATATATATAAGAATTCGTCTTAAACTTTATAGAATTCTTGAAGGGTAAGACGGGAGGTAAACCCAAAATTTTAGAATGTCAAAAGTGACACTACTAGCAAGTTCTTAATTTATTTTTTGTTTTTAAAAATAATTTCCTCAATATTCTATGTATGGAAGGATCCATTCGATAAAATAATTGAGAGAATTCGGCTCTTAATACATAGCGATAAACGGCCTTGTTTTTCTTAACACGCGACATCAAACTATATACTCGGGTAAGCAGTATATAAACGGGTGACCGTAGTTTGTTATAATTTTAAACATATTTTATCTTACTTATTGAAAATTACCACCCAATTCCAAAGAAAATTGTGGAATGAGAAAATAAGAAAAAATGTTCTAAATCAGGGAAACTACTTACATTTTTTTGTGTCTACATTTCGCACTTTCACATTGACTATAATGGAATAAGCTCAAAATTAAAAAGTTACACATACACACATACGTGTGTGTGCGCGCGCATGTGTGTGTGCGCATGTGTGTGCGCTCGTGTGTGCGTGTGTGGGTGTGTGAGTGTGAGTGTGTGTGTGTGTGTGTGCGCATGTGTGTGTGCGCGTGTGTGTGCGTGTGTGTACGTGTGTGTGTGCGTGTCCGTGTGTGTGTGTGTGCGTGTGTGTTTTATTAACTGTTTTATAACAAACATTTGCACGCGGATTTGCCCGTATGGTACTCGAAAAATTCGAAGAATTATTTTGAACGTAATTTGTTGAACCTGACTTTTAACATTTGTTTTGGTGAAGTGCATAGTGTCACGCGAATTAAATGTGCAATATTTAACCTATGAAGTTGACATGTAAAATGAAACATGTTCTACCACTTTTAAAACTTAAAGTAATAGCAAGCCACTTCCATTTTTCGTAAACGAGCATATTTTTGAAATGAACATTTCTTGCGTCTCACTTGCCCGAAAATGTTTATTTGGAAAATATTCGCGCTTTAAATATACTCGACGCTAGGCCGAGTGCAAGCGAACAAGAGTGTTTAAGTTGATAAGAGCGTGTAGAACGTCCAAGTGAGTAAGTATATTTTTATTTCCTCATTTTGCCCACAGAGTCATTGGCAGAGTGGTGAAACGCTGGATTACGTATGGAACGCGACGGTAGTCTGAGATCATATGTCGATGCTTGCTTTTTTTGTTTAATTTTTTTACGATTTTTACAGAAGTATTATTTATTAACATAATTTACAAAAGACTCCCTATTCTTATGCACGGTGTGTACTCATTGGCCGCATATTTTCTCTCAGAAAATTTTATTTATTTATTATATGGTGCATTTCAAACATAATTGCAGAACTTTGATAGATTAATTGAGCATATTTGTACCCTAAATGCGTACTACATATACATTCACAGAGACACGCTAACAAACTAAAAAAGAGCAGTGCATATTCAGCTGATCATGTTTTATTCACTTTGACACAAAATAATATCATAATAAATATAATATATATTAGATTAAAATACGCTCAATTAATTTATCAAAGTTCTGCAATTATGTTTAAAATGCACCACATAATAAGTAATTACATTTTTCTCAGATAAAAAATACGGTCAATGAGTACACACCGTGCATGAGATATGGGGAGTTTTTTGTAAATTATGTTAATAAATAATACTTCTGTAACAATCGTAAAAAAATAAACAAATAAAGCAAACATCGACATATGATCTCAGACTACCGTCGCGTTCCATGTGTAATCCAGCATTTCACCACTCCGCCAATGACTCTGTGGCCAAAATGAGGAAATAAAAATATACTTACTCACTTGGACGTTCTACACGCTCTTACCAACTTAAACACTCTTGTTCGCTTGCACTCAGCCTAGCGTTGAGTATATCTAAAGCGCGAATATTTTCCAAATAAACATTTTTGGGCAAGTGAGACGTAAGAAATGTTCATTTCAAAAATATGCTCGTTTACGAAAAATGGAAGTGGCTTGCTATTACTTTAAGTTTTAAAAGTGGTAGAACATGTTTCATTTTACATGTCAATCGCGTTCACGCGCACGCGCCCGCTCATGAGCACGCGCACGCTCGCGCGCACGCTCACGCGTACACTCACGCGCACGCGCCCGCACACGCACACACACGTATGTGTGCATGTGTAAGTTTTTAATTTTGAGGTAATTCCATTACAGTCAATGTAAAAGTGCGATATGTAGACACAAAAAAACGTAAGTAGTTTTCCTCATTTAGAACATTTTTTCTTCTTTCCTCATTCCACAATTTTCTTTGAAATTGGTTGGAAATTTTCAATAAGTAAGATAAAATATGTTTAAAAATTATAATATTTAAACTACGGTCATCCGTTTATATACTGCTTACCCGAGTATATAGTTTGATGTCGCGTGTTAAGAAAAACAAGTTGGCCGTTTATCGCTATGTATTAAGAGCCGAATTCTCTCAATTACTTTATCGAATGGATCCTTCCATACATAGAATATCGAGGAGATTATTTTTAAAAACAAAAAATAAATTAAGAACTTGCTAGTAGTGTCACTTTTGACATTCTAAAATTTTGGGTTTTCCTCCCGTCTTACCCTTCAAGAATTCTATAAAGTTTAAGACGAATGTTAAAAAATATCTGCCCTTATAAATTAAACTGATATGACGAGATATTCCAAATCGCCACTGATACAGTAAAAGTGCTCTTTTTGTTTAATTATTAACACAAAGAAATTTAATAATAGCTAATACTTCATGATGAAATCCAATATTCAATCATTCCCTTTTTAAATTTTTAGGGTTTAAGAAATAAAGATTTCCGGAGTATTTTTGAAAAATTGACCAAAAAAGACCATGATGACATGATGATTTCATTTGATCAAGTCTATTTTTCAAAATCTCTGATGTTACCAGTTGATCCAAAAAATTTACTTTCCCCTTACCTTATAATACATTTAATTCAATACGTGATTACTGACATAAGGCGAATTTATCAATCCCTTCATACTAACATAAACCGGTCTATTATGAAAGAAAATAGCAAAAAGAAGGACGATGAACTTGGCGTAACACAAAACTAACAACGGACGCAATAACAAACGATGGCTTAAAAATTATTTTCTTTATCGGCTGGCGTACAGTGAAAGAGAATTTCCAGTTACGTTGTTGGCGGTCATTTTCGTAAATCCTCTACGTACTTGAATGGCCAACTAAGAGAGCTTTAAACAAAATAGGAAAGGTAATTTATTTCCAAATAAAGCGCTATTCTTTTTTAAAGGAACGTTAGATAGGAATTGCGCAATATTAAAAAAAAATTACGTCTGTTAGGTTTTTTGTGGCATACGAAGAAAGCTGCCACTTAAAGATTGAAGTTAAAGTTTATGTTTATACTAGCTATCAGGAACCGGTTAATGAGCTACACGTAATCAATGCGCTACTTCATCCCAAGGTTTCATCCATAGGGCATAAAGAAATATCAAACAATAATACACTCTTTTGCATAAAAAAACGGGCGGTTTTGATTTTGTCATATGATTAACAAAATTTATTTATTAAGAGGTTGTATTAATTGTAATCGTTACTGGCAGGTATAGTGCATTCTGGCACATAATAACGAACGTTCTAAATTTGAAATTTATTCTTTTTGAATGAAAATTCCCTTTCACTGACAAAAACGTATTTTTTTGGCGGTAAATGAAATCCAACTCTTATTAAGTTCTTTTTCATTTGTTACGTTTTTTATTTTAACGAATAAATTTTAATTTAATTTTTGCTGTTTGCTGCATTGGTTCACTTCTGTTTGCTGTTCTCAGTATGGTTGAAAAAACGATAAGAGCTAATAAAATTGTTGCGCTACTTGAAGAAGGCTGTAGCCAATGTTTTGTGTCTCAGCAGTATAATGTGAGCCATTTTACCGTCAAAAGGACCTGGCAACGATACCAAAAAACAAGCTCCGTCAGTAGAAGGCCCGGTTCTGGAGGAATACGGTGCACTGAGCCACGGGACGACCGATTCATAGTCAGTCAAACGCCACGAAATCGTCAAGTTACGAACGTGAATCTCAAACAGAACGTCGAGGACGTCAGAGATACACGAGTAAGCATATGGACAGTCAGAAGGAGACTTCAGGCCGTCTATATACGTAGCTATCCCTCAATTCGGGGCCCTACATTGCTCCGTGAGCATCAAGTTGCCAGATTGAGATTCGCTCAAAATTTTTCGCCATGGACTCAACAAGACTGGAATAGTGTTTTATTCTCCGATGAAGCTTATATATCGATTAGTGGTGAGGATCGACGTCGGCGAGTCTTACAAAGATCCGGAAAACGCTTCGCAGAAGTGTGCTTTGAGGAAATCACCCCTTACAATGGAGGCTCCGTAATGTTTTGGTCTGATATTAACTCAGATGACCATACCGAGTTATTTGTTATTGGAAATGGCACACTTAATGCGCAACGGTACATAACAGAGGTTCTTATTCCTCATGCCCAACCCGTATTAACGGCAAACTTCGATCAACAGCAAAAGGCGAGTCCATTGTTATGGACGACAACGCTCGCGCTCACCGCTCTAGAGACGTTGATGCGTATATGCAGGAGGCCGGAATTCGTCGGTTAGACTGGCCAGCTAGAAGTCCCGACCTCAGTCCGATAGAACACGTATGGGATAATCTCAAACGACGCGTCAGAGCCGTAAAACCAGCTCCAGAAAACATTCAGGCCCTTACAAAATGTAATCGAAGCTGAATGGTAACGTATTCCTCAGGAAATGATAAAAAAATGTCGTCGAAAGGGTGCCTAGTACATTAAGCGATTCAATTTTCAAATTTTATGTTAAATTAAAAAAAAATTAACTTTAGTCCTTTTTAACGTACCAGTATGAAAACGCTCGTCTCTGGACTTTACATCGTTTTTTTTATTTATTCGCATTTTTAATGACTGAAGTAGGTAAAAACGATATCTCTATAATAAATAACATGATTCTCATCATATCGCCATATATAATGCATCAAATAATAATAAAATAACTCTGATATGGCTTATTCCTACAAGTGTCCGTTTTTTTGCAAAAGAGTTTATAATGTTAGTTTCAAATCCTTAATCATGAACTACAAAATTGGCAGTAGATTAGGGAAAATTTAAAGCTCTAATTTCAAGCATTTGCTAATAAAATTTGGGAGCCGCTTCCAACTTGGTTTACGAGATGAGTAAATATATACGTACATATGTACGCGAATGAATAATCATGAAAATACTTTTAGATGATATTTCTAAATATCCAAGAATTATTGAAACTGTTTAATTTTTTACGCCCCGTTATAAGCATTGCATATTTATTCAAACCTACTCGTTAATGAAATACATTAGACAGAACATTGGATTTCATATATCATTCTCTAGCATTATCACATATTTGATATGGATGCTCCAAAAACTTTTCGGAAATTACTTCAGTCACAATCATCAGTTAATATCATCATGGGCAGGCGTTACAAATAATTAAGAATAATTAATTTGTTGCAGTTTTTTGAATAATTTTAACAAATTTAACATTAGTTATTATTTTATAATGTTTACGTAATTGTCATTTTTACTTACTAGTATCGCAACTAATATAACTTTATGACAATTGCAAAAAACATGGTAAAGAACGAAAAGTTTTAGATGTAAAAAATTTGTTCTAATTAATGAGTATAATAATAGATGAAAGAAAAAATAACTCCGTTATGATTTTTAAACTGGAAAGATGGACTTTTAAGAAGTTGATTTCTTTTGTTAAACGATCGTACCTTATGCCACATGTCAACTTCCACCCATGTGCAAACAGAAAAAGAGTTACCTGTTGTAACCTCTTGTTTACAACAAACAAATGACAGAAAGATGTTACGAGAGTAAATAATTGTACAGATGAACAGGGTATATATTATTGTCGGGTTTTAAAACTAATTAATGATGTGAAATGAATTCCATTGTAAATACGTAAGTAACAGTTTCAGTGAACATTGTTGGAAAAAGTAGATATAGTGGTGGCAGTAAACAATTATATTTACCAATGCTACCGAAATATTTGTGTTTTGTTACGGTTTTTTTCTATTACGAGAATAGAAAAAAACCGAAAATACTAAAAAAAGCAAACAAGCTCGAAATGAAAGGAGTTACATGGTATTTTATCGAATTCTAGGGACAATCATGCGGCTCCAGCATAAGACACTAACCACCATACAGAACTAGAGTACTCATCGATACAATTATTTTGCTATATGCCACTTGTCATGTCACTTAACGAATTTATCCACTAAAATAACTTTCCGTATTATGATAGAGTATTTTGCTGTTTTAGTTAGCAGGTTAGCAGGAACAGGAGTCGCTCCTTGAATCACCAGGATGTAAACAGTATTTTTAAGTAACCACATCAAGTTTATTTTCTACTTTCATATTTTTTATGGTAATTTTGCTTTATAAAAAATTTTATAATTTAAAACTTAAAATGCATAACCCAACCTTTCACTGCAATATAAAATAACATAGACAAATATCGTCATAAATATATCAAGCGCAAACTTTGCAAATTGTTTAATAGCTCTACGGGTAGTAGTTCTCATTACAAAGTAGTGCACAGGAAATTTGCGAAAATATAGAAATAGTAAAAAATATCAAATAATAGCAAAATAATTTTTGAATCTTTCTTCTGCTATGATTCTAGTTAGTTTCTAGATATTAAATACTTTCCAAATGATTTTTTTAAACTTGAAGACTAACCCATCGCTGGCGAATCATTATTTTTACGATAATGCTCTTTTCCCATTTTTATTATTATAATAATTGTTGTTTTTCATAAATTAGTGAGACAAATTTCTGTCTTCCTGAAAAGTATTTGATGTATTTTGAAATATATTATCACAAAATACATACCTTTGGAAAAATGTTCTGTTTCTATATCCCTTCGCCCACCTTACTGTAGGAAAAATATTTTCTTTGATTTTATATATTGCCACATAAAATTTGTGTGTTTTAAGTAAAAGTAGTACTTCAAATTTTAAAAATTTTGATAAAATAATTTAAATTTTAAAAAATAAATCTCAATAAAAGTAAAAATTGTCTCCTTTTGCAAAATAGGAACCCATTCCTTTTCATAAATATTTCTTGAAACACTCACTATCATAACATACAGAAATGGAAATTAAATATATACAGAATAATGTTATTTCAATGATTGAAGATTTGTATAAGATATTTGATCTTTAATATTTGTTCTTTTGATTACCGATTGAATTAAGGTCATTCAGTTTATATATCTCCATCTGCATCTATATCTATACCTCCGTCTGTCACTATCTTAATCTAGACGATCTTTAAACGTATTATTTACAATAGGTGAGAATATGGCTTGGACTAAACTTTTAAGCTTAATTCAAGCTAGGGAACCATTCATCCCTTCTCAATGTGGATATAAGTTTCATTATCCTTTCGCGGTACAGTCGTTATCTCTTCTGCCGGTTTTTGTATTATGTGCCACTTTTATGAGGATAAATGTCTAGTTCTTTTCTGCTATTGTTTTCTTGGGACTTAATAATTCCCCATTAAATGAGATGATTCATTTTGATTGATTAGTTACCTCATTAGTGCCAAATTAATCAATTAGATGATTTTCTTGAGAATTATAGAATAATAAGGCCAATGATATGTTTTCTATATGTAAGCGACGTTTATTGAACATAGAGATACCTCAAAGTATATCTCGACGGGAAAAACACAAGTAAATCGATGTGTTTTTCTATAATGCAGTGATTAAATTATTAAAGTTGTTCTACGTTAGCAAACGGGGATTGCGCCTTATAGTCAGTTGTGGATTGAGCCTGATAGTCAGCATATAGGAGGTTTAGGTCAATATAAATGTGGATATTATAACCGCGTCCATGAAATATATACGCAGATATATAAACGTGATCATGATCTAATAAAGTTTGCATGAATTTGATATAGGTTTCAAGGCATCTATCGCTACAATACATTAGTTTCTATGAGGTATTGTGGTGTATTTTGATTATAGCTGAGAGGTGTATTTCTATAATGCTTCTCGATATTTACTTTGGAGATTACAATGTCTATTTCGACTAAGAAAATATTAGAGCGACGTTCTAAGAATCTAAGGCAAAGAGTTTTAATGGCATAATTTTACTAACATCTATTAAGTCTGCTGTGTTTTAATATTTTATCATTGCTTTAATCTATGAATAGTTTTTATCGAGTAACGTGGACACTTAAGTAAAAAATGGAGTTCTTTAATAGATGAAAACTTAAAATACGTCTGAACGTGGCTCAGTTTTTTCCAAAGGGAGAACTCCAATAATATTGAATTTTATTCATGTCAGCTTTTGCAATATATTGTGTTAGAAATTGTCAATGATGAAAAATATCCTTCTTTTCGGACCATTTCAGTTCGATCAGTACTGGGATGGTACTCAAGAAAAAGTTAGTGTGAGTAATAGTTTTTATTGATGAATAATTTTTCTTGCTAGGTTGACAATTTTTTTAAAAGTTGTAGGGTTATGATTTGGGGAGAAATAATAAGCGTTATTCAGGACACCTTTATTTCTATTGGAGGCAATCCTTTAATTCATCAAAGCCTCTGTTTGCCTGCGTAAGATTAATATGATATACTATGCAGCAGAGCATACGTAGTTTTATCTGGCCACATTTTTGGCGAGATAGCTAGCAAACCTAGAAAAGATATGCCAAGTAATAATAATTTATGATTATTTCCATTTGTTTACATAAATAATTAATTTAAAACTTAAATATTTGTTATGTAATTCTAAGTAAACTATCTATTGATAAACGTATAATGTAAACTCAAAAAATTATGTAATTTTGAAAAAAGCGAAGTTAATTTTTGACCGATAAAATTTTTTATCAATTAATTTACATGTTTGATACTGAAGAAAATGTTATTGTCTATCTCACTCAGACAGTGAGTAAACTATCATGTCTGATAGTTTATGACCTGTCTCATTCACACTTATTGAATATGATTTTGAGCGTCAAACAGAGTGTCAATAATTCCGGAATTATTTTGAAATCAGGTCTTTTTGCAAAGGAATCCAGCATATAATTTTCTTTTAAATCGATCAAGAATGTTTATTATGAGATACACCATTTTTGGGTTTATTTTGAAGACCGATCAGTAGATAGATTAGTCAGGATTACATAACAAAATTAAAATTATAATACGAATATCGACAGTCACAGCATATAAAAGTTGAGCATAGGATAGTTGTTTACCATTTTCAGAAAAGTTTAAAGGCTGTGTTTTATTTTTTTCCTGGACTATAATAAGTTGTCCTTTTTCCTATTTACTGCTTAACGTTGAGGTCCGTGACTCCTTTTTGGACGATCTTGGGTATAGTTAACACAACAAAAAAATAATAATTTAAAAATCTCCTAATGACTTTAAACGTTATAGTTTCGGCTTTATATATTTTTATAGAAAAATAAATTACGACTTTTTCATTTACAGATTACCATAATTTGCAGAAAGTTAAAAAAAATATCCAGATCAATCTTTGAGAATTTTTTAGCACGGAAAATCTTAATATTTTCAAAATCAAATACTGAAAACTGAGTGAGGAATTTTGTACCTTTCCAAAAATAATTATAATTATCATCACATCAAAAAATAAAATTCCCTCATGATAACTGGTACGAATATTAATAGGATAACATCCCAAAAAATAATAGAGTGTTTCTTTAATTTCGTTTGAAACATTTATTTTTCCGTAATACTCATTTTAATCAGGTATTTAGACCGACTACCTGTAGAAAAAAATAGTTATTGCTTTTTCGTAACAAATATTTTAATTATATTAATTAAAATGCTTCAAAATAGCAAATGAGGAACAATTTAATCCAAGAATTATTGTACATTATTTTTCATATTTTAGTATTATCCACATTTGACTTCTTTATTTTTTCTGTAAATGCACATCGTTTCGTATATTCCGTGCAAAGATGTGTTTTAAAATACATTCAAATATACTATATATAATAAATAGGTTTCCTTATCAATGGAATTTTTGTATTTTGTAAAAATATTCATTTTTTTCGTTCAAATATGAGATATTTTCGTATCTTGAAAGATATTTTAAAATCGATTTTTAAACCAGATGTTAAGACAAATATCGTACTGATATGGAAACACTTAATATGTCTCAAATTTTGATTTTTATTCACTGAACTTTAAATAAAAGGCAATGAAATTCTGTTAAGAAATATATATCTTCAGTTGAGTTTCCTCTCAATTTTCAAAGTTTCGTAGCCAAACTAGAAACCTTTATAGTTTCATCATGTTCGCCTGTCTATCTGTCTGCCCATATGTAAATCACAGTCATTTTACTCGCAGATTTTATAGCCTGTAGCGGTGCAATAATAGTAGTGCTATAAAACGGAAATTTGATACGGTTACAGATATTATAGTTTTTGTTGGAGTTATGTGTCCCCACTCTCTACCAGCTAAACGGCCATTTTGAATATATGAAAAATATTCACAATAGAACAAAAAACAAAGGAAAATTATCGATCTTAAGTAGGCTCTACAAGCTTAAGAGATAATACTGCACGGTTTTTACAGCACGAAGTGTGAAAGCCAGCCCAAAACAGATTTTTAATATAAAGATTATTATTATATGATGGTCGACCAACTTATAATAAATGAAAATCTCATAGAAACTCAATTCAAGTGACTTCAATCGATTCCAAAAATAATTTTATATTTTAAAATAAATGCCTATAACATTTGCGAATTATTTAGTAGGTAATATATTTACATTAGTAAAAATTAATATTTCTAAATTGTTTAATAGAAATACAATGTACCCTTGAATATTTATATCTTTACAATTTGATAAGTTTCTTTCACACAGTTTGAAAATGAACTTAATTAAATACTGAATATGATGACAAATAAGGCAATGAATATTGACTAATTAAATCATATATTTATTTGTCATGAAACAGCGAATCAATTTCAAGATGTTGACGTTGTAGATTTAATTAGAGAACATGTTAAATTTATGTATTGTAGTTTACGTGAAACCACCATTAAATAAAATTATGTTCACAGGAAGATCTGTGAACCAAATTCAATTCTATATTAGTCACAGACCATACAAAAAGAATGTTTGGCACGATTTCAAATTAAGGTAATTTTATAAGAATTTATTTCCCAAACAAGCAATGCGCGACATAAAACCTTAATAAAATTTATTGCATCTCACAACCACATGAGATCACATGGAAAGGACCTATATATGAGCAAAATTAATATTAGAAGTACTTTTCTTCCAAATAATATATTAATTTAAGGAGTAATTTTCTTCCAAATTCTACATTAATTTTTTTATATATTATTTTTCATATTTTAGTATTATCCACATATGGAATATCGTGATAATTGTTTAAAGAATAATTCACCTTAAAATGTTGGCTTGGAAATTATAAACTTATTATAATTTGAGTTTAGTGTTGAGACCATACGTTTTTCTATTTATACAGCAAAGCTTGCATGTACAACTTGTTCTTAAGAACTTGTCTGTTTCTTCATACGTCGAATTCGCGAAATTAGAAAAGAAATTGATTTTTTTAATTCGTTGAAACCCTTTCAAATTTTGTTTAAAGCTCGAGGAAGAATGTGGCCCCTCGCCGTTTAACTATACGTCAGTAAATGTATATCTGCATTTCTTCTTTTCTATTAACCGGCGAAGAAAACATGTTTTAAACCTTCGTTTGCTTTCCTTATTAGTTTTGTATTATCACTACTGGCGGTAAAATCTTGCCAGTTGCCTGGTTGTGGGGGCTTAAGCCCTATGGTCGGTACTTATATTGTTTTTGGATACTTGCAAAGTGTGGACTTGTTAATCAGTAATTAAAAGAGCATTTACAAGGAAATTATAACTCGTTTGGTGACAGCGGTTGTAAAAGAATAGTCTCATGCTTTTCTTTCTTGTTTGGTTCACTTTGAAGATATTTCTTTACGCATACCTACCGTTACCGATTTGAAAGATTTCATGTCCGACGTCAACTCCAAAAGCAACGGAATTTGTATGTAACGGTTGGAAGATAAGGTTTTCATTCATCGTTTCATTCAAATTACGATAAATAGGAATTTTTTTCTAGGACTATTTGCAATAGATTTTTTTTCGATAACTGTTCGAGTCATGTTCATGATGCTATTGAACTTGAAAAGAAAAAGAATTGTTTAATTAACAAAATTTTTCACAGTAAACAGAACGGTTATGAAAATATATTTAAACTGAGTTTCAAATATCTCATTTATTTTATAATTGGTTTTTCTGCCTGCTAACTCATATCTCTTGTGTTATTCTAACTTTATTGATTTATTTCCCATATTTTATTTTGACTGATTTGTTTTTTTGCACCTGTGTATGGTTCAACACGTTTTGCTAGTTATTAGGTAACCTAAAATAGTCGAAAATGAAGTTTTTCTTCATGCGCCATATTTCGAAGTATATTTTTATTTTTTTTTAGAATTCCTTCAAAGTCTTAAAATGATAAATTACAGAAAATTAGACTTTGTTTCTCCTAGCATACTGCAAATTCTGATATTTTGTATCAATATCATTTAAATAATAGATGTACTGGATTTATATTACCAATGAAATTCCAACTTTTGTATTAGAATTAAAATATTTCTATTCACTTCACATTGACAGGTACGAGCAAAAATAAATTGATTAGACTAACGACAAAATAGTAAAAAGTTTGCGAGTCTATATAACAGGGAACCAGCCACTTTATAGAGCCTTAGTAACTCCCAACTTCATAAACTACTTAGAAACTAAGTTACAGTATAGCTATTCTATGGGAAATATCCTTAAAGTAATAATTTTTACCACTTTTAATGGACAGTTTATACATCTTATATACGTAAACCCATTGAACCTTTAGGCAATATCTATGATATTATTATAGAGTCTAAGACAACTCATTTTAAATATATTTGGCGTTAATTTTGTAGAAATTCATTATTCACAATTAAATGAAACCACGTGATTTACTATTATTTTTACTTTCTTTAAGTTCTTTACCACGACCTAGGTTTCGTTGTATTAAAACATCTTTAGATCGGCTCTTTGCTGCAGCCCACCTGTTTATGTTGTAATACAACGAAACCTACGTCGTGGTAAAGAAGTTAAAGAAAGTAAAAATAATACTACATCACAGAGTTTCATTTAATTGTGAACAACTTATTGTTTTTAACATCTTCGAACTTAGCCTAATTTTGGTACAAATTATTTTCGATCTAAGTTTCGTTAGGCCTTATTTAAATCTTTTTTATACACATTTTTATAGCTTGCGCATAATTAGAAATAATTTCGCTTTCAGTTTTTTTCACAGATTTTGAAGTCTGTTTTCAGTTATAATTGCATCCTACTTAGTATTTCTGGAGTTAAACTGTTTGTCTTCTGGAGTTAAACTGTTTGTCCATAAATTGAAACTCTATTTTTTATTATTCCAAAGGGCGTATTTTATTAAATTTCATAATAAATTTTGACCATTTTGTCTCAAAGGTTTTACAAAACACTGAGTTCATTTAAGAATTTTCGCAGGAAAATAATCATCATATTCTTTAAGAAAATGAATAAATATTATATAAAACTTTACATACACAGCTTAAAATGCAAATTATAACCCGGTAAGTGAAGCCTAGATCTTAAACAGCAAATATAAAATTTGAAGTAAAACAAACAAATTCCAGGGAATGTGATTTTAATATAATATCAGCCAATCTAAAAAAAATGAACTTTAAGAAGTGCATTTTTATCAATGCTTCAATTTTAGCTCTCGAAGGAATAGAAAGGTGCTAAACCAGTTCCAAGAAAATATATATATTTTTAATTCGCATAGTTTTCATGTTTCGTGAAAATTCAGTTTATTATCAGAAAAATTACATGAACCCCATTGCATGCACTTAAAACTGGGACTACTGGTGATTTGAAAAAAGTTATTCTTTCTTTTCAAGAGTTATAAAAGTTTTAACTTTAAATATGACTCCTAAAAGAAGAAGTTTCTGAAAAGGTGAGGTATTTATTATTGGTATTTATAACAAAAGCCAGAAACGACCATAGATTTAAATATTACCCATTCTCATTTCATTTCTTTATTACTTCACCAAACCAGCCAAAAAAATATAAAGCGTGAAATTGATGGTAAAATGCTTTGAGAATAGTAATGTAAAGACAACAAATAGCGTATTCTTCCGTTTTTCTTTTAAACACAATTTGGGTTTTGGGAAGAGAAAATTTAAGTCTATGTTAAATATTGAAAATATGTTCTTTTATACGTATTTATTAACAATATTGGCTTATCTATGTGAAAATTTAAAAGTCAATTATTTATATCGACGTAAACGGGGCCAGTGTTCATTATGATACCTTATGATAGCTTCAACTTGATGTAGATGTTCTGAACACGGTCACACGTAGTTCAGAAATACAGATGATACCATCTTTATTTATGTAACTAATTATTTATGTAACTAATGATATATAGAGTAGCAAAATTAATTCCAAACACATCAAAAACATGTTCAGCTCCTTCGAAGTCAATGTCCAATAAACTGTAAAATAGGTGTTTAGTTATTTATTTTTAGAGTAATTTTACAAGATACGTTTTAAAAGGATCACATACATTTTGTTTTCTATCCAAGCTTTTAACCCCATTTCACTCTTTTAGGAGACGCATTTTGAAATATTTCTCCGTAGTAGCTGTATTTGGAGAGAATATGTATCTCTCCAAATGAAGGGAACCTTGTAACAATTTTATTTCATTGCAAACTTTTAACCACATTTCACTCCTCCAAGGGTTAATTTTTAAAGAAGTTACAAAAACCAGATATTTGATTATTTATTTTTCAGTGAGCTTTTAAGTATGGAGTTAATAGGATTTGATACCTAATATTTTTCCGTGTCAACTTTAAATGCACATTTATCGCTTTAACGGTAGAATTGAAAAAACCATAGTTCTTTATTGAACACCTACATAATTTTAGAAGACTTCTTAAGTCTTCTCAGTTTATAACGACAATAGTTTTAATTATGCGCCGATAAACGAGTCAGGTTATATTTTCATAAGTGCGAATTAAAATTTTCGCATACTTCTTTCTCTTCCTTCTGCTATATCGTATTTTTATTATAACAATACCTATAATTAAACGACTTCAAAAAAAGAGAAGGTCCTCAATTCGTCGGATTTTTTATAAATATTCAGCGATAATTACTACTTGATAATTACTTACTACTTATTTGAAACAGGGGGTGGTGTCATACATACATATGGTGTCATATTTTAGGGGTGGTGTCATACAAATATGACGAAAATCTGTTGATAGGGCTTTGAAATGAATGATGGAACTCATTGACGAACGGCAGTAAGTCAACTATGATTCAAGATATTCGCTGTGAGTAGTTGTTACTTTGCAAAATGACTACACCACTTACCAGATCAGGGTCTAATATACATTCTGAAGATTAATAAAGGAACTCTTTGACGGATGTTAGTAAATCAGACGTGACTAAATATATTGGTTACTTGTAGTTGTAACTTTGCCAAATAATTACTCTGTCGACCAGGTCAGAATCTAATAATGAGTTCTGGATATGGACAATGGGATTCCTTAACGGATGGCGGTAAAATTAAACGTGATTCAAAATATTTGCTATTGGTAGTTATTACTTTGCAAAATAATTACATCACCGACTAAGTCAGAATCTGATGATGCATTCTGGAGATATAAAATAGAACTCCTTATTGGATGGTGGTACATCAACTGTAATTCTAGATATTTGCCACTGACAGTTTTTAAATAGTTTTTAATAGTTTTAGATAGTTTTGAAACTGCACCATAGAAAATGAGTTCTAAAGATGAAGAATGCAACTCCTTAACGGATGATAAGATGAATCGTGATTCAATATATTTGGTACTGGTTAGTTCTTATTTTATATGGACAGAACTTCTCAATTGGCAGTTGTTATTTTGCAAAAACTTTGGATGTGGAGAGCGAAACTCTTCAATGGCTTACAACTAACCGCAGGCGGCTACTACTATTGCTTTGTTTCTATGTATTGTTGATAACCAACTTTGGGTAAAGTGGAAATTATCTACTAGTGGGAATTATTAAAAGATAGTACAGTTTTTGCCCGTGACTTTTAATAATTATACAATATTCTAAGAAACAAAATAATTAAACTCTAGTTATGGTGGGATGATTAATATTATTTATCACTAAAAATTCTAAAATAAAGTATCTTTTATAAGTACTAAAAAGTAAAAAATAATTAACTCTTAATAGGTACCTACATATTCGCAATAAATAACTGAGTTACTTACTTTTGAAGCCGGTGCAAGCAACGCCGATTAACTTAAACGAAGCTACAGTATTGTTCAACAATGGTTTCTCTAGAAGAGAGAGATTTCTTCTAGATTCTCCATTTAATAATATATATGTGTAGTAGATCCGAGCTTGTCTGTGACGTGACGGAATTCTTCCTCGTAGAAGCCATAGACATAGTGACAAGGATATTATACCGTCTTAGGTTTCTTAAATTAATTTCTCGGTTTAATACTAATATATATTAATAATTTTATTAAATATGTTCGCCATAATAACTTCGGGGTTGTTTTACTTAAGCCTTAAATAACAAATTAGTTCTTAGTAACGACTGGAAAATCATTCAAACAAATATTATCAACTGTGACTATGTGGAAAAGATCTCTTCCAGAGCTATTTGCGAGTTTGTAATTATTTAGGCGATTTTCGGTAAGTAACAGTTGATTTATTTCCTGTAGAATTTCATTTACTAATCTTAGTTGGTAAGTGGGAACCCAAAAACATTGAAAAGTGAACCGGCAATTTTAATTTCATCAAACAAATGAACAAAAGGCTTTATTATTTTCCACGTTTTTAAAATTTATTTGCATTTTCAGTAGTCAATAATGTATTGCATATTGTGTTATGGGCAATTTAACGTTATATTCCGAACATTGCATTTTTTTCGCAGCATCTTTAAACCCTCAACCTCACCAGTCATAATTATTTCTAAACATTTTTTTAATGTGACGTCATTTGATGTCTTTGCATCGAAGCGTCCAAAGATATCTATAACGTATTCATCTAGGCAAATCATTAAGTACGGTTTATGGAGGGTATGATTCTTTAAAAACAATATTTTTACAACTCATCTGCGTGTATATGCAGACGCCGTCATGAATTATAATATTTCTATCTTCATTGTCTTCGAATTGACGAAAGAAAATGTTAGTTGTAGATAAATTTCTTGACGTGACTTCCCTCTTGATACGTGGTCATAAGCCATATATGTCTAGGTACGAAATCTCTCATCAAATCATTTTCCATGCTCATCATTTTTGTTACGAAAGTCGGTCTAGACATATTAAATATTTCGTATAGTCGTGTATTAGGCTCTATTGTATACATTGTTTCCAAAATTATGGATAAAGCAGTTGTCCTTTTATCTATGTTAGTGAGAAATTGATGGCGTTAATCCTAGTATTTCACGAAACTGTGTTGTAGAAAATACAATATTATAATGAAATCAATTATCGTTTATAAAATTAAATCTTTCAACATTAATGTATAATCCATCCGATCGTGGGGTTCAGGCTGTGTTGGCAAGAAATATACGATCTTTTCTCCATCTTGACTCCCAAGCATTAAAACCACACTTATTCAAACGCAAGGCAAAATCCGAGTTCAAAATCCACACACAAGTCAACAGTATTAGCGATTATCGAAGTTCTTAAAATATTAGCTTAATAGTAGAAACTCACAGAATACCAAGGAACACAGGCACACTACACGAGTGAAGAGGGCGAATGAGGGGAATCGCGTCAAACGAGGATCCAAAAATTCTGAGAGAATGCCATCGATATTGATTGCTTTTAAGCAAATATATAATAAGAACTTTCGTCTTTATTTAGGTAGGTAATTCATTGTTAATTATTTTAATATACTTTGGGTTTTTAATAAATAAGATTTAAATGATGTGATATAAAATAAGTGTAATAATAATAAAATGATCAAACAATCGTACACCGTATTTATTATCTAACTTTTAAGACATATCATAGTAGAATATTTACGTAGTGAAAAATAATATTAAATATTTATACGTATGCAAGTAATTAAATATTTATACGTATACGTATACGTATGTTATTTTTTTAAGTTTTAAATATCGATTTGAAAATTTAAAAAATAAAAACAATTAACGGAATCTTTATTTTAAAATACCTCAAGTAGACTGACGGAAAGAAATGTTTGCGCTTACTTGACGTATGGTGAGTGTACATTCAAACAATTGTTTATTATTATTTTGCCGCATGTTCATTGAGATGTTTAAATTGCGATTTCCATCAATCATTTAATTGTATTCCTTTCATATAACTAACTAAAATTATACAAAAGTGAATCGGTGACCAAAGGATAGACGAACATGAAGAGATTATAAGACTAGTTTATTCAGCTATGGAAATATACTTTAAGTCGTTTTAAAAATCACGTTACCAGTTTGTTGAGGAATACTTTCAAGTAGCAATTTTCTTGTGAATTACTTGTGAACTTAACTAGAGCTATTCAAGTATTATATTATGTTTTACTAGTAATTAATTTATAATTTGTGCTCTAATAGAATAAATGTTTAACGTAAATGAAACAGTATAAGATAAATATTTAAAATATAAATAATTTATTCTCATGTTGATGAAATTTTTAGGTGAAGTCCATAGGTATGAAATAAAATAACAAATACAATCTTTACACACTGTACATATATCACAATGTACGTGTAATAAGGAAGTAGATTGGATACAGAACACCAAAATACACTGATAGAGTCCTATGCAACCACGTGGCATGTGTTTACATGTCACCACATTATCTCTCCTTACATGATCCCTTCGACTCTATATTGATGTAAGTTATTGATATCACAGTGGTCGTAGCTATTTTTATGCACCAATGCCATATGAGAGTTAGCTAACCTTACTTTAAGATTGTTAGCTGACTGCTAACAGTCTTTTATTTAGAACTCACTATTTTTTATTACACATTGCTAAAAATTTAGTCTAAGTGTGTTTGTGTTGTACACACACATACACATGTGTATGTGTGTGTACAACACAAACACACTATACATACATATATATATATATATATATATATATATATATATATATATATATATATGTACATATGAAACATACTTTAATCCTTTTTGAAAATCACATGCATACATATATACGGGTTGTCCCGTAAAATAGTATCATGGGGAAGTGCAGAGGAAGGAAATCTCAAAGTCTGTTTGAAGCACCCTTCGTGTAGGTTCAGCGGTTTTTGACAGTTTTCAAGCTATAATTTTTCTCGCGTTTTTTGCTCAACTCATAAATTGAAGATTTCTTTGTGAGATGGCCAAATGGAATAGAAACTTGTTTTTTTTTTAATAAAAGCAGCTAATCTGTCAATCAAGTGAATTGAAATTGTCTATGCTCTAAATTACATGACTACTCTCACAAATGTAGATCAAATTATATTTCAGGTTTTTAGGGTTCTGTCAGTTGGACATCATTAAAAAGATTTTGAAAATTAATTTGAGACTCCACTATGTCCTATTTTTGAACTACAAAGCGTCAAAATAACGTGCAATGTGGGACAACCCTTGTTACATTCTAACCGTGTTAATTAATATTACTCTGTTTTCTGCAAGTTAAGACATACGTTTTACTTGTTCTTTATATAGAAGTAAAAAAAAATATTTTTGCATTTCACTTTTATATAATAAATAACAACAGTCAATAATTGAATAACATGATTTAATATATTTTGGCATGTTCTTAAAATTCCATGCATTTTAAGACTAAATTTCACGAATAGCCATTAAATTAGGAGTGATAATGTGTTAACCTCTTAATTAGTTGGAGTCCAAGGAAAGTGAAGAATTAATATGTGTTTCGTAAATATAAATCAGTTGAAATTATATAGGAAGCTTCCAACTACCTGTCTAATAAGATAACGTCATTGGGAATAAATGAAACCAATTTTGAAATATTAAACCGTTGATTAGATTATGGAATATTTTTACGACCTGAAATTAGTTCACACTCGAAGTTATTTCAAAAGCTTAAAAAAAACCTTCAGTAAAATATTCTTTAACATAAATCCATAAGGTAATAGCATAACTAAAGTATGAAAATTTGAAGCGAGTATTTGTTCAATTGCTTTGATATAGAGAAAATCTGCGTAAAAAATTAAAAAAACACTATTTATTTGTTATTCGTATTATTTAAACTTTAACGTAAAGGTCATAACCATTAGTAATGAAAAATTGAAATAACCCGTTACATTACTGCTGAAAGCACCATTTACTGTGAAATATTTTGTATACTTGCCATACCGCCACAATTACTGATAGAAAAGCAATAATCTTACAAAGTACGGAATAAATCAAATAAATATTGAACTTATAAAGTGAACGAAATTTACAAAGCTAAATTGACAAAAGAGAGACGAAGTAATTTTAGTTCTCAATCAAATACTGTTGTTTGATTAAATGTGCCTATATAATATAATTTTTCATAGTGTAAAATGTTTAGGGTTCCATAATGAAAGAGTTGACTCATTTAGAAGATGAAACACGCTTTATATCGTCTTAAAATTATAAAAAACTGATATTATGGTGTTCTAAATATGGAAAGAAAAATATAAAATACAGAAAAAAAAAACCAAAAATATTATTTTCATTCCTATGTACCCTATAATTGCCTTGTTTCTTCTCTTTGTGTTTTTATGATAAGAACACAAACAAAAAGGGAAAAAACAATTTAGTACAAGAAAAATTAAAATATCGCCTGGGGTTTAAAAAAATAATGTAGGTGAATTGTAACCATTTGTTGTGTATATTTTTTTGTTAACTGTCCTACACAAAACACTAATGATGAAAGTGAAAGATTAATTTAGCAAATGGAAATCTTTACAGTTTTAATTGACTGACCAGGATTTTAGTTTTTATAGCATAATGCCTAGCAAAAATTTAATTTTTTTGAATTCCTACAATTCTCAAAATTTTTACGAGTTGCATTATCTTGTAATTATTTTCCAAAGCAATTTGATGGCAGACTAAATTTTTTTGTTAACGATTGTGCATTTACAATTAGTTTACACACTTTTATATAAATAAATACTTTGTAGAAATTCAAAGTATAATTATTAAACACATAGTCAGCACAAGTCATTTTATTACGTACAAGCAGATTTCTCGAGAAGGAAAAACAAGGCAGCTTGAAAGCACTTAGGGATGTAATTTGCCTAAAATATGTCATTGAAAGTTCTAAGAGACTTGTATTGATATTTACTTCCACGGGGACCATCGATGATGAGGAATCATAATAATAAATAAGTGGGTAGTGGCACATTGCTTGCAGACCTCAATACTTTTCTTCGCTTGACTTCTATTTGTTGACTCGCAAACTTTATTTCATTAACTCGATCGTCTAATAAAGTTGTCGATGCTTGTGGAAACTAAACTGTTACCAAACCTCGCTGACCAATTTTTTAGATTCAGAACACTTGTTTAATAAAATATTTTTCTTGGGATATTAATTTTTTTTGGCAAATCACGTAGAATGAGTACTACTGGATTAATAAAAGTATCTTCGTAACTTTTAATATTACAAATGAAGACAATATTTTTCAACTAAAGTCGGGTCTATTAGGTTTCTTCATGGTTAAAAGAGAATAAAAAAGCAGCATTAGAAGATGTTAACTTTAATCTTTATTTTAAAATTCATAGAAAAATGAGTAAATATTGTACGGTATATGAAAATAAAAGCATACAAAAATGTTGACTTTTTAAATTTTTCATCGCAGACGGATTGTATTTTGTCCATTTTTATGATAGTAATGTGTAAATTAATATGAAAAGTAAAGCATTTTAAAAAGCAGTACTCAACGAGAGCACATTTAAAATGTTTCATATTAGGGTAAGTTACTGCAAGTTGCTAATTAAACTTAATTTTGACATCGATTTATATAAAAAACTAACTTCGGCAAAAATAAAAATGCATTCTTGCTTTCCCAAGTTATTCCGGCAAGAGAATTGTAATGGTCACGTAATACCCTGGAAAAATATACCTACACGAAGTATCAAGACAGCAAATTTTTATCAGTCTAAACTAAAAAGCGAGTTATTAAGGCGTAATTAGAAAGTTTTAAAAGAATTTATGTGAACTTTTTATAAAGATTTTTAAAAATGAAAAGCTTTCAGTGAAGCTTGTCATGTAAATATTTTTGTGTTGTTTTTCCACTTATGAAAAAGTATATTTTATTAACCTTGTATGATTAAAAATGTACTGACTCTTGTTGTTAATAATAAGAACAGTTCTCGGACGAAGGCCGCTTCTCGGGCGGCAGCAATATTCGCAAAGTTTCCTAGGCCAAATGTAAGATGTAAGAGGATTTGCTTTTTCCAATAACTTCCGTAGTTGCAGCCCTTGTACATGGAGGATTCCAAATGTTTATTACTAAGTACATTGGATAATATGTACATATAGAATTACTTACTGGAGACAAAATATCTACGGTACGAATTAAAATAAAATTAAAAATAGCGTAATGCAACAATATCGTTTAAGTGCATTTGTCAATAAAGAGAATGTTGGATATGATAAAAAAGATAAAAGCAGTCTATATGAAAAGAACGACTATAAAGTTACGAAGATAAAATGCTTTAAAAATTAATGATAAGAACTAAAGTAACAAGTTTTCAAAGAAAAATATCACAAAAAATACGGAGAATACCTGTTTTATCGTACACGTGCGGTAATAATCATAATAAAATGTTAACTCTTTAGACACTTTTTGAATTATATCTGGGACATGTAAAGTACGCCTCAACAATTTTCTTCTGCGGCGCGAGATGTATAAAATAAGCGCAGACACTTAAGAGTGTGTACGGGAATAATATCTCAGCGAAAATAATAATATTGAATTATCCCTTCCGAACGAATGGACGCTTCCTTCGCGCGCATCAGCAAAATTTAATATGTTGCGTGAAAAATATAGCTCCAGACGAAACAAGATAGGTTCAGGTGGAAACCTACCGCCTGTGATTGACTTGAGGAATTAAATAGACCATTAATCATTCAGAAATTGTAATTTATCTTCGAGGTTACACATATTGGTGGAAAAAACAATGGGATGAAGAGAATTTTAACTTACGTACACAATATTATAAGATATATAACGGATGTGTTGTGACTATATATTTATATTTTAAGAAACTGAGATTCATTTTATGGTTCTTTAGGTAACTATCGAGAAACGCATTTTCCTTTCTGGTGCATTTGCTTTACCGCCACCTAAAACAATATTCTAGCTGCTATGTTACGTATGTTATAACAACATTCTGTAAAATGTTGACTTCAATTTAATCATACAATTATTTCCTTAAAATTATACAAATGGAAAATCTTATCAGCCCTGTAAAAACTAGAAAACATTTTTTTTTCATTTGTAAGTACAATATAGGAAAGATATGATTGAAGAGAATTGAAGTACTTTTTAATTCATAATTAGGATGCTAAATTTATGGCCAAGATTTAGAGTGAAGACATGTTAGAATTATATACTTTTTCCATAGATAATGGACAACCCTTCAACCATGAATAGAATGGATTGTACTTTGCCAGTGAAAGGCATTTTATATTTAATAAAAGTTTGGCTACTTTCATAGATGCGATAGTTACATTCAAAAAAATTTTCTCATTACATGATTTGTATAAAACTTATGAATAATTTTACCATTAAACTTTTATTTAACAATTTAGACCCTTATGTTAAAAAATTGGAAATGCAAGACATTTGTTTTCCTGCCATTTGTAATATATATATATATATATATATATATATATATATATAATTTATAATGAAAACTGGGTGTTTGATAAAAAGACCTTCTTGTGAGCCTGGAGAACTAATTTCTAACAAAATAAAATTCACCAACTGGATGTTCAACGACAGCCCTGGTCGTAAAATGGTATCTATGCGACTGATCCAATTGCCTGGAAACATTTCATACAAATACTATTGCCCTCGAGTACCGTAGTGTGCGAGTCGCTTATCACCCCGCGCTCCCGAAATGTTTCAGCATTAATTGCTCGTCTTTAAGAATAATTTCAAGATCATGCCATAGAAATTTTAATTTTGGTGCATCGAGGTAGTAATTTTAATGTCACAATTATGGATTAGTACATATTTCGACAAAATGGCACATATTGACACAAACACGGTGGTCGGAGTGACGATCCTTGCGATACTTTACGGTGTACAGTGCAGCCTCAGCTCTAGCTTCGCCTTGCTATTTGTACTGTGATCTTGGTATTAAGAAAAGGAAACAACTAAATTTCAGTAGATTGTCAAACCATCGTTGGTTTTACCGCCAAAAATAAAGTCAAAATAAAATTCTGATGCTCAGACAAAATCAAATGTCAAGTTCAAAACATAAAACCGAAAATAGTTTGGACCAAACGCGGTAGTCGGCGTGGCAAGCCTTGAGATATCTTTCGGTGTACAGTACAGCAAAAGCACTTGCTCTGCCTTATCATGTTTTCTGTGCTCGAGATACGGGGGAAAGCAACAATTAAAGTTTAGAAGTTTATCGAGGCCTCGTTGAGTTGTTATTTATTGTTTTTTGAGTTTTTTATCAGTTCCACACTATTTGATAAATAAATTTTAAGCTATGGTTACGAAATTTCAAGCAAGCTAGACTAACAAGTCAGTATTAAATATTTTTTATTAAAAATTAAATCGTCATGGAATAAGTCTGAAAGCGACTTCAATAGCAATGTTTTTCTAAATGGAAAGTAATCTAATGGAAAATAAGTGTCTTACTAGTTTTAAATTTCTGTTAAACGCCTATTTTTTTAAAATAATTTCCGATTAATTTTCACAACAAAAGCTAAAACTTAAGGAAAGTTATTGATTGAAAGACCAACTTTAAATTTCAGATTGAACTAACAGCTCCGCACAGCAACTACAGTAATTGCTAAAAAATTCCAGTGAACATATAATAATAAATTATTATGCAAAAAGCAGAATGAAAACGTCCACTTATGAGCTGTGGTATTAAAAAGTACAGCTCACGCTACGAGAGTTCCGTATATATTTCGGTATGTATTAACATACGAGGTTACTTTTCACTATATAAATATATGGACCAGCATAACTTTCGTCGGCGAAAAAATATCGGCATGTCTCAAGAACTTATGCAATTTAGAATCATCTCTTTAATTTCTAAACTTCTAGTCACGGTGTTTTTCTTATAATTTGAACGTTGGCTGCTTCGGAAATAAATAGTAAGAGGAAAGGGGGGTAGATTAGAGTATATTTTTTGAGTACATTTTTATCGATGTCTCTAGAATTATTTTGCGTAAATTTCTTTCAAATTATTTTTATAAATCCTTCCATGCTCTCTTTTTAAAAAAAATTAGTATTTTATACAGCCCTTCAAAATTTTCCTGTGTCTATTTTTGCATTTCAATTATTGAAATTTATGCGGTTTAATGTGCTTAATTATATTAGAAAAGTTTAAATTTGTTAGATACAGACATATGATTTGATAAGGGTTGTTTTTTTTCTTTTTGGCTTACGCAATGTCAGAAAAAAAGAAATCAAGGGTGTTTATTTTCGATAAAAATAAAGTAATCCAAGTAACTTAACAATCTTGAAATTCTCCCTTCTTATTGTAGTTGAATGGTATCAAGTATTTCCGGGACAACTTGAATTACAACATACTTAGCAATAAATGTTTTTGTAACAAGAAGTAAAATTGCCTTAACAAATTTTACGGTTTCCCTTCATTAGGATTCTTGAACTCGTCTTTTTAATTTTACTCAACAATATTTCAATTTATTCATTAATAATATTACTACATCGACCACCACACAGAGTTAAATATTATTCATACACTTCCGAGAGATGGCGCTGTGTTTATTAGTATTGCGAGACATTATTAATAACTAAAGAATTGCCACATAGTATGTCACCTATGTCACCAACAATTTTTATTATTGAGATTCAAAAGCTGATATTATAATACCAACATAGCTCTAAAATAATATATAAAACTTATTTACTTTGCTAATGTATAAATATGGCTAGTCCATGTATATATGTTCAGTTACATACTTGAAAATCGGAACGAAATTCGGTTGATTATAAACTTGTCTGTCGATCAGGTCGTCTAGCCTCAGCCTGAGCTATGAATATAATATATATGTATAACATTTATACAGAATATAAAAAATCACATGCTAGGGGTCTAGCTTAAATCAAATACTGCAAAAATATTGGAGGCTAGTCCGTTTAAAACCGAAGAGAAAAACACTTTAAACGCATAGTACATCATTGGAAAGAACATTTTAAAGGGTTAGAAATTATTTTTGTGTCACACAAAAATAAACGAAAATTGAGTGTCTTCCTTTTTCCGTCTTCTGAAGTGGGAAAGAAATATGGGTAAAACCATGTGATAAGTTTATTGAGGATCGGTGATGATTAATAAGTTTTATTTTGATATTTCTTTTATTAAGGAGACATTGTTTTATTTCATTCTTGCCTTACATAGATACGATATAATTACATAGCACAAAATAAATAATATTTTTAAATAATTTATTAAACTTAATATGTATTTTCAAATCTTTAACTTTTATGTCCTAAAGTTTTATATTCTGGGTTCTAATATTGAATATATTGGCCTTAATTTTGTAGAAATTCATTATTCACAATTAAATGAAACTACGTGTAGTATTATTTCTACTTTCTTTAAGTTCTTTACCACAACCTAGGTTTCGTTGTATTACATCTTCAGGTGGGTTATTAGTAAAGATTAACCCGGGTTCTCGGTTCTACTTCCGCTTATTTATCGTTTGTGTTAAAAGAATGTTAAATATTATTTGAAACAAAGTGATTTGCATTCGTATTTCCGTGATCATGCTTTATAATATTTAGAAAAATAATATATTTCAACTGAAAGTTTGACCATTTCAATAAATGATAAAATACTTCTCTAAATCTTATTGCAATAACATTATTTTGTTTATGTACGTGTAGATTTAAAAAATATAACTGAAATAAAGTACGTAGATGTTAATAAAGTTTGGCTCTCGATAATAAAACAAGTGAAGGAATAATCGAATAAAAGACATTTTTAGTGAAGATAAATCTCCGCGAAGCTACAGAGAAGCTGACAGCCACTTGCCACAAATAGCTCAAATGGCTAATGATGGCATTCTATGTCGGAAGATCGTGGACAAAACTTGACACTTTCTGATATCAAGCAGTAGAATTCTTAAAACACCTTATATTACTGTCTTGTAACTATTTTTGAGTTTAAGAATTCTGATTTCTCCAGAAATGTTTAACTGCGTCAATTAAATAAATATGAATGTAAATTTCACCGATCTACGTGAATCCATCAAGTTTATGTTTAATATATTAACTTTAGTTTAATATTTTTACCCACATTATATTTCCGAACAATGTAACTATTTCTGATATTAGGCTTTAGCGACTATATCAACGAATTATATTAAAGGATGATTAAACTGACTTAATATTCATATCGGACTTCAGCGTGACCGAGTCCTAAGCCTAAGTGAGCGATGAAAGGAAAAAGAAGGAGAAATTGAATTCCGCCCCTGAAAGGTTACCAAGCGTCAAATCGAAAAATCTGTCTCAGCAAAATTTCCTCTTTTATGAATATTTCATTCAACATTAACATATTGTGATGCACACCGCGCTGATCTCCGTGTCGCCTTTCTGGTTTGAATAAAAAAGGTAAAGTAACGGCCGCAACAAAATTTTTTACGAAAATTTTAAATAAATTTTAAAGAATTTACTCAGTTGAGAATGGATTGGGGCAACTTGTTATCCGTTGAGGAATCTCATTATTTCACTATTTATTAATTCTATTCCAGATCTATTCAATCTTGACCAATTTGACAAACATTCATTCTTGAGTAATTTGTTTCTAAATAAAAATGGATCATTGAAGTCGGTTCATTACACCGGAGATATCCTCCTCTATACTTGAAATTGAATAGTAATAGGAATATACACTAGGGAATATGTATTTGTTGAACATATAGTAATATGAGACGACCATTTTATAAATATATAATATAGTTTCACTTTAAAGGAATGTAAAAAGTAAAAGTATTTATGCAAAAAAAAAAACAGAACGACTCAGTATAAATTTTATAATGCTGATTTCTTTAATTTTTTTTCCCAATGACGATTTATCGGGAGCTTCTGATGAAGCTAAAATTTATGGTTCTTGTATATACCGAATCCAATTCTGAGCTGACAATTTGTTTTTATTGTTTATTGAAAACTAATTTATAATCGATCAATAATTGTCATATATTATAAAAGAGTAAGAAATGAGATAATTGTTGATCTATATAATCTAGACGATCTCATAATTCGGTAACTGATTATAGTCAAGTTAAAAATATAATAGAATTGATTATCTTAGGTAAATTTCACCCAGTTGGAGTATATATCGGCTACTATTGGTTAAACTGTTAATTGTGAAGATGTGACCAATCAGAAAAGCTAGAGCATTATTTATATTTGGAACAAGAAAATGAAATCACGCATTGCAAATCTCTTGTGTCACAAATGATATCACTTTTATTACAACTCATATGGTATATTGCGTTCCCCGAGTATGCCGTACTTCCTTTTTCTTTTTTAAAATGTTTCTTCCGAGTTTACTTTTTAATAACGACATCATACCTTATTTACAAAGCGTTGTCATCAAACTTTGTGAATTTATAATGCTTTGTGAGAGCACGGCCTATTTACAAATTTACTCCGTGGCTAAACGTAGTAGAATTTGTCTTTAAATTTGTGAACAATACGTAGAAAATGATTTTTAGGTAGAAAACGGGAAACAAGTTTTTTTTATTTCGGTACTTTTTAATATAGTATTAAAAATTTAATGAAAGTGTGAACGTATTTTGGATGAAAGATAAATAAGAAAAGATTTTTGGTTCTGAAAGTAAAGAGAAATAAATCGTACACAAATAGAAATAATTTTTTTTATTTAATGTTTTTATACTCATCTTTCAATGGAAAAAAAGTAGAAAAAATGTTGTTTGATTAGAGATTGTGATATAAGGAAAGTATAGTGGAAATCACACTGTCTTACATATACTGTTTAAATGGTTAAATTACAACTTCTAGATAATGTTTATTTCGAATGAATAATAAGGATCAAATTTTACATAAAGGGATCTGAATATAGACAGGAAAACTTGCAAATTAACAGAAAACTAAAAGTAATATCTAAATAACCTGAGGGCGTGTTTACGTTTTTGACGAAAAACCTCCATTTAAGCCAAGTTTAATCTAAACTCTGGGAACATCTAGTAAAATAATTTGAATATGAGAAAATAGACCAAACCTTTGTCTATAATTTGACTATTACTTTTCATTTGTTTCATACATTTACTTTATGAAAATCGGCTTTTTGGAACTCATTCCTCGCCAAAATCGCCAAACAGAGGTAAATTAAGAGGAGTCATTTCAAATAATTATACTTTGTAATGGTTCGTACATATTTCCAATAATCCATACACATACATTTCGTACATATTTCTAATAGCTTACACTCAAAAATATTCATTGAAATTTCCCTGGGGAAGTTCAATTTATTCGAAACTATTTTTAAAGTATGTTTTGTGTAAGATATTTTTGTTTATGTGAAAGGATTAGTTACAAGATTTTTTTTATAATCATTATATCTTCGGAGGTTATTTCTATTATATTTTTGGTATTATGTCTTCGAAGACATGCTAAAGAAATGCAAAAAAAGTGCCTCCCTTTATTAATTTCAAGACTACTAAACCTAAAATTTTTAAAATAGGGCTTTTAGAAACCCACGTAAATATTGTGAGAAAATTGTAGCGATAATTCTAGTTGTCATAGGTTTTGAAATATAGCCCATGTTTTCTATACAGTAAAATGTCTACTTTTTTATATTTATAACCGACTTTTTCAGAAATCATTCACATAGAAACTTAAAATTGGCATGACGAAAATGAACATAAGCCAAGAAGCTGATGCTGGTATAATGTCTTTTGGTAGTGGTTTTACACATTTAAATATAGTCTTATGTGATGTCGATGTTCCACTCGTGTCTCTAATATTGTACAACTCTTGTCATGATACCTTTTGCAAATGGTGAGAGCAAGTAGCAGAGAATTGTATGTGTGAGGCGGCACTAGGTAGAATATGCAAAATTCATTGGCAGTGTGTATGAAAACGGTGTACCAATGATCACTGTAGTGGCGGATAATTGTTTGTCTAAACGATTCTTGGGCATTATTAATAATACTTCTGTGGGTGCTGCAGCAATCATAGGTCCCCGTAGTAAAGAAATTATTTTATTTAAGAGTAAAAAATAAGTACTGTTTCACCTGTTCTCTTCCAAAAAAGGCATTGAACCTCCATCATATACCTGTTTTAAAAAAATTACCGGTTCGTCAAATAAAATGTTTCCATTTCACGAATGGATTATCTGTGAATGAATTTAAAAAATTAAGCATCATTACGGATGGATTTGAAAAACTCTTGAAGAAAATGGTCTTATTTATTCAAAAGCCGATGGAGACTCGAGCAGTTATTCCAATGTAAGAAATTCCCGCCATAAAGAAAATGTCACGGTAATTAAATAATATTTAAAAACCATCTTACGTAATTATTGTAAATTCTTGTTGACAAATGTATCAAATACGGCCAATTCGCTGGGAATACGGGAGCTTTTCAAGGATAATTACTTGAGATTGCGCTGGGGTGTAAATCCGTCGATGAATTATTGGAATAGACAAAATATACCGTTTGTTGAAAACTTTGATAATTTAAAAAGGTATGGAAGGTCCATTATTTGGCAATAATTTCAACTGTCCATCTTATTTTTGTACCGTGAATATACGTAAGAGTGAGAATTTAGCTACTAACTTAAAAATTTGTGTTGTTTATATTACCTTTATATTCTTATAATTCACTTCATAGGGAAACGAATAATCTAGCAAAAAGTTTTAATTCGCGCGTTGCAAAATACATTATATAAGAGGAAAGAGAAATAACTTATCTCCTCGAGGTTCTTATAATGGTCGATATAACGCTGCTGTAGAGTCTTACAAGACAGGTGTTTGCAATCGTTTATGCGTAAATTTATTTCAAAACAGATGCTTGTTCTGAAATAAAGAAATTAGAAGCATTTTGTTGAAGTCTCAATGGTATTAGAAATTTTATAGAATTAAACCAAACGCTTATCAAAAGACTCTTTCAAGGGTGGCAGATGTCAGAAACTGGGTGTGATTGAAGGAGTATAAGAAGAAAGAAAAAATTAGTTTCTGAAAGAATTTGTATTGACCCCTTAACAGCACCATCATATAGAGCGCAATACAATCCAAGAAAGTGCTAATCCACTTTGATTAGGGCGTAGGCGAAAGTTATTAACAGCTTCTTGGTTTTCCAAAGTATGCAAGAGACGTATAAATACGAATTGCAGTTCATTAGTTAAATATATTTTATATAGAAATGATTTAAACCATGCGCAATCAATAAAACAAGGAAAAAAACAATGGATATACTGCTCTCAGAGAATTAGTAACACTTTTAAATATCGACATTACGGAGTGCGGTTTATTAATTGTTATTGAATTTTTAATGATCAATACGCAGCCTGTATTATAGAAATTAAGTGCCCATTATCTAACTCCAATTTGCACCCAAATAAAACAATAAAAGAAAAAAAATTTAGTTTTGAAAATACGATTTTTGTAAAATTTATATCAATAAAAACTGTCTGTGGTTTTATCAAATACAATGTAAGCTTCGCATCACTGGTCACCACATCTGCCTGTTTGCCGTCTGGACTGGTACTAATAAATTAAAATGTGAGTTTATTGCGAAGGATGATCAATTCTCAAAAGATAACATGGAATCATATTCAGTAAAATTTTATCAAAATTTACTGAATATGATTCCATGTTATCTCGATATCCACTAGTTCTCGAAGCATACAGCTTCCAGAACTAGTGGATATCGAGATTAATGAAATTAAGAGATCATTTATCGCATGTTATTAATGCTAAAATTTTGAAAGTCAGAAACTAAAAATTATCACAATAAAATTTTGTCATGTGAGGCCCCGACATTTTTATAACCGGTGGAAATTATGGAAAACGCCGAGAACATAAAATTAACAAATAGCATTTCACAGCGCATTTATATGAAGTGTATATATTGAATTTTAATTTAAATTCATTTCTTCCAAGAATCGAAAAACAATTTTGCAGGTTACTATCGCTAATAAGAAATATTTGAAATCTACAACTGAATATTGCAATTGCTTCTAAGATGATTAGTTTAGTTATTAAATCGAATCTCTTGATGTAATCTCCAGACAAATACCAAGAGTGGACGATAATCCGTAAGTTTTATGCAATTGTCAATAAATAAGATTTAATATAATTTCTATAACAATAAACTTCGTCTTCCAGTTCTAAGAGTATCTCATTTTAGTGGTTATACATCGATTGATTCCTAAATAAACTAATTTGAATCATATGTCTCTAAAAAATATACTTGGTTGTCTAATCTCAAAAGTAAATTATTTTTGTAGGAAAATGTATACGCATCGTTAGAGACGTCTCTCAAAAATACATTTGGTTTTTAATTCTAAAAGCAGGTTATGCGTTTGCGTAAGTCCACATATATCGATTGAATAATTAATAAACCAGCTTTGTGGGACTTTTTTTAAATACTCTCCGTCCTTTATTTCTAATCTTCTTCTTCATATTCATCAATTACACCGTGAGTAAACTAGTTTGATAATCTGTCTTAAAAATACACACTTGGTCCTCTAATTCTAAAAGTTACTCATTTTTATGAGTAAGTTCATGTACACTGATTTAATTATGAATAAAATAGATTTGTGATATTTATGTAAATTAAAAATATTGAATTGAGAATTGAGAACAAGAGGAGAAGAACAATCTCCTCTTGTTCTCAATTCTCAATTCAAAAAGTGCCTCATTTTTATTTGTAAGTCCATATACGTCTATATTAGTTTACCCATTTTGTCTCAAAAAATACATTTAGTCCTCTAATTCTAAAAGTACCTAATTTTTTGTTTAATTTCGTATACACCGATTGAATTGGGAACAGACAAATTTTGCAATATTTCTGTAAAAATTGTATCCAAGCCTTTAATTCTAAAAGTATCTAATTTTGTGTGCAAGTACATATATATTGATTTAATTGATATTAAACAAGATTTTTAATACTTCTATAAAAAGTACATTTGACCTTCTAATTGTGAAAGTATCTCATTTTTGTGGAAAAGTATGTCATTCCAAATTTGCCATTTTTTTTGTTACTATATTGTCTAGTATTAAAATTTTTGTTCATTAATTTGTGTTCAACTTATTGTTTGTCATACTGTTTCTTCATTAGGATAGGAATATATAGCCGCTGTGTAAACTTCAGTATCGGAATATTTTACATTATACACCTGATTATTCTTATCCGCTTTCTAAAAACAAATATTCATAAAATTTTATTACCATATATTTATTTATCAGATCAAACAACAAAAGTAAACAAAATAAGTGGAAAGGGAGCGATATTAAAACTCGGCACTGCTGTAATGTTTGTGTTTGAGTATTTGGTTCGGATACTTAGAGAATTAATTGGATGTATTTACGAACTTTCGTGAATTTTGAAAGGAGCGCTTTAAATCTTTATTTTTATACGTATTCACTGTATAAAAAGAGTCTAGTTTTTTATATAAAACTGATATTGTGGAAAAGTGGTCATAGTTAACTAATTTAGTAAATATTCTTATATTTATTTTTATTAATAGATCCGGGTATGAAATTTAATAAGAAAAAACTCGTATACATTGAATGCTTAAAGTTGTCTTTCATACGATCATTTTTTCTATTTCAAACGTTTGGAATGTATCTATATGTATAAACCTGTAACTGCTGGTTGGTATTTTAATTTGTGCTCTATTTGTTGACTTTGCGGTTATAGTTTGCTTGGTATAAAAAACTAATATTGAATGTTATCAAACCAATTGTAATTGCTAACAAACGCATCATAAAACATCGATTTTTTATATTTTTAACTCTGGGAAATATTTTACGCTAATAATCAATCTTATTATTTCAAGGGTTTATTTACGCTCTTGAAGACAGTGAATTCCAATTTGCAATAAAAATGTATTTGTTTGTGCATTATTTCTTAAATTCCGTTCTTTATAAAAAATCTTCAAATCATTTCTCACATTTCTATTAATATTTTTCTTAACATAGATGGTAAATAGTCCAAAAAGGTTTTAATATGTGATTAGTTCATAACAAAGTAATGCCCATGTCTAAAAATTGTCTCACTCTTATTGTGGACAATTTATATATATATATATATATATATATATATATATATATATATATATATATATATATATATATATGTATATATATATATATATATATTTATATATATATATATATATATATACATATATAAATATATATATATATATATATATATATATATATATATATATATATATGTATATATACATATATAATAACAAATGTTATCTTAATGTACAAGACACATTTTTGAATTAAGGAATCTAAACTATATTTCTTTAGATTCCTTAATTCAAAAATGTGTCTTAATTTGATGTTGCTAATAAGAAGGTTTAAAAAATGAACCAGAAACAGAAATGCTCATGTTGTCTGCAATATATTCAAATGCTGTGTAAACTATAATAAAACTCAAGGCACAAAGTTTTTCTTTCTTTATAGAGTTTTCTCTTTATGAATTGTATAAATGAAATACATATTATACTTATGCAAAAATATTTCTTTGAACTTTAATATATGAAAACATATAACAATTTATTTGGAATATATTTCAAGACACACTTCGAAATATACTTAAAAATATATTTTATAATATAATTAAAAATGATAAAATCGGCAAATAGTTTGAAAAAGTGGATTTCAAAAATATTTTGGTTGTATTTTCTTTTCAACACGAGCTGATTGTTATCATTAATGCTACGGGAAAAGCTGTAGAGTTTCTTAAGAGTAAAGTCATTGAATCTCTAGCGCAGAAACTCTAGAGCCGAATGAAAGTTTTACTCCTGCAGCCAGCATATTCAAACTTACGATGTGTGGTGCATCAGGCAGATGGTAAAATAAATCAATGAAAGATATTATTGCTGTGAGCACTAACTGTGTTGAATGCTTGCCCAGATGTAATGGGGTTGATTATACAAAAGTTTGAATGTTCTAAAGTAATTAAAATTAAAATAAATAAATAGTTATTTCTAATTCTGTCCATCAAGCATATTATACTACGAGGGTACACAATTTCAGATTGTACAAATTATTTGGGTCAATATATTTTATGACAAACATATCAAGCAATACGAAATCCTATTCCAAGTGCAAATCCTCTTCCAAGTGCAAAGATAGCTTCAATAAAATCCTATCGCGTCGCGCGTGTTTACAAATTTCAGCAATGAAAGCGATAAAAGGTTACACAATAAACTTGAAAGAGCGCAATATTGAATTTCAACAGTCCTCTGATGTTCGATTTGCACTTGGACGTTCGATTGCCATTTACATATAGATTGTTGAGAAATTTTTCATTACCTTTATGTGAGAAATTGTCACGAATATATTATTGAAATCTGTAGATGCTAAGGTTTTAGGAAAATTTTATGAATATTCAATTTTTCACCTGTTTTGCACTGTTTCCGTTGTGATTTAAGGGGAGCATATACACATATAACGCCTGATATATTTAAAATAATATTGTTAAAACGTATATGAAATGAACGCTTTACTATATTTACTAAGAATTTAATCTGCACAATGTTATACCCGACATATTTCGGCAATCAATTACGAATGTAATCTATTGCGGAAGTATGTCGGGAAACAGAATATCCTCGTTGGGTTTAATTACAGCGCTATACGTCCTGATATTTTAACATGAAAAAGCTTATAACGAAAAATCTGCTATAGTTAGCACTATATATATATATATATATATATATATATATATATATATATATATAATATTACACTAAATAACAATAACTATCATTCCTCTAGATTATTAAGTGAAAAGAAAAAAAATTGAAGTATATTTGCCTTATTACAATTTGAATGTTTCTGCCTATAATTCTTAACTAACAACATTAAGTATTGCTTCTGCTCTACTTCATTAGTACGTAATTTATCGTACTCTTCCATCAATACAACACCCCTCTCAGCTATATCGTTAAATACTCTCATATGTTGTACAATTTTTTATTAGCCGATTCGAAGCTTTCTTCCTCTTTCCATAGTTCAGGATCTTTCTGAATGAACTCGCAAGAAATTCCAGTGATTTTGAAAGAATTCATAATGTTTGCTGATATGAAATTTTCGATGTTTCTCTTTACGATTGCACCATATTCCAAGAATGTCTTTTTCCGATTGTTTTCCATTCTTTCACTTTTCAGAGCCAAAATCGTATTACGTTTTATTTCTATAGAAACTCATTTGTCAAAAAAAACTAAAACAATTAGCTCTTCAGAAAGATATTAAAGTTGACCCTACATTTTTTAATGGCAATTTTGGCAACAACTATGTTATATTTTGATGTTGTAATACAACAAAATCTAGGTCATGGTAAAGAAATTAAAGAAAGTAGAAATAATTCTTTATTTTCTTTATTCTTTTTTAAATTGTGCCATTTTTTGAAATATTTAAGTATTTTTGTGATAACATGTTGTTTTGCTTTGGTAGGAATAGTTGTCTTTTGCCATAGTGTCATCACATCACTTGCTGTTAATGACGCCGATTCTCTATTTGTGCTGTTCATTACGTTTTTATAGTGAAAAAATAAACATATCACTTCTTTCACTGACGGTAATTTTGTTTACACCAATTCGGAACGAGATTGTCCAATTAACCATATTTCAGTCCTTTTTTTGCGTTTTTATAACATTCAATGACATTTTAGAAATACAAATACGAGAATAAAGCTAAAGTACTCACATTTACCATCAAACATAATCACTTTAACTCACATCGATGGTGTCACTGAATAAGTGTATAAAAGAGCAATGGATTGTTTACATTAACTAAATTGTGGGTGTCTACAGAGAGCACTGAGGTGTCGATGAAGTGAGTAAACAAAGAACTGTTTACGTTAACAACTAAATACCGTCATCAAAGTTGTATAAGTAAACAATAGCCAACATTGCAATAAGTGCAAAGTTTAAGGTAATTATCTTATGAGGCTGTAGCGACCCTTAAATATTAAATAAAAAATCCGAAACTTAAAACAAATCATTACTTTCTTAGAATGATATTATGGGTTGAGAGTTAACAGAAACCGCAATTTTCATGTTATCTGCCATATATTCAAATGCTGTGTAAACTCTTTATAATCAAATTAAAGACGCAGAGTTTTCTTTCTTTACAGAGTTTTCTCTTTATAAAGTGTGTAAATAAAATACATATTATACTAAGTCGTCAAATTCCGGCTACCTTAAGTTCATACAGGAACTTCCTTCTATTTCAGCGTTTGGTATCTTTTCCTTGTTTTTCTAAACGGTAGACACAGTTTAGGCACCAAATACAAAACGTCCCCGAACATCTTGTTTATTTTCTCCTTGCTTTATCACACGTATTAAAGCCACTTTCTGATCTATAGACAAACTATTTCTCTTGTAGCCAAGTGATAATATAAAAGCGGTAATGCGTTAAGGGTCTACTTTACCAGTAAACATGTGTGCCTAACGAAAGCAGTAGTAATGACTGTATAAAATAATAGCAGTAAAACTGTATCTTTCATTCTTAGAGTTATCGGCATTCGTAAAGGTAAATTCTCTATGTGAGCCTTTCAGTAATAAATATGTACTCAGTGACAATAAATAATAACCAACTTTGGCCGCCTAAACAATGTCTTCTCGTTCGTAATAGAGAATGAAGGGTTCGTTACAAAGGGTGAATCAGTGCATGGGTTCGAAGGCAAGTCAATCAAAATTAAGCAAGTTTACGTTGGGGAGAGTTTTTTTTGTATAATAAAGAGTGTCGTTATAAAGAGTTTATTTTACATTGTTTAATATATTTATATAATAGTTTAAAGCTTTAACTTAAATGTTCGTTCTGTCTGTGCACATCGACTCCTTTTACAAAAATCGCCAATCCTCATTGCCCACGCGTTGTAAAAAGGTATCATGTACTTCATGACTATTTGGACATTATAAACTTTAATATAATAAGGTTTTCAGTTTATCTGTTATACCGTTTTTTCATCAAACACTAATTTTTTAAACTGACTATAATTTTGTCCTGGTAATATTACATAGAAAAATATCGTTAGGTACATAAACAAACAAAAAATTAAAAAGGACCTATGGAGAAAAACTGAAGAGAAGTTATAATAGCAATCGTTCCACAGTTCTCCTTATGTATTTGTAATCTAATTATTTAACCGTTATTTAACCGTTTTCTTTGTTCCTTGCCGTATTTTGTTAACAATATATTAATCAAATTTTATATAAGCACCATATAAATAGAATTTCTACAGTGTATACAAAATCGAGTTGAAATGTTTTACCACATATATTTTTGCAAACAAAGGCATTGTTATGTTTTCTTAATAACGAAGGAACGTTATAATTTCATTATTGCCATCCATCTGTCCATCCGTCTTTCATAGTCTTACCGTTTCCACAGTTTTTCATGTTTATGAAATTTTAAGGCGGTTCAATTATTACGTAGAGTATATATATATATATATATATATATATATATATATATATATATATATATATATATATATGTATATACATATATATATATATATATATATATATATACATATATATATATATATAAAGCTTTACGCTTCAAAATAAAGGGCATTATTCCTTTCTCCCCTATTTTTTTAACTTAAGGTGTAAAATATCTGACACATACTTCGCCGATTCTTTTCTGTAATTTATTTTGTATATAATATTGCCATTAAATTAAGTAATTTGTATTAAAAAATACTGAATTTTATCCGGCCTCTAAAATAGAAATACATGCATTGTTATTGCCTAATCGGTATATTTTTCGCGGTCACTCGCCGTGACTAAAATTCTTAATGTGGCATTTCACGCAGAGGAATACTCTAAAAAAGGCATCCAGGTCGACTGATCCTTAAATGGTTCTTGAACACATAAATTAAAGGTCCATTTATCATTCTATTTTAATTTTTACCTATTTGTGCTAACACATGTAATATTTAATTGTTTTAAGGAATTCAAACTACCCGGCCCAAAGACCCATGGACCTGCGTCGTAAATTGAAACCCTGATAACGTTTTATCAAAATATTCCTACGCATTTTATGTTAGAATTTTACGGAAATATTGTCAAAATAATGTATTTGGAAAAGCTGAGGAATAGAGACGAATATGATTGGTACTTGATCACTTATAATCTATACATATAATAAAATTAAAACAGAGTGAATTCAGCGCATAGAAAATAATTTAAAAAGGCTTATTGGTTTAGCTTAAAGAATGATAGTAGAATTCAGAAAAACTCTTTTCAAAATTTTTGTCTGTCTCTTTGTCTATATGTTAATTTGTTCGTCAATTACGTAAAATCTACTTTACGGATTTTGATGAAATTTGATAAAGTAATGATTTGTACCCAAGAGCACGTATGGGAGAAAAAAAAATTTTAATACATTTTTTATTCCAAATTGCATGCAAGTGAATTCGTGGGCATAATTAATAGAGATAATAACAAATAAATTGACGTTTGGAAAATTGGTGGCGATTTGAACATTTACTGAACCATGTCAAAATAGATTTAACACGAGAAAATTCTCATTGGATAATATTTTATTTTGATGTTGTAGTCTGAATAAATATAATCGATTTAGACTGGCATTTTATGATGAAGCCCCATATCGCACTATTGATTATAACGAGTTCAGCGTGATCGTGAAAATCTCAACCATAATATTTGGGACGAACATCTGTTAATAGCAACAGTTGAAGATAATATGAATGCCATACGGCTTACTATAAAGAAAATAGGTTAGGTGAATTTATCTAGAGCTCAAAAATATCGTCGCGTGGATCGGTGTCGTGAAATGTCATAAAAAATCGACGGAAATTACTAAAATGCTGTATATAATATTATCAAAGATTGAATATATTTGGCGTTAATTTTGTAGAAACTCATTATTTACAATTAACTGAAACTACGTGATATAGTATTATTTCTACTTTCTTTAAGTTCTTTACCACGACCTAGGTTTCGTTGTATTACATTGTCAGGTGGGATATTAGTAAAGAATCTATTGCTAATTCTCTCTTTTGAATCTAATTCTTTGCTAATATCCCACCTGACGATGTTGTAATACAACGAAAGCCAGATCGTGGTAAAGAACTTAAAGAAAGTGGAAATAATACTACATCACGTAGTTTCATTTAATTATGGATTATCAAAGATGAAAAAAGCTAGGGAAAATATTACAAACATGAAACTAAAAAGTTGAAGAAAAGGTGAAGTGTTTGACAAAAGGTTGTCACCGTGTTTGAACGTGTAGATTATTCTGCAATGCTTGTTATGGAAAATAAAAGGACAGTTTCCGAAAAGTGGTTTATCAGCAGTTCTATGCCTACTGATTTGAAAACGTTGGAGATCAATACTCCTGCAATATAATTCTTTTTTATTCGGATAAGGTTTCTGTACACTTAGCCAAATAAATCACCGAATATTTTGACTTTAATTATGAACCACCCTCCCCCATATAGCCTGGTCCTCTTACCACACGCTTTCTATTTATTTTAAATAAAATATACCTATATGGAATACCAATAAACTGTGAGGAATACGAATCCTGAATGCCGAAATATCTCTGACGTCGACGACCTTCAACAGGCTGTGTAAGAAATGTCCAAGAAACATTGGGTCAACTGTTTTTTTAGCAGTTCCATAAAATAAAACTATTAATAGAGTGCCACAGAGAATATTTTAAGAAATGGTAAGTAAACTACAGACTTGCCAGTTGGTTTCATTTTTTATGTGTGAAAACTTTCATTGTTTCCTCTCGTATGCAGCTTTTTAAGTTTACTAACTATTTGTTTTAGTGGTGATTCATTGTAAATTGGTACGTTTTGCTATGCTTCTTAATACTCATTTGGTTGTAAGCACGTATTCCATTTCAATTGTTTAAAATTAATTTGCTCAAATTAAAAATATTAATACAAATCCGTTATTAGCGAGTCGAATGTACTCATGCTGGAAATCCCTGTCTGTATCTGTTAATCAATGATTCATGTAACATTTAATTTTGTTTTGTCATTGACCGCTCACAATCAATAGTCGACTGTATACAGTAGGAAATATAATTAATAATGTAAGTTTACCTACAGTTATCTTAAAATGTTAAACGGTATATATAACAATTTTATTTATTTTTAAAATTTATGTCGATTCATGTACTGATAGAAATTTTGCTTTTTTGCTACGTTTTATTTCAAATTAGCTTTTGCTCGCATGTCCGTCGTGTGGATTACAATTAAGTTGTTATTTACTGTAGGCTTTAAGCTCTCATTACCTCACAATTAAATGAAACTACGTGATGTATTATTTCTATTTTCTTTAATTTCTTTACCACGACCTAGGTTTCGTTGCAACACTTCTTCACAGCAACACACAACTACAATTACAACATCTTCAGGTGGGATATTACAATCTTTGCTAATATCCCACCTGAAGATGTTGTAATACAACGAAACCTAGGTCGTGGTAAAGAAATTAAAGAAAGTAGAAATAATACTACATCACGTAGTTTCATTTAATTGTGAATAATGAATTTCTAAAAAATTAACGCCAAATATATTCAATACTATCATAACCTGTTTACTGTATAAATACATATGCTGTCCCTTACGTTGACATGTAGGGAAACTAATTTTTGGTATTTAAAAAAAACAACGAGCATTGTCTTACGTAAAATACCTCACTGCTCGTATTAAAAAATAGCCTATTCATTAATGCGAAGTGTTTATCAGATCTAGAGCTTGAACAACATTATAAAATTACTTGTTTTTCATGTAATTTAAAAAAAATATCATTCAATATTTATAAATAATTACATTTCAACATTATTTAACGTATTTAAATTTTTCATTCCATAATTAATTTTGCATTACCCAAATCACTTTCTAGTCAATAATTTTTTTTTAATTAAAGGTTGAATTATTGTCGCGCTGGTGGAATCGTGTGGGTGATTGATGAGATATTCATTGATAAGAAATCCTGACAAATAGCAACTGCTACTGTTAATATCAATTAATAGAGAAAAGAAGAAGTGCGGTGAGGGAGTTGTAGTTTATATATCCTTCACTATAGAATATATGGATTATACAGAAAAGGTCGAGATTACCATGAACCGCATAATTATGTTTTTAAATTTCTTGCCTCCTTTGTAATATTATTTTCTCTAGTTATTTCTAATTATATTTTACTTTCCTTTCCTGAACATAAATTTTCTCTAAAAAAATCGATATATCAAATGATGAAAGTCATAACTTTCATTTTGCGTAATGCAATACATACATACGCATTATTATCGCATTACGAATTTGGGTCCGTAAAATAATATTCCATCTTGTCCAAATAAAAATTAAAAACCACTTAGTGTTCAGATAAGACTATATTTTATATATCTATATAACACGCGATTCAATATGCAGATTAAACCTTGAGTCAAGTATCGTTCTTTATCCCTCGTAAAATCGGGATAATGTTCGGCGGCGCACCTGCTACTCGGCACCTTACTTCCCATATTATGATTTTGACCTACTTTGTGGTTTGAAGAAATTATTTGTTTACTGATAGACATATGTACGTAGATAAGCTTATATAAATAAGAAACAAATGGATTTTTTTAGTTAGGGTATAGTCGTTCGTTAAATCGATTTCGAAATATTCCTTTATTAAAGCTTCTCTACTTGCTCCATGGTCACTTATTAATGGAAATGGAAAACTTGTGATGAAACCTACTATTTACTATTGTAGGATGAGACATAAGAGAATTA